>CM016618.1:76891802-77442147 GCA_005393395.2 Gossypium australe
ATGATTTTCTGTTAGTTACCAAGAAGTGTTGTAGAGCTCTAAAAGTGACAAGTGGAAAAGCACCACGGATGAATTAATACAATCTCTGCAGAAGAATAATACTTGGGAGCTGAAAATTACTGAAGGGTAAGAAAGCAATCATATACAAGTAAGTATACGCAAAAAATAGGGATATCCTATCAAGAAAGATGTTCACTACAAAGCAAGGTTGGTAGCTAAAGGCTACACTCAAAAGGAATAGAGCCTTCTTTTATTTAGGGAGAAGGGATTTCATTAGCTTGTATATTTGCCAAACCTCGTAAATTTGGTGTGTTCTCTATTTTATTTTATTTTATTTTATTTGCATTTATTGGTTTTTCTATTGCATTTGATATTTAATAATAATTTGTCAACTTAATTCACTGTGTTTAGGTAGTTTCAATTTGCTTTCGGTGTTCAATATTGAAATTACAATGGCGTGGGATATTACTCGATGTCTCTAACATTTGAGTCGACAAATCCTCTCCTTTTAAGACTATGTGAATCTAGTTCTTGTTCTTGCTTTTATATTTCACCAAAGCCGATCACATTATCTTAGTAAGCCAAAAGTGAAAAATGATTCTTTGTCCCCTAAAATGAAAAGTTCTAAATAATAATATGTAAAATATAAGACATTAAAGGTATTAGATATCTTTAAATATTGTTTTCTCTTAAAAACAGAACATGCTTATAATTCTAATAATATGTAAAATTTAACTAAAAGTGTAATACCATTTTACTTCCAGCTTAGGGCTTACGCCATGAGGCTGACAAGATCGTGGTCCTAAAATGAAAAATTACATATTTGGTCCTTTAAGTTTTTTAAAATTATTAGTACGTGGTAAAATTGTATTTTAGCTCCCAAAATGAAAAAAAAATCTAATTTAATTCTTTAAAAATTATAAAGCTATAAGCTAATAAAATGATGAAGTTACATTTTAACTCTCATAAAAATATATAACTTAATTCCAACCTTTCCAAAAAAATTTCTAACTTCACCTATGCTCTATGTTAAGGCTCATATAGCTAGTAGGTTGTTCGTCAGTTAAAGAAGTTAGTAAGTTGTTGGTTCAGATTGAAGTTGTTAAGAGTAGTTATTCAAAGCTTATATAAACACTCTACAAAGAAGAGGAAAGCAGAAATGAAATTCAAGAAGCAAAAATAGAATTCATTTTCCAGTTTAGCTTCTCTACTAATTCTCTTTTCTACAAATCAATTCTAGCATCAACCTTACCTAGTTTCTAACATGGCATCATTCGCAGGCTAACCTTGGGATCTATGGCCACCACGAATTCCACTGATTCCGCCTCGATTGAGCCGAGTTCTGCACCGTTCTATGGTGATCGTGTGATAACTTCGTTTCCACATCATGAAGTTGTTAAGCTCACTGAAGAATCCTACATGCAATGGCAGCAACAAGTGAAGTTAATACTTGACGATTATGATCTTCTTGGCTTACTTGATGGCACCTTACGTCCACCGGCTCGGTTTGTTCTGAATACAGATGCTCGTTAGCTCTGGATCCATTGGCTTAAGTATTCAAACAACAAGATCGATTCTTAACCTCGTGGCTCCTCTCCACAATCAGTGCATCTCTACTACCGTCCTTCACTGATGTTAAGTCAGCATAAGACGTTTAGATCACGACAACGGATCTCTTTGCAGCGGATACAAAGGCCAAATAGTCACGTCTACTACATGAATTACATTCACTAAAGAAAGGTAACATGTCTGTTAAAACTTACGTTGCTCGGATTAAGAATCTTTGTGCTTTGTTGGAGACCTCAGGTTCACGGATTTCAGATGAAAAGAATATCAAAATCATGCTTGCCGGACTGCCACTGGAGTTCGAAGCCGTCGTCTCCTCGGCCTCACTGTCGATCGGTCTCCTCTCCTTTCACCGCCTCGTCAATGCCCTTGTGGAGTGCGAAAGCTGGCAAAATCGTGCAGTCCAGGAGCTCTCTTTCTATGCGAATCTTGTTGAGCCCATGCCGTCTCCGGTGGTGGAGAGCTCAGTCTGTGGCTGTTGTTTGGCCCCTCGTGGCCGTGGGAGGTCATTTCAGCCCCAGATTTAGCGCCAAATCTGCAATCAATTTGGACATCTAGCCCAACAGTGCTACTACTGTTATCACAGGGATTTCGATCTCTCACTGTCGACGCCCTTGGTGGTGCACCAAGATGGTCCGGTCGCGTCACGTGGGCTCTGATCCAACGTGGCTCCAGCATATGTGGATGATGGAGATGCTTTGCTTGGGAGAAATGTTGGTGACGAATGGGGTCTTCCTCAAGTCAAAACACCTAGGGTTAGCTACTATCCTAATGTTGGTCAAAATCAATTTCATGTTGGTCAAAATCTGTAACAGTCCGGTTTAGACCCTAATCGAAATAGTAGTTTTGGAACCACAAATCTGAGTCAAAAAAAATATTTTGATATTATTTTCGTGCTTATGATATGTGAATTTGTATTGTGAAATTTCTGTGAGTTAAATTGTCCGTCTGTGTGCTTAATTTGACAAAAGGACTAAATCGCATAAAAGGTAAAAGTGGCCTTCTATTTGATTGAGTGGCCTAATTGATGTGTCTTCTTTTATATAAGGATTTATGTTGCAATTTTACCATTTGGATTAGGTATGGACGATAATGGACAAGTGATAGTGGAAATTTTGATGGTTATTAAAAGGTTAAAATTGTAATTGATTAATAAGTTTATTAAAGCTTGTTTAATAAAACAAAATAAGCATGATAGTGAATTTTATCCATCCATCTATCACCAAAAATATAAAAGAAGAAGAAAAGAGAAAGCAAAGCTAGGTTTCGGCCCTTGTCTTCCTTGATTCGAGGTATGTTTTTAATTAGTTTTCAATAATTTCTACTTTTTTGTAATCGTTGCTTCGTATACTTCAAAACCCATATCTTAATTTTGAGAATTGATGATGATTTTGAAATGTGTCTTTGATGAACACATGAGTTTTGTGAAGTTTGATGGTGAATTATGAAAGATATATGTTTGATTAACATAGTTTGTCTTTGAGTTTTTGATGAATTTGAGTATTTTGGACTTAATTGAGAAAATGATTATTTGAGGGACTAAATTATGAAATAAATGAAATGTATGGATTGATATGATCATAGTGTATATTCGGCCAAGCATGGGTATAAGCAAATTTGGTGTATTTTGTGATTTTGTGTAATAAGGACTAAAATGTCCAAATGTGAAAATATGAGGGCTAATTTGTAAATTTCCCTAAATATGTGTTTTCGAATTGAATTGAATGAGTTTTTGAATAAATGGATTAAATTTGAATACGTATAGATCAAGAACTGAAGAAAATGAATTTAGATCGTGAAAAGGCGAAAGTTGTCGAATAACCGAATCTGATCAAATATCCGAATCCGAGGTAAGTCTATATACAAATAAATTTATTTGTATTAAATTATGTATATACACATGAGACTATATTGTTATGAATGTGTATGAAAGGATCAATATATGGATTCCAAGAAAGTATCGAGAAATAGTTAATATCCGAGAAGTCTCGTGTGAACCTAGGAATATATAGGAATTACATATTTCATGACATAGGTGTCCGATATGTGATATCATGTAAGACCATGTCTGGGACGTTGGCATCGATATGAGATTTACGTGTAAGACCATGTCTGGGACATTGGTATCATATTTGATTCGTGTAAGACCCTGTCTGGGACAGTGGCATCGGTATCTGGATACATGTAAGACCACGTTTGGGACGTTGGCATTGTACGACTATTTCGAGCATTCTAAGTATCCTATTAGATTTCGAACGGTTCAACGGGCAATTCTGAGAAATGAATGACTATGTGAGTTGTACATCCGTTTCAGGTACGTTGATATGTATGCTTTGTAATAGCATGAAAGGTAAGTAAGTATGTGCATTGATGCAAAGGAACATTTGAGAAATATGTATGTTTGAGATATGAGCAAATGAGATGTTTGAGATATGATGAATTGGTAAGCAATGGCAAACCAATTGAGCTAAAGAGATATCCATGTGTTTTGAAATGAAGATATGTAAATGAATCTAAATTGCTATGTTTATGAATGATTTTGTCCTAAGTTTATTTGTATATGGCTTACTAAGCTTTTGAAAGCTTACTTTGTGTGTTTTGTTTTGTTTTATAGATCGTCAAAGCTATTGTAGGCTTGGGATCATTTAGGATCGTCATCACACTACTCAACCTTACTTTGGTATTTTTTTTTAAATTGTATATAGCTAAATATGGCATGTATAGGCTAGTTATTTTGGAACATGTTTGAGATGTGTAAATAGCCATGTGATGTGGCTAGATAAACGTTGAAAATGTGCATGAGTACTTATGATATATGAAGCATGTTTTGGTATGGCTTGATGGCAATGAATTGGTCTTATGAATGGTAAGTTTATTGATGAATTGATACCATAGTGACTTGGTGAAAATGTGAATGAAACATGCTTGGTTTTATAAGTGATTTGGTTGGATTATTTAGTATATAAATGGCATGTTTAGAAATGAGGTTGAATGGGATAATATGTTGATTAGTTGACATGATTTTTGGTTGCAAATTGTGTATGAGATAATGTTTATTTGAGATTGTAGGGTTGACCTATGTGTGGGTGGCATTTTGGCCTTGAAAATGGCCTATATTTGCCCACACGGTTGAGCACACGGGCGTGTGACTGGCCATGTGGTGAAGTCAGTAGCGACCACAGGCGTGTCTACGGTCGTGTGGACAAGTCATTATGTATGCCCTGTTTTGACATGGCTTAGACACACGAGAGTGTCTGAAGGCCGTGGGAGGCACACGGCCTGTCCACACGGGTGTGTGACCTTTGTAACTTTGAAAAAGTTTTAATTTTTTGAGAATTTTCGTATGTGTTCGGCTTAGTCCCGGCCCTATTTTAAAGCATGTTTGAGGTCTCGTGGACCTACTTAAGGGACACTTGATGTGACTGACCTAGCTATGATATGAGATGCCTGTAAAAGTTTTCGATCTGTTCGGTAACGCCTTTAACTCTATACCGGTGATGGTTACAGGTTAGGGGTGTTACAAAATTAGTTTCATGTGGGTCAAAATCAAACTTATGGAATGGCCGACTATTGCTATGGACAACCGGCACGTGGGCCACAAATAATGTTAGACAATATGCCCAGGCCGAATGGGCCACCTGTAGTTGGGCGTGAATTTGGCCAATTTAGGCGTGAATTTGGGAAGCAAATTGGGGTACTTTATAGACAAAGGTCGTGCGATAAAGGGCCGAATGCTGCAATGGCGGGTGGTGACTCGATTCCATGGCACACAAAACCATGAGCCCGAGTATATTCAGGCTCCGATCCGTGCTTTGGGCTTCCCTGACTTGGTGATCTGCATGCCTCTGATTATTCCGACACGTCCGGGTCTCACATTAACACTGCTCAAGTCAGTTCTAATGATGGTGGAAATGATTCTTACATTCCCATGCCTATCGGTACCACGTCCTGGTACCCTGATTCGGTTGCAAGTCATCATGTCTGCCCGGACCCGATGGCGCTTCGTGGCACCACACCATACTCAAGTATTTCTTCTCTCTTAATTGGTGATGGCACCCTTGCTCAGATTTCGTCGATCGGTAATGGTATTTTACTCACTCTATCTAGATTGCTACATTTATCAAATGTATTGTGTGTGCCAAGTATACAAAAGGATCTCTTGTCGGTATCTCAATTTGCTAATGATAATGAAGTGTTCTTTGATATTCATCCTACATATTGTGTTATCAAGAACATAAAGACGGGGGAGATCTTGCTAAAGGGCCACATACATGACAGGTTATATCACTTTTCGGTGCCTGCTGAAGCTCCGTTCACTGCTCACACGAAGGTTCAAAATAAGGTTGTGGAATGTTCTATATTTGACCTGTGGCATAATCGTCTTGGCCACCCGTCTGCTTCTGTTGTTAAGAGTGTATTAGAAAAATGTAATATCAATTTTAATAAAGGTTGTGATGGTCGTATCTGTACTGCGTGTCAAAAAGGAAGGTCACATAAATTGCCTTTCTCTATGTCTACTATAGAATATCAACCATTTGAATTGATTGTATCTGATCTTTGGGGACCCGGGGCCGTAGCCAGTGATAATAAATGGTACTACGTGTCATTTATTGATGTATGCACTAGGTTTACGTGGATCTGTCTTCTAAGTCAAAAGTCTCAGGCATTAGAATGTTTCATCCGCTTCCAGCAACTGATCAAGACGCAATTCGACAAGCCCATCAAACAACTTCAGAGCAACTGGGGTGGAGAGTACTGGGCATTTACGTCTGTTCTGGCATCTCAAGGGATTGTTCACCGATTAACTTGTCCTTATACTTCTGAACAAAACGGAATTGCTGAACGCAAGCATCGACACATTGTGGAAATGGGCATCACTCTATTGGCTCAAGTAAATCTATCCATGGAATACTGGGGATACGCATTTTGTTGTGCGTTGCATCTCATCAATCGTCTTCCCACTGCGGTTCTACACGGACAGTCTCCCTTTACGGCTCTGTATGATCATGATCCCACCTATGATCATTTACGGGTTTTTGGCTGTTGTTGCTATCCTTACTTACGTCCCTATGCGACACACGAGCTGGAGTTTAGATCACAACCTTCCACCTTTTTGGGTTACAGTACTCAACACAAAGGCTATCAATGTCTTCTTCCGAGTGGTAAGATTGTTGTGTTAAGACATGTTGTTTTTTATGAAAGTAAATTCTTATCATTTAACGATAAATCTGAAAGTCCGGATCTGGAATCTGGGGTGACTGTTTCAATGACTATTCCTCTCGTTAGGAAAGTCTCCGCCTGCCCTGAAACACCCCACACCCGGCCCACGAGCCTGAACCGGATCTGGTATGTTCCTTAAGAAAATCGGCTTCAAATTCTTTTGTTACTTAGAAAATTTTTGTGAATTTTTAGAAAGATATTGGTTTTGGGTTGGGCTTAGGTTGGAAACCCATTTATTTAATTTAGAAAACATTTAATTTTGGTGACAAAACAATTTAGGGTTTATTTTTAAAATAAATTTAATTAAACTTAGTCAAAAATAATTCATAACATAACAACTGAAAATAAAAGCAGGGAAATAAAACCATTCAACTTGGGCCTTATGGCCTTATTACATCATTCAAATCCAAAGATAAAATTGAAAATACTAAAATTGAGTAAAGTCCAAATTCTAATAAATTCTTCAAGTGATGCATGGCCACCTTTAGCTCCTGCCGACCCGGTCCATTACTGCTCATTTCCTGAAAAATAGTCCCACAAAGGGGTGAGTCAACAGACTCAATGTGTACACAAACTAACAATCAACATTCCAGGCATACATATTCATATCAAAGCATATTCAAATCAAATAATGATGCAACCCAACCCAAGCCTATTTGTCCATCCGCTACACACCACCCGTACCTGCCAATTACACCGTGGGGACTACTAAGTCAACCCTCCATCCGCTACACACCATCGAAGGCAGTCGCTGCAGTCGACGTGCTCATCGCCCACTTACGTTGTGTCATTAGACACTATATTCAAATAATGTAACCGAAGTTACCATATTCACGCAATGGGGCCGTAGCCACCATATTTCGTTGGTGAGGCCGAAACCAACACCTTCATTGGTGAGACCGAAGTCAACACCTTCGTTGGTGAGACCGAAGTCAACACCTTCACTTTCTTCCTTCACATATATCCCAAATGCCCCAATTATTTTATAACATATTCCACATACTTAATTTTCATTCATGTTACTAATCACATGTTCAAAGTATATCACATTCATAATCCTATCAAAAGTAGGAAACATACCTGGGTACTCCTTACCACATTTGTGGTACTTAACCACATTCACATACTGATACATATTCATATATTTAATAATTACCACGTAATTTATTGAAGGTTAGTAAGGGTACACACCTTTTTCGCTTAATAGTTTCCGTGAATTCCCGTAGAGCGATCTACCGATCTAGATCTTTCACTCCTATATTCGGCCATTAATTAAAACATAAATAAACCTATTTGGTCTTAAAACCAAATCCTACTAGAAGTAGAATTACTTACCTAGTTGCCGAATTGATTTAATCAAGTCCCAACAGTTGCTAGAATTCCTCTTCCTTGAAATCGGCTAATACTAGGTATGTAACCATGTCAGTTTTCGGTTTTTGAAATAATGGAAAACACTTAAACAAATTATGCCTTGGCCGAATATCCCTTACCTTATGATGGGATTCCAAATCTGAAGAGGATTCCTTTATAAGCCTGTTGAAATCCTATAACTTCGTGTTAGATTAGATCTAACTTTGAAAACGTGAATTATAATCTTTAACCACATATTTATATTTATAATCCTTACCTTAGATCCTTAGATTTCCCGAAAGATCCCCTTTTGATGTTGTGGATGATTGCCCTCTTTCTTAGAATCCACAAAGATTCAGCTTAACAGTAGAACGGAGAAGAAAATAGAAGAAAAAGAGAGGGATTTTTGCTTAATAAAAATTCGGCAGAGAGGGGTTTTGCCTAGGGAGAATTTCGGCAGAGAGGAAGAGGGAGCAAATGTTGATGAGTAGCCCTCCTGTCCTCCTTTTATAGCCAAAGTTATCAGCCTAGGAGTCCTTTACTTGGCCACCACTCCTTTTTTTGATAATATTATCTCTTTTATTTAAAAGATAAAAGCCTTTAATCCATCAATTATCTCCTCAATTATCTCATTAGAAAATAATCCTTTATTTATCTCTTAATATTCACATATTTATGTGAATAAAACTCCTTTATTTATCTCTTATTATTCACATATTTATGTGAATAAAACTCCTTTATTTATCTCTTATTATTCACATATTTATGTGAATAAAACTCCTTTATTTATCTCTTATTATTCACATATTTATGTGAATAAAACTCCTTTATTTATCTCTTATTATTCACATATTTATGTGAATAAAACTCCTTCATTTATCTCTTATTATTCACATATTTATGTGAATAAAACTCCTTTATTTCTCTTACATATCCAAGTTTCCCAAAATGTTCAAGTTTCCATTTTTGGATCATTTCCAAAAATGTTCAAGTTTCCAAAATGTTCAGGTTTCCAAAAATGTCTAAGTTTCCAAAATGTTCAGGTTTCCAGAAATGTTCATTTTCATTTCCATCTCCATTTTCATTTCCATTTTCATTTCCATTTTCATGCATTTCTAGGTTTCCAAAAGTATCAAAAATTTATTCATAGGACTTGAAACTTGTCATTTCATACAATTAACCTAGAAATGCATAGGCCCTATCCAGGATGTTACAGTTCTACCCTCCTTAAAAATAATTTCGTCCTCGAAATTACTTATTAACAGTCGTACAATCCTTCTCACCTCACTATGCTTACGCTGCGCACTCTGATCTTCATAGAACCATCATACTTTCTAGGCACAATCTCTAAGTTCACATCCCTTAGAACTCTTTTTCCAACATCGCGATTTAATCTGATTTAAAAGTTTTATACATTAGTACTTGTTTCACTTATTACCCGCGAAGAAGTTTTATGAAAGAGTTTTAGGAGTGGTTCTTTCGTATTCATACATGCACACAGTCTTTACATTCATTCATACATCCATCAAACAATTATGAACTTTCGTTCATTCAGAGAAACATTGTAGTTTTCATTGTTGTTGTTTTTCCACTACCCAAGGGTATTTTCGTAATTTGTCCTACAGGGGCATTTTCGTAATTTTTTTCCAGGGAAAACGTTCCTTGGTGCTTTTGTCAAAAAGCATTTTGAAAACTTCAAAGTTTTGGGGTAATTTGGAAAAATTTTGAAATCCGGGGGTATTTCGGTAATTTTCGACCTCAGGGGTATTTTGGTAATTTTTCATAAACTGGGGTATATTTGGCAAAACTAACAAATCAGGGATATTTCAAAAGTTGTAAAATTTTGTGGGTTCTTTTTGAGAGTTTAACCTTTCAAATGGTGATGTTGCAAAAATTTGGAAATCAGGGTCATTTTGGTAATTTTGCAAGTTAGGGGCAATTTTGTAATTTTCCAAAATCAGGGTATTTTTGATGGTTTGCACATTAGGGTTTATGAACATTATAAAATAATGGAGTTTTGACAAAACCATTGAAAAGTTTGACATTTTGTGGATCTAGGGCATTTTGGTAATTTTGCCACCAAGGGCATTTTTGTAATTTTCACAAATTAGAAATTTTTCAGAAAAATTGTAAAGATGGTTTTCGAAAGTTTAGTAAAGAGTTTTGAAATCTAGGGTTTGTTGTTTTGTTCTTTTTTTTTTTTAAAAAAAAATGGCTAGTTCCCTTTCAGGTTTTAGTTATTGGGTTTAGCCTATGAATAAGTCCTCATGGTTAGGGTGAACCGTAGCTACGCACCAGGTAGGATTCCTGCGAAGAGGAGGTGAGTCACTAGGACTGCTTAAGTACCAGGCTCTTCCGGATCCAATCCTAGACATGCGCACAATGGTTGCCACACCCTAACTTAGTGACTTAGCCATAGGTTTGTTAAGTGCATTAAGTCTTATGTATTTGTGTTTGAGTAGACTAGTCTTACGGTTCAATAGATTCTAGTTCACTAATCTACGTTCCATTCCTACCCTTTTACAGATCATTCAATAAATCACACAAATGGATAGAAGTACTTACCTGGTGGACTGCGGGTCGGAGACTTTAGGTGCCATGCCAGAAAACCTGCTTAATTTCAAAGAAAATCATTTTGGCTCTCTTTGAAAACGTTTTGGGCCTTAGCCCACAGGCCGAGAGTTTAAAACTGGGCTCTGATACCAACTGAAACACCCCACACCCGGCCCACGAGCCTGAACCGGATCTGGTATGTTCCTTAAGAAAATCGGCTTCAAATTCTTTTGTTACTTAGAAAATTTTTGTGAATTTTTAGAAAGATATTGGTTTTGGGTTGGGCTTAGGTTGGAAACCCATTTATTTAATTTAGAAAACATTTAATTTTGGTGACAAAACAATTTAGGGTTTATTTTTAAAATAAATTTAATTAAACTTAGTCAAAAATAATTCATAACATAACAACTGAAAATAAAAGCAGGGAAATAAAACCATTCAACTTGGGCCTTATGGCCTTATTACATCATTCAAATCCAAAGATAAAATTGAAAATACTAAAATTGAGTAAAGTCCAAATTCTAATAAATTCTTCAACTGATGCATGGCCACCTTTAGCTCCTGCCGACCCGGTCCATTACTGCTCATTTCCTGAAAAATAGTCCCACAAAGGGGTGAGTCAACAGACTCAATGTGTACACAAACTAACAATCAACATTCCAGGCATACATATTCATATCAAAGCATATTCAAATCAAATAATGATTCAACCCAACCCAAGCCTATTTGTCCATCCGCTACACACCACCCGTACCTGCCAATTACACCGTGGGGACTACTAAGTCAACCCTCCATCCGCTACACACCATCGAAGGCAGTCGCTGCAGTCGACGTGCTCATCGCCCACTTACGTTGTGTCATTAGACACTATATTCAAATAATGTAACCGAAGTTGCCATATTCACGCAATGGGGCCGTAGCCACCATATTTCGTTGGTGAGGCCGAAACCAACACCTTCATTGGTGAGACCGAAGTCAACACCTTCGTTGGTGAGACCGAAGTCAACACCTTCACTTTCTTCCTTCACATATATCCCAAATGCCCCAATTATTTTATAACATATTCCACATACTTAATTTTCATTCATGTTACTAATCACATGTTCAAAGTATATCACATTCATAATCCTATCAAAAGTAGGAAACATACCTGGGTACTCCTTACCACATTTGTGGTACTTAACCACATTCACATACTGATACATATTCATATATTTAATAATTACCACGTAATTTATTGAAGGTTAGTAAGGGTACACACCTTTTTCGCTTAATAGTTTCCGTGAATTCCCGTAGAGCGATCTACCGATCTAGATCTTTCACTCCTATATTCGGCCATTAATTAAAACATATAAATAAACCTATTTGGTCTTAAAACCAAATCCTACTAGAAGTAGAATTACTTACCTAGTTGCCGAATTGATTTAATCAAGTCCCAACAGTTGCTAGAATTCCTCTTCCTTGAAATCGGCTAATACTAGGTATGTAACCATGTCAGTTTTCGGTTTTTGAAATAATGGAAAACACTTAAACAAATTATGCCTTGGCCGAATATCCCTTACCTTATGATGGGATTCCAAATCTGAAGAGGATTCCTTTATAAGCCTGTTGAAATCCTATAACTTCGTGTTAGATTAGATCTAACTTTGAAAACGTGAATCATAATCTTTAACCACATATTTATATTTATAATCCTTACCTTAGATCCTTAGATTTCCCGAAAGATCCCCTTTTGATGTTGTGGATGATTGCCCTCTTTCTTAGAATCCACAAAGATTCAGCTTAACAGTAGAACGGAGAAGAAAATAGAAGAAAAAGAGAGGGATTTTTGCTTAATAAAAATTCGGCAGAGAGGGGTTTTGCCTAGGGAGAATTTCGGCAGAGAGGAAGAAGGAGCAAATGTTGATGAGTAGCCCTCCTGTCCTCCTTTTATAGCCAAAGTTATCAGCCTAGGAGTCCTTTACTTGGCCACCACTCCTTTTTTTGATAATATTATCTCTTTTATTTAAAAGATAAAAGCCTTTAATCCATCAATTATCTCCTCAATTATCTCATTAGAAAATAATCCTTTATTTATCTCTTATTATTCACATATTTATGTGAATAAAACTCCTTTATTTATCTCTTATTATTCACATATTTATGTGAATAAAACTCCTTTATTTATCTCTTATTATTCACATATTTATGTGAATAAAACTCCTTTATTTATCTCTTATTATTCACATATTTATGTGAATAAAACTCCTTCATTTATCTCTTATTATTCACATATTTATGTGAATAAAACTCCTTTATTTCTCTTACATATCCAAGTTTCCCAAAATGTTCAAGTTTCCATTTTTGGATCATTTCCAAAAATGTTCAAGTTTCCAAAATGTTCAGGTTTCCAAAAATGTCTAAGTTTCCAAAATGTTCAGGTTTCCAGAAATGTTCATTTTCATTTCCATCTCCATTTTCATTTCCATTTTCATTTCCATTTTCATGCATTTCTAGGTTTCCAAAAGTATCAAAAATTTATTCATAGGACTTGAAACTTGTCATTTCATACAATTAACCTAGAAATGCATAGGCCCTATCCAGGATGTTACATGCCCAGTGGATCCCTTAACAAAGTCGTTAAATCTTTCTAATTTGTCATCAGTTGGAAATGTGTCATCTTCGCCTAGCTCGCTTTCGACTGGCCCTACTAGTATGCATGAACCTAGTCTTCCAACTACTGGTGATACTGTTGATTCAACCAGACTTACAGGAGATGTTTCGTCCTCATCTTGTGGCCTGAACCATATAGTGTTTGAAGCTAACACTTATCCAATGGTGACTCGAGCTAAGGCAGGCATTTTCGAACCCAAAGCTATGGTCGTTGAAGCTATAGAACCATCAACAATAGTGGAGGCTTTCTCCTCTGCTGAGTGGCGTGCTGCCACCCAGGCCGAGTATGATGCCCTTATTCGCAACTCTACTTGGGAGCTTGTTCCTCTACCATCAAATCACAAAGTCATCGGGTGCAACTGGTTGTTCAAGATTAAGAGAAATCTTGATGGTACTATTGCTCGGCGAAAGGCCAGATTGGTAGCAAAAGGTTGTTCTCAGGTTACTGGCTATGACTTCAAAGAAACATTTAGTCCTGTTGTCAAGCTTGCTACTATTCATGTTATTCTATCCATTGCCGTGCCCAGAGGGTGGTCTCTTCGACAGTTTGATGTGAATAATTCCTTTTTAAATGGGGAATTGGATACTGAAGTGTTTATGCAACAACCTCCGGATTGTATTCAATTTGATTCGACTGACAAGCCGCTTGTGTGTCGCCTGAAGAAAGCTTTATATGGTCTCCATCAGGCACCTCGTGCCTGGTTTGAAAAGCTAAAGCAGTTTCTTGTGTCGATTGGATTCGTCGTTTCAAAGTCTGATACGTCTTTGTTTGTTCGAATCTAGTCTGACTCCACTCTCCAGGTCTTGGTGTATGTCGATGACATTATTGTTACTGGGAAACTGGCTACCGTAATTGATCGGTTTGTTCGATTGCTAAATGATGAATTCTCGTTCAAGGATATGGGTGATCTTTACTATTTCCTTGGGATCGAAGTCAATCGAACTACCTCAGGGTGTCTCCATTTGTGTCAGGCAAAATACATACGTGATATCCTTAACCGAGCATCGATGACGAATGCAAAAAGTGTCCACACACCAATGGTGAGCTCATCCACCGTATCCAAAAACGATGGTGAAAGTTTAACAGATCCAGCTGAATATAGAAGCCTTGCTGGTGCGCTTCAGTATGCAGTGCTTACTCGTCCTGATATTGCTTACGCTGTGAACCGGATATGTCAATTTATGCATAGCCCTACCAATGTTCACATGGCTTCACTAAAACGCATTTTGTGGTACCTATGTGGTACCATTGATTTTGGAGTTGTTTTTCAGCCGTCTGCTCGTTTGCCGTTGAGTGCGTATGCTAACGCCAACTGGGGGCTCGATTTTGATGATCGTCGGTCAACTTCGGGGTACTGTGTTTATTTTGGATCCACCTCTGTTTCTTGGGGGTCTAAGAAACAACAAGTGGTCGCTCGGTCTACGGCTGAGACGGAATACCGAAGCCTTGCCGCAGCCACTAGTGAAGTTACGTGGCTCCTTTCGTTACTTCAAGAACTACAGGTCAAGTCCGATGATACTCTTACTGCTTGGTGTGATAGCTCTGGTGCAGTAGCTGTCGCAACTAACCTTGTTTTACATTCGAAGTTCAAGCACGTTGAGCTGGACCGTTTTTTGTTCGAGAAAAAGTCGCGGATGGGTCTGTTATGGTAGGCGAGGTTCCAACCTGTGACCAAGTAGCTAATATCCTTACCAAGCCACTATCGGCAACGTATTTTGCGTGTTTTCGTACTCTTCTTCAGGTCTTACCCACAGAGAAGCTGGGTGAATGTTAAGGCTCATATAGCTAGTAGGTTGTTAGTTAGTTAAAGAAGTCAGTAAGTTGTTGGTTCAGATTGAAGTTGTTAAGAGTTAAGAGTAGTTATTCAAAGCTTATATAAACACTCTACAAAGAAGAGGAAGGCAGAAATGAAATTCAAGAATCAAAAACAGAATTCATTTTCCTGTTTAGCTTCTCTACTAATTCTCTTTTCTACAAATCAATTCTAGCATCAACCTTACCTAGTTTCTAACACTCTTAACTTTTATTTTTTTTTTATTATAGATAATGTATATTACGAATTGTTGAGCATAGAGACCTTTCACACATAACTCCATAGAGAGAGACACAACTAATGAAACTTCTGACTTTAATGCCTCTCTTTAATATAACAAAACTTATTTGCATTCACGAATATCTTTTAATTTAAATGATACATCAATACGTTATAATGCCTTCAATTAAACTCAAAACTTAAACGAAGCATCTAATAATACCTTCCATCAAACTCATAACTAAATGAAGCTTTAATGTCATTAATATGAAAATTACTTGCTTTCCATGAAAGACATAAATGATCATAATTAGTAAGAAATTTTAAGTAAAGAACGAAAAACATTGGATAATGCTAAGTGTTTAGTTGCTCTCTCGCCGAAGTTTTAAATCATCCATCCCTGAAGCCACTTTGTCAAATAGTTATTGTGATATTATAAAACAATTTTAAGACCTCAAAATCCAAAAAAAGAAAAACTATTATTTTAAAATGCTCTATTATATTGTTAATTTTTTTAGAGATCTTTAAAATCTTTTCTGAGTTTATTCAAAAATGAATTTTAAGGATTTTAATTTGTAAGATCCATCCCCACAAAATTGATCCTCAAACGAAAGATGGATCCTACAAAGTTCCAAATTTTTATTTGATCCCTAACGGCTATAAAATGACTAGATTTTATTTCCTTGGTATAAATAAAGCTTAGCAACCCTTCAAAAAGAAGAGGATGGCAAACCAAGCAAGCAATCAAGAAAGATAGTCGTTTTTCATTGAATATCTTTATACACGTTTCATTATATAGCTAACATTTTATAAACACACATTGCTTGTTGAGTCTTGAAAGCAAGTGTCATTTTTATCAATGTTGTTAGAATCAAATCAAATTAATCAATTGAATTTGAAATCAGTGTTTTGATCAAAGGTGCATAATCGGGAATAGAGCAAACCATTGTGAACCAATAAAAAATCGAGACTAAAGACAAAAAAAATCTAGCAATTCAACAAGTTCAACCAGTTATGATTTTCTTTTTTGTATTTTTTTTATTAATTATTGTTGAATGGGTGGTGTGACCAGTTTGATCAGAAGTTTAATTTTTAGACATTGTAGAATATAAGGGGAATTTTATCTTAGCCAATTCAAAAAGATGTTGGAACCTTTTCAAATATTTATAGTGTTCCAATAACTATAAATAAATAGGTATAATTAATCAAAAGTTATATTATTTGATTTTTTGAAAAAGAATTATAACTATTTAAATAATATTATTTGAATAATTATGTGTTTATTTTAAAAACATTATTATTCAGAAAGACACCTATTGGAAGATGTATCTATGAAGAGACATGAAAATTCCTATAAATAGGAATGAGATTTCATTTGGAAATCACACCAACAAATTCTAATATTCTTTCTTTCCTTTCTTCATTTTCTAATATTATTAGATTATTCTATAAAGTATTACTGCAGAAATCCTTTATAGAAATTGAGTTTCTTGTTATACATTACTCAGTGCGAAGTGGACTATTCTCGTCAGTGCAAAATGCAAATAGTCATTGGCTTTATTGTATCCTCGAGGTTAATTTGCTTGGAACTCATTTGCACACCGAAGATAGGTGGGGGCGAATATAACCTTAAAGATAGTGGTTTGATACACGCCTTGGAGCATTGTCCTATTTTTTTTTGTTCGAGTTTCGTTCGTGTATCCAAGATTTTCCACACCAGAAATTTTTACTAACAATTTTAAGGTTATATTTGTAACAGCCCAATTTTGGGCCTAGTCGGAACAGTGGTTTTAGGGCCACAAATCCGACGAGAAAAATCTTATTTTTATTATATTTTTATGGTCTACGATTTCACATGTTGAGTTCCACATGTTAGAAGTGTCCAATTTCTATGAAATTTAGGGGCAAAATTGTAAATATGATTTTACGAGCCTAGGGGCAAATGTGTAAATATGACAAAGTTTAGGGGCAAAAATATAATTTTGCCATAATATGATTTTTCGACTAAATTTAATAGTTTAATAACTTAATACGTCAAATGTGATATTTTAGATAAAGAAAATGAGTTTCGGACTTAGAACGGGGGGAAGACAAATATTGGTCGACTCGGTCCCTTTCGCCATTTTAAGTCGAGGTAAGTTCATGTGTAAATTATACAACATTATATTATGTATTTAATATTTTGATATTGCATGAATTGTATATATATGTTTCTACGGATTCGATTGATGATGATTTGGCGAAGAATCGAAGAATGAGAATCCCAGTTGAACCTTAGGAATAGAAAGGATACCTTGTCACGACATTAGATTAATAAGGTCCCGTATAAGACCATATCTGGGATATGGCCTCAGCACCGAATTGAGATCCCGTGTAAGACCATATCTGGGATATGGCATCGGCATCTAATAGTGATCCCGTGTAAGACCACGTCTGGGACCTGGCTTCGGTATGAAATCGTGTAAGACCATGTCTAGGACATGGCATCGACATACGATCTCGTGTAAGACCATATCTAGGATATGGCGTCGATATCGATATGAGATCCCGTATAAGACCATATCTGGGATATGGCATCGGCATCGACATACGATCTCGTGTAAGACCATATCTGGGATATGGCGTCACATCGTTATGAGATCCCGTATAAGACCATATCTGGGATATGGCATCAGCATTGACATGTGATCCCATGTGAGACCATATCTGGGATATGGCATTGGCATCTTACTACACGTATGACAATTTCCGAGTATCCTTCGATATTCCAAGTGGTTCAACAGGATAAAGAATCAACGTTTATGTTAAAGACGGGAATATGGCTAAAGTGTAAATGAATGTGAATAGGTGACGATTAGGTGCAAGTATATGTATGTATACACTCATAAGCAATGTGCTCGGGATGTGATTGAATTTTGGTAAGAATGTAAACGAGTAAGTTATACCTATAAGAATGATATTGTGATTGTAAGTCCATGCTTATGATACATGAATATATGGGAAATGTGATTGATGATCATGTGTGAGGCTTTTAAGCCAAATTAAATTGAGAAATAAAATGTTCAAGTCTTCGTTGTTGATGTATAGGTTAAATTTTCCGATGAATGGCTTGTAAATATTTGATGATGACTAGCTATTAGCATGGATAACTATGGATATACTTTAATATTATATGTGTGTAAATGAGAATAAATACAAAGAAAACATGATAGAATAAATTAGTAATAAAATAGTTTGGACAACAGCAGTTGTATCAATTTTAAAATTCACCAAAAATGGTGGAAATTGAATTAGAAGTTGAATAAGATATGAAATTAAAGCTTATTGAGTCTATTTTCGTATAAAAAAACAGTGTAAGCAAAATAATTTCATATTATGAGATATTTGAATTTTTATAAGATAGGGTCAGAGTGATTTCATAATCCCCTGTTCTGAATTGGGAAATTCATTAAAAATTTAAAAAAAAATCAAGGGATAAAATTTATATGCTTGAATTTCTTAATGAGTATATTTTCAAGAGAAACAAACAGGAATGCTATTCAAGTTCTGTACCACAAGAAAATAATTTTTTAGTGAAGAGGGGTCAGAACTATCAGACAGCGAAACAGTGGAGATTTTAAAGAATAAACTGTGCTGATTGGCTGAACCAAAAAATTCTAGAAATTTTATGGTAAGAAGATATGTGAGTCTAGTTTTAAGGAAAATTAGAGGATCTTAATTTGGAGTTCCGTAGCTCTGGATAAAAATAATTTAGTCACTGTAACTCAAGTAGACAGCTCAAGATGAACATAAATGAATTGTGAAATTTTATGCAATTATGATTGTATTACCTTGAGAACATATTGTGAGAATTGGTCAAAAACATGTTAATAAGTTTCTTATTATTTGCATACAAACTTACTAAGCATTGTAGCTTACTCCACTTCCTTTCTCATATCTTATAGGGTTTTATGCTAGCTCGAGTTGGAGATCGCTGGAAATGCCATCAAACTATCAAGCTATCATCGTGGGGTAAAAGTGAATACAGGCCTCTTAAGTTTATGGCATATATAGGGACTTATTCAATTGTGTATGTGTCATTTGATTTGGCTAAATATGTTAGTTCATAATGGTAATATGATTCATTTTGTATATGGCCATGAGATGTGGCTCATATTGGTTAATGAGTTGCAATGCCTATTTATATGTGTGTGTTTATACTAAAGGTTTCATGAGGTGGTTATGTGTGTTTGGTATGGATGGATTGAGGATGTATCACGGCATGAAAGTTTGATAAGTTTAAGCTAGGCAAAGTATGGTGCCTTATGCATGAATAAGATATATGAATTCGCTATGATCATGACTTGTTTGATGATGTTTAAGTGCTCAATTATGCCATGAAAGATGCCATTGAAGTTGTGTTTAAGTATGTGCAAATGAGGGTGCCAAATGGTTTGGTAAATAGCCATTTTCTTGGCCACACGGGCAGAGACACAGTCGTGTCTCTCAACCGTGTAGAGGACACAGCCCCGAGACATGGGCATGTGCCTAGGGCGTGTGTGCATCTATTTTTTGGAATTTAATTCTCCACACGGCCTAAGCACACGGGAGTGTGACTTGGTCGTATGACCCTATTTTGTTGATGACATCATAAATAGGGAGTTACGCGGGCTGAGGACATGGGCGTGTGTGACTACACGGGCGTCTCCCAAGCCTCACGGGCATCTCCCAAGCCACCTCGGTTTAGTCCCAAACAGTTCCCAATTATTATTTTGGGCCTCGTGGGCCCATATAAGGGACGCCTTGCATGTGAATGAGTGATTTTAAATTAAATGAAATTTTATAGCCCAATTTTGTATAAATGTTTATGTTTAAGTCCGGTAATGCCTCATATCCTGTCCCGGTGTCGAACACGGGTAAGCGGTGTTACAATATTTCATGATGACTACCACAACACATGAAAGTGGAACACTAAGGGAGTTGGCTTCCAACTTTTTTATATTACTGTCAAGGGTGAATTTCTTATTTCTTATTATTGAGCTTATAATATATAATATCTAATTTATATTAGATGTTAGAATATTAATTCTATTATATATTTATCTATTCTATTATATATTCTAATATATATTAGTATTAGAATTTATTTATATATTTTATTTATAATATATTAGAATATTATATTAATATTATTTTTATATTATTTATCTATTTCTATTTCATTTATTTCATTTGCATTTATAATTTTGATTCAAAAAAAAGTAAGGAATTATAAACTTGAAAAACACGGATCGGGTTGCGCCATACATATGAAAGAATATAGAATAATGATGTATTTGGCGAACCAAATACCATGGTCTAATAAGGAACCTTTCGGATTCGTTGATAATTTTTTGAAAGATTTCTTCGAAAAGGTTTCATTAACTCCTCATTTATATCGAGTAGACCTTGTTGTTGCGAGAATTCTTAATTCATGAGTTGTAGGGAGGGACTTATGTCACCACAAACAGAGACTAAAGCAAGTGTTGGATTCAAAGCTGGTGTTAAAGAGTATAAATTGACTTATTATACTCCTCAATATGAAGTCAATTATGCCCAAGCCTGGCTGAGGAAGAGTTACGGGGTGTAAAAAAAATATGCTTATTTTATTTTGTTTTGGTCGGTAATACTATATATAAATATAAAATAGAAAAGTAAACATACGATAAATAATAAATAAAAGATGCATTTCTTATTATCAACTTTGAAGATTGTTTATGTTTTGGATACTCCAAGACCTGAAGAAAATGAAAACAAATTTGTTACTGCAACCAGAGAAAGGTAAAAATGGGACAATGCTGATTACATGTGCATGGGCCACATATTGAATGGTTTATCTGATGGTTTGTTCGACACCTGCCAAACGAGGTCACCGCTAAAGAATTATGGGACAAATTGGAGATAAGATATATGACCGAAGATGTTACAAGTAAGAAATTTATTGTCAGTCGTTTCAATAATTATCAAATGGTTGATGGTCATTCTGTTATGGAACAATTACGTGATATTGAAAAGATGTTGAATCAATTCAAGAAATATGATATGAAAATGGATGAAATGATTGTTGTATCCTCCATAATATACAAACTTCCTCCATCTTGGAAAGACTTTAAAAGAAGTCTAAAACATAAGAAATAGGAAATATCTCTTGAGGCTTTGACAAATCATCTTCGTATTGAAGAAGAATATCGAAAGCAAGATCAAAACCTAAATTCTGAAAATGTCAAAGTGCATGTTGTGGAGGAAGTACAGACTACTAAACCTGCAACCCAAGAAAGGTAAAAATGGGACAATGCTGATTACATGTGCATGGGCCACATATTGAATGGTTTATCTGATGGTTTGTTCGACACCTGCCAAACGAGGTCACCGCTAAAGAATTTTGGGACAAATTGGAGATAAGATATATGACCAAAGATGTTACAAGTAAGAAATTTATTGTCAGTCGTTTCAATAATTATCAAATGGTTGATGGTCATTCTGTTATGGAACAATTACGTGATATTGAAAAGATGTTGAATCAATTCAAGCAATATGATATGAAAATGGATGAAATGATTGTTGTATCCTCCATAATATACAAACTTCCTCCATCTTGGAAAGACTTTAAAAGAAGTCTAAAACATAAGAAATAGGAAATATCTCTTGAGGCTTTGACAAATCATCTTCGTATTGAAGAAGAATATCGAAAGCAAGATCAAAACCTAAATTCTGAAAATGTCAAAGTGCATGTTGTGGAGGAAGTACAGACTACTAAACCATTCAAGAGAAAGTTCAAACAGACTGATAGAGCACCTAAGTACAAAAAGAAACAAAAGGGTTCATGTTATCACTATGGTAAGCCGGGACATTTCAAGAATGAATGTCGATTTTTAAGGAAGAAATCATCTTCTAAGGCTGATAATAATAAAATGTTCGTTGCAATTATATTTGAAATTAATATGGCACAAGATGATAATACATGGTGGATTGATATCGGAGCAACCAAACATGTGTGCAAAGACAAAAGCATGTTCACAAAGTTCACACAATGTGAAAATGACAATGTCTTGTACATGGGAAATTCTTCCACCGCAGCAATCAAAGGCAAAAGGTCTGTGATCGTGTCTGAAAGTCTTAATATTTATATAATGAATGATCGAGCCGAGAAACTAACTTATGACAATGATTGAGGCAAGCGCACCTATCGGACAGTAATATAGTTTAGTGGCAAGACCGGGATGTCGAACCCAAGGGAACCAAAAGTACTAATACTGACTTTTTTTATTATTTAGCCTAAGAATTAAGGGAATTGTTGTTTAACCTAAAATCAACTGACTACTAAGTTGAAGATGCTAAGACACAGAGAAGGAATTGGGGAAATACTTTTGGGAAAAACCAATTGATAAAGACAATACCCGAGGAAGAATCCACCTAGACTTCACTTGTTATTTAACTCTGAACCAGACGATTTATTCACTTGACTTGATCCGTAGGATTCCCTAATTTATATTAATACCTCTCTCGAGGCTACTAACGTCTAACCCTAGGTTGATTAATTGAAATCTCTTTCTAATTAAAACCCCTAGAATTGCATTAACTCGATCCGTGGACTCCCATATTAGGTTTGACCCTAATCCGGCAGATTTTAGTCATCCTATCTCTAAGGTTGCGATCAACTCCGCTTAACTATGCTAGATCTACTCTTAAACAGGGAATATTCCTCCACTGCTTAAGCACATCAGTACTTGAATCAATATCTTGAAATATCAAAACAAGAATTAAGAACACATATTTAAGAACAAATCAAGTATTTATCATATAGTTCAGAAAACAATAACAAGATCCGTCTTAGGTTTCATCCCCTTCAGGTATTTGAGGGGTTTAGTTCATAATTATAAAAGAATACATCTCAGAAGAAAGTATAAAACAAAACATAAGAAAAACCCTAAAACCCCCTAAAGGAAATTGAAGGGAAGATCTTCCGTCTTGAGTATGATTCCGGCTTCTTGAGATGAATCAACTGGCTTCCTTCGAGTAAATCCCACAATTCGGCCTCTCTGGCTTGGCTATCGGCCTACCTGAACCGCCCCCTTTTAGGTCACACTTAGGGTGTTAATATAGGCTTTCGGAATGTCTTTCTTTGCCCCTAAGTATCCTAATCCGAGTGGAATTCAAACAGGTCACGTCAGGGACACGCCCGTGTGGCATGCCCGTGTAAGTCGAGTCCAGACCGTGTGTTGGGTTTGCTAAGGAGGCACGACCGTGTGGCTTGGTCCCTGGCCGTGTGAATTTCGTACTTTGGCCCATTTTCTCTATTTTTGGCCCGTTTCTCGTTCTTTTCATCCTCCGGTACTTTCCAAAGTATAAAACATGAAATTAAAGGATTAGGAGCACCAAATTCCACAATTCAGGGGATAAATCATTCAAAAGTATGCTAAATGTGGGATTAAAATATGTATATATCGCGGTTTATCAGTCTGTTGAACTACAATTCACTTCTGGAAAGGTTTTAACCTTAAATGATGTATATTATGTACCAGAAGTTAGGAAGAATTTAGTGTCTAGAAGTCCATTAAATAAGTTTGGTTTCAAACTTGTTTTTGAGGAAGATAAGTTTATTTTGTCTAAGGGAGGAATTTTTGTAGGGAAAGGGTATATATATGAGAGTATGTTCAAACTCAATATTATTAATAAGAATAAAAATACTATTTCTGCTTATATGGTTGAATCTTTTTGTTTATGGCATTAAAGATTAGGTCATTTGAACTATAGAAAATTGAATGACATGTATAAGTTAGATTTAATTCCTATTTTTAATAATAATATTAAAAAATGTAATACATGTATGTTGACTAAACTTACAAGAAACCCTTTTCCTAAGGTTAAAAGGAAAACAAAATTGCTTGATTTGATACATAGTGATTTATGTGACATGCATAATACTCCTACATGAGGTGGAAAGAAATATTTTGTTACTTTTATTGATGATTGTTCTAGATATTATTATGTATATTTATTACATTAAAAAGATAAAGCGCTTGATAAATTTAAAGTTTAAAAATATGAAGTTGAACTTCAGTGTGAATCATTCAAGTGCTTAAGATCGGATAGAGGTGGAGAATGCTATAATCCAAGTTATTTTGAATCCACTAGTGTAACGCCCCGAATTTGGGCATAGTAGATTTGGGCCTATTGGATTGTAATGCCCCAAAAATCCCGAAACTTTAAATTTCTGTGCACTGAGGTTGGTATGTATGAGTAGCACTTAGAATATTAATTTTAAGGTATTATCGGGATTATTTGAAGTCTTAGAGATAGGGATGACCATAGGGAAAAATTTATTTTTCTTGCTTTAGTGGACCCTAGTCTCAAGCATTAGGCCTCTTAAGCAGATTAAGGGGAAAATAGGACACAAATGGGCTTGTGGTCCAGTGGCAAGGTGGCGTCACTAGGGGAGCTACAATGTGGCGTGAAGAGGTCCAAGGTTCGAGTAGTGGTAAGGTGTTTTTGGAGTGTTTATTTTGCTGAGTGGACGGCCAGAGTTGTGTGGAATTTGGACTCGTTTGTTGAAGTGTTTGAATTGGTCTTGTGAGCTGATAAAAGAGAGAATTTCGGATGAGATAAGGGAGATATCATGGAGAAAAATTAGGAGATGAGAGGTGGGAAGAGTTGGTGCCGAATTGGACTGTGGGGGAAGGTAGGATTCGGGTATTGGCTATAAAAGGAGGTGTCGAATTCCTTGGAGAGGTTCCTTGGGTTCCATTACATTTCTTTTTCTCCCTCTTAGCCAAATTCTTCCATTTGCCGAAAAAAAAACCCATCATTCCTTTGCCAAAATTTTGGTTTTCTCTCTAGCCAAATTCCATACCTTCTCTTCTTAAATTCCTTCTCTTGTTCACCTTTAGTTCTAGCCGATCACTTCTCCTCTTCTTCTCCCTATTGGTACCGAATTGTCTCTGTCACCATACTAATCTCAAAAGCCGAATTTAGGCCGCAGGATCGAAAGTGGATTTGGTAAGTATTCGATTAACCTCTTTTGTATGTTTTGCTAAAAGCCGAAAGGCTATCTAACTGTCCTGTCATTAACTCTGTGATAACAAGGATAAGGTTCAAAGATCGCAAGCGTGGTAGGATCGTTAGCAAGGGTAAGTATACTCAACTCGATAGTGGATTAAGTGAATGGCCGAATGTGTGTGTGATCTATAGGGGTGACTTGTGTGGATTATGAGTCACTCAAATTTTTAATGATATATGTTTGGGTGCATATCTAGGGATATTCACAAATAGTAGCTAAGGAAAGGCTACTAGGACGTGTGGCACACGGTAAGGCTACGGTGAGGTTTCAGTTTCTAATAAAGTGTACATTAAGTTATGATTAATCGTTAGGTGTTGTCGATTGTAGGTTTGTGATTAAGGGGTTTGCAGCACGCGTCGTTACCAGGTGTGTACAAACACTACACACATATACCGGCAACGCCGGAAAGCCAAAAGGCCAAAAGTGGCTAAATGGGCTCGGTGGTCCCTGAGACAGAGTTTGATTAAATGGATTAATTTGATTATATAAATTGGGTTAGGCATACATGTTACATGATCTGAATTTGTTTTGGGCTTAATAGGTCATATGACTGAGATTTGGGCCTAATGGGCCATAAAAATGTGATGTGGTCATTATGGGTTATATGAACGTGAAATGGGTTGATGGGCTTTATGGGGACGTAGACTAGTATGCTAGGATTTTATGGACTTTAGGCTTAGTACTAAACAACTCTTAAACTGCATAAGACTTTCTAATAATTAAACATGTCCGTGGACAAGTCGCTAGGTTAGAGTGTGGTAACGGGCATATGCATGTCTAGGATTGGATCTAGGGAGAGCTTGGTACTTAAGCGGCCCTAGCGGCCCACCTCCTCTTCTCTGGAATCCTACTTGGTGCATAGTGTCTGTTCACTTTAGTCGCAAAGACTTGTTAATGGGCCAGTGTTCATAACTAAAACCCGAGAGGGACCAAATACCCCTAGATTTGTAAAATTACTAAAATACCCCTGATTTGAAAATAACCAAAATACCCTTAGTTTGAAATTTACCAAAACATCCTTAGATTTGCAAAATCACTAAAATAGCCCCGAATTGTGAAATTACCAGAATACCCTTAGTTTGCAGAATTACCCAAAACATCCCTGATTTACAAAATTTCCAAAAGTACCTCTGTTTTGTAAAATTACTTAAATACCCCTATAGAGTAGATTTACGGAAATACCTTTGGGTTGTGAAATGACGAAAATACCCTTATGTGATGAGTATGAGTTTTGTGGATGTTACTCATGTGCATGCTACATTCATATGATATTCTGATTAGGATGCATATGGGTGGGAATTATGGTACGGAGGAAGATTTGAGGATCACATAGTCGCTCGATGACCATGGATCCACCGGTGGCTTTAAGCCCATTATATGATTAGTAGCTTTGCTGCAACATTGAGTAGTGCCACTGTGAGTGCTACCTTTGATGTGTAGAGGATGGGTGGGTCGATTTAGAAATCCCCACAGGTGTGTAGGGTTGGAAGGGAAATGGTGTGTACCGGATGGATTTTTGGGGAGGGTTTTGCATTACCTTGATTTGCATATGATGTGATATGATATGATATGATATGATATGATATGATATGATATGATATGATATGATATGATATGATATGATATGAGGTCATTGTGGGCTAAGGCCCAAGACCACTGATTTTGATAGGGCTTAGGCCCAATTTATGTTTGTATGTTGATCTGATTGCCAAGGGTCGTACACACTGAGTTTCGAAACTCACACCCTTTATTTAATGTTTCAGGTGATCCTGAGTGAATGGCTCGACGCGGGAGAGGACTCGGAGATGGCCACACTACAAGATGATTAAAATTTTATTTATTTGTTTCGAAAGACATAGTTTTAATTACTTCTTTTCATTGGATGTAATAAGGCCTTGTACTCGTATTTGACTTTAGATTTTGCGTTTTGTTGTTTCAACTGTTTACTTAATTCTTAAACCTAAGTAAATTTCCTACGTTTAAACTTGGTTTCAGAAATTCTTAAAATTATAAAATGGGTTTTTTCTTTATTACTTAACAAGACTCAAGGATTTTGGGCTTTTGGGCCTAAAATTTTTAATCAGCAAAACCGTTTGAATTATGCCTTTGATGTGACACGCCGGATTCGGGCCTAACTTCTAAGCCGAGTTTGGGGTGTTACAACTGGAATTGTCCATCAAGGTTCATCTCCTTACACACCACAACAAAATGGTGTAGCTGAAAGGAAAAATACAGTCTTGACTGAAATGATAAATTCAATATTTTCATATTCAGATCTTGGACAAGGTTTTTGAGGAGAAGATGTTCTAACAGCTTGTCATATATTGAATAGAGTTCCTAATAAGGAAACTAAAACAACCCCCTATGAACAATGGAAGAAAAGGAAACCAAACCTTAATTATTTGAAGGTTTAGGGTTGTAGAGCTATTGTCAAAGTTCTAACACCTAAACGTAAAAAGTTAGGTGAAAGAGGAATTGAATGCATATTTATAGGATATGCACATAATAGCAAGACATATAGGTTCATGGTAATTGAACCAAATAATTCATTCTTCAAATGAGAATGAAAATAGAACAAATTACAGCCACAACAGATGCTATTTTTAATGAAAATAGATTTAAGTCTATTTCAATACAATTACAGCCACAACAATTGATTCATTCTTCAAATGAGAATGAGATTCCATTAGAACAAATTGATAATAATGATGAATCTTGTCAAGAATTAAGAAGAAGTAAGAGGATTAAAAAGGTCAAAGACTTTGAACCAGATTTCATTAAGTTTCTTGCAGAAGGAAAAGGTGAAAGTATATGCAATAAGATACCTTATTGTTATAATATGAAATCCAATCCTATTACATTTGAAGAGGCAACGAAATCTCAAGACTCTGCTTTTTGGAAAGAAGCAATAAATGATGAGATGGATTCAATAATGGGAAATCAAACTTGGATCTTAGTTGATCTTCCACAGGGTTTCAAACCAATAAGTTGTAAATGGATCTTTAAAAATAAAATGAAGGTCGATGGAACCATTGATAAATTTAAAGCAAGGTTGGTAGCCAAAGGTTTTACACAAAAAAAGGTATTGATTACTTTGATACCTATGCTTCAGTAAGAATTGCTACAATTAAAATCTTAATATCACTTACCTCTATATATAATTTGGTTGTTCACCAAATAGATGTAAAAACTGCATTTTTAAATGGTAAATTGGAAAAGGAAGTGTAAATGGAACAACTAGAAGGATTTGTTATTCTAGGACAGGAGCATAAAGTATGTAAGCTTGTTAAATCTTTATATGGACTTAAACAAGTACCAAAACAATGGCACCAAAAGTTTGACAAGGTTGTTTTAGCTAATGGCTATAAAATAAATGAATCTAATAAGTGCATATATAGCAAATTTGAAAATGGAAAAGGTGCCATAATTTGCTTATATGTAGATGACATGCTTAACTTTGGCACGAATTTGGAACAAATAGAAAACATAAAGAAATTCTTGTCAAACAACTTTGCTATGAAGGATATGGGTGTAGCAGATGTTATTTTTGGGATTAAAATAACCCAAGATGAAAGCACTATAACTTTATCACAATCACATTATATTGAAAAGGTGCTTAAAAAGTTTGATCTTTTCAACTATATACCATCATCTACACCCATGGATCCTTAAATAAAATTAGTATCTAATGTTGGTAGGAAAATTGATCAATTGAAATATGCAAGTCTAATCGGTTGTCTTATGTACATAATGACTTGTACAAGACCAAATATTGCATATGTTGTTGGGAAATTGAGTAGGTACACAAGTAATCCAAGTAGTTTGCATTGGCAAGCTTTGAATGGAGTACTTAGGTACTTAAAGAAAACTATTAACTACGGATTGTGTTATAATGGATATCCTCCAATTTTAGAAGTGTGTTTGGATGCTAGTTGGATTACAAGTTTGGAAGATCATGCATCTACTAGTGGATGGATCTTCATTATTGGTGGATGAGTCATTTCTTGGGGTTCCAAGAAACAAACATGTATTACTGATTCCACCATGGTAGCAGAATTTATTGCATTAACCGCTACATCTAAAGAAGTAGAATGGTTAAGAAATTTGCTTTATGATGTACCTTTATGGCCTGAGCCAATTTCACCTATTTCTATCCATTGTGATAGTGAGGTTACTCTAGCAAAGGCATATAGCCAAGTATATAATGGAAAGTCTAGACACATTGGATTAAGACATAGCTATGTCCGACAATTAATCTCTGATGGAGTGATCACTATTAATTATGTGAGGTCAAGTGAAAATTTGGTGGATCCTTTGACAAAAAGTCTTGCTAGAGATGCAATAAAAAGGACCTCAAAAGGGATGGGACTCAAGCCCATTAATTAAAGTCACTCATGATGGAAACTCGACTCAACACTTGGTATAATGTCAAGTCTTGAGTTCAATGAGACAAAGTACATTATTAGTATGTGACTGTTAGCACTATGAATAAATTCATCCTAAGATTAAAATGCTAGGTACCCGTAATGATAAGGGAAGGATGAGTAATGTACTCTTAATGGACCCATAACATAAATATGTTAGAGTGTTATAATTACGGGAACACTTTTGATGGGATCTACCCATGTGAGTGGAAATGTGGCCGCTTCTAGAAGCTCAAGAGCTTGGCTCTGACAGCACTCATGAAAAGAGGACACAGACACATGGCCATAATAGTGTCCCTAGATACTATGCATTGACCGATGTTGAAATCATTGTGTGAGATGTGTTCGGTTAATCAAATGGAATAGTTGGTTCAAAGCTTAGTCTACCATGCAATTTCGATTAACTTTAACAAGTTTTCACTAAGTGAAGGTTCAATCGTAACATACCTTCATTTATGCAAACTAATTTCCAAGAATATCAAAATCTAAAATATTTTAAAAATGGGGGGAGATTGTTGGAACATTTTCAAATATTTATAGTGTTCCAATAACTATAAATGAATAGGTGTAATTAATCAAAAGTTATATTATTTGATTTTTTTGAAAAAAAATTATAACTATTTAAATAATATTATTTGAATAGTTATAATATTAAATGAATAATTATGTGTTTATTTTAAAGACATTATTATTCAAAAAGACACCTATTGAAAGATGTCTCTATGAAGAGATGAAAATTCATATAAATAGGAATGGGTGATAAATCGTAATATGTACATATTTTAATCCCACATTTGGCATACTTTTGGATGATTTATCCCCTGAATTGTGGAATTCGATGCTCCTAATCCTTTAATTTCATGTTTTATACTTAGGAGAGTATCGGAGGATGAAAAGAACGAGAAACTGGCCAAAAACGAAGAAAATGGGCCAAAGTACGAAATTCACACGGCCTGGAGAAATCCACACGGCCGTGCCTCTTTAGCAGATCCGAACACGGCCTGGACTCGATTTACACAGGCGTGTCACACGAGCGTGCCCCTGACATGACCTGTTTTAATTCTACTCGGAAAAGGGTACTTAGAGGCAAAGAAAGATATTCCAAAAGCCTATATAAACACCCTAGAGGGCAACCTAAAGGGGGGCGTTCAGGTAGGCCGAGGAGCCAAACCAGAGAGGGCCGAATTGTGGGATTTACTCGAAGACAGCCAGTTGATTCATCTCGAGAAGCCGGAATCATACTCAAGACGGAAGATCTTCTCTTTAATTTCCTTCAAGGGGTTTTAGGGCTTTTCTTATGTTTTGTTTTATACTTTCTTCTGAGATGTATTCTTTTATAAACATGAACTAAACCCCTTAAATACCTGAAGGGGATGAAACCTAAGACGGATCTTGTTATTGTTTTCTGAACTATATGATAAATACTTGATTTTTTCTTAATTATGTGTTCTTAATTCTTGTTTTGATATTTCAAGATATTGATTCAAGTATTGATTTGCTTAGGCAGTGGAGCAAAAGTCCCTGTTTAAGAGTAGATCTAGCATAGTTAAGTGGAGTTGATCGCACTCCTAGTGATAGGACGATAAAATTCTGTCGGATTAGGGTCAAACCTAATATGGGAGTCCATAGATCGAGTTAATGCAACATTAGGGGTTTTAATTAGAAAAAGATTTCAATTAATCAACCTAGAGTTAGACGTTAGTAGCCTCGAGAGAGGTATTAATATAAATTAGGGAATCCTACGGATCAAGTCAAGTGAATAAATCGTCTGGTTCAGAGTTAAATAACAAGTGAAGTCTAGGTGGATTCTTCCTCGGGTATTGTCTTAATCAATTGGTTTTCCCAAAAGTATTTCCCCAATTCACTCTATGTATCTTAGCATCTTTAGCTTAGTAATTAGTTAGTTTTAAATTAAGCAACAATTCCCTTAATTCTTAGGCTAAATAATAAAAAGATAGTAATTACTAATACTCTTGGTCCTTGAGGATACGATATTTCCGGTCTTGCCATAGCTATACTACCAAACGATAGGTGTGCTTGCCTCAATCGTTGTCATAGTTAATTTCTAGGCTCGATCATTCATTATATAAATATTAAGACTTTCAGACACGATCAATGGGATTTCATTTGGAAATCACACCAATAAATTCTAATATTCTTTCTTTCCTTCCTTCATTTTCTAATATTATTAGATTATTCTAGAAAGTATTACTGTTGAAATCCTTTATAGAAATTGAGTTTCTTGTTATACATTGCTTAGTGCGTAGTAGACTATTCTCGTCAGTGCAAAACGCAAATAGCCATTGGCTTTATTGTATCCTAGAGGTTAATTTGCTTGGAACTCATTTGCACACCGAAAATAGGTGGGGGCGAATATAACCCTAAAAATAGTGGCTTGATGCATGCCTTGGAGCCTTGTCCTATTTCTTCTTTTTTTGTTCGAGTTTCGTTCGTGTGTTCAAGATTTTCCTTACCGGAGATTTGTACTAACAAAAGATAGTGGTTGTAAGATTTTATATTATCTTTAAACGGTATCAAATTAAGTTAGTGAATTAACAACTTGCAAGTAGGACTAAGACGAAAGACTTAGGCAAGTGAAGTCCAACCTTTACAAATTTTGGTGTTAAATTTTTTTACCCCTTCTTTATTTTAGCCAAATAATTTTATACACGAATGGTGATTTTTCAATTATTTGAGCTATTAATTAATAATGGAGTAAGATGGTTATCGAAAGTTTTATCATTGAGAGAAAAGATCATTAAAGCTCAAGAATTTTGGATTGTTCAAGTAGGACAGTTAAGGTTTTGTGTCCACTTCTAAATGGTGAAAACCACTATCATTAGAAAATTAAGATGTTACAAGACGGGAGAATATAAGTGAAGTAGGCAAGCGAGTAGCCCAAAAAATGGAAATTTTTATTTTTATTTTTTTTATAAATGATTAAATTATAAATTAATATAGAGTAAATTTACACTTTGTCTCCTCTCAAACAAGGGCGAAGCCAGAACAATTTTTTGGGGCCGAATGAAATTTTAATTTTTTATAGTCTATATATTTATAATTTTTAAAGGATTAAATAGAATTTTATAATTTTAGGGGGGCAAAGTACAATTTTACCTTTACTAATTTAAAATTTTTTAAAAAATTAAGGACTTAAATAACAATTTTATATTTTAGGGGGGCTAGGGCCCAGCCCCCCTCTAGATTTGCCATTGCTCTCAAATGAAAAAAAATTCTTTAGTCCCTTCAAAATAATAAAATCATAAATTAATACATGATACAATTTTTATTTTGACATCTCAAAAAACTATAATTCAATTTTAGTCCCTAAAAAATTTCTAGATTTGCTCCTCATCCAAATATTAGATAATGATACTAGGGAGAGTTATTATAAGTGATGCGTAAGGAGAAAAAAGGATAGGAATGCAAATGATTCAAGAAAGCCTGATTTGAACAATAGAATAGATTTTGCTTTTGTAAGAATGACAAAATGGAAAAACTAGAGAAACTTTGGAGACAAGTAAGAAGAGAAAGAAGTTGAAAAGCCTAGTAAGAGTCAAAGTCTAACAACTAGCAAAGTAATTAAACATAAGCAATGAAGTGGAAGTCCCACTTCAAGTCCAAATGTTTCATTGCTCTTGAAGAGCTCATGTATCCATTTAATGAACTATAAGATGGATATGATAGCTTAGCTTTTGAATTTAAGTCTATGGGCTTAAAACTTTAAAATTGATTTCAAAATTGAAAGTAGAAAAAATGATTTCCTCTTAAAAACAAAGGTTGATTTGGAAAGAATAAATGAAAATCTTAAAATGAAATTTTTGAAAACGAAGCTTGGGTGCTTAATATATTAAAAAGAATTGTTTTCGAAAATTCATTAAATTGAACAATAACATGGTCATAACTCACATAATTATCCAATAAAAAATAAATGCATACAAAGTTAGATAAGTATGTGTTCCAAAAAGAAGCAAAGATTATGTGACTAACCATTAAAGACAGAAATATTTGGGTGCCAAAAAATCAATTCTCTTAAAGGTGTGTTGAACCAATGAGGAGGAAAGCACATTACATTAGAAAATAAAACCAAATATTATAGTCCAATTTTGCAAGCCTAAGTACAAGGCCCAAACGGCCCAAAAAAATAAAACTCTAAAGGCCTAACTGGCCCTAACACTTAAACACCAAAATCAGAAAATGAAGAAACCCTAGGGCTCGCTGTCGCCGCCGCCGCTCCCTCCTGGCGCCGTACCTCCATGTCAACCACCGGCTGCCCTCTGTACCTGCAAAAAAAAGGATAGCATGCAGACGCAAACAGCAATAGCAAATAATAATAATAATAACAACAAGTTGTAAAATCGGCTATAAAGCCGTTTGAATTTTTGTAACAGAGGGGAATTTTTCTTTGAAATACAAAAAAACACACGAGATATCAAACACAAAAAGAGATCGAATAAGAAGTGATTTAGAATACAAAAAAATCAACTAGAGAAGGTAGTTTGTATCTTTTATTTTATTTTTATTTTTTTCCTTTTTCTTTCTCTTCTTTCGAAACTCAAAAAAAAAAAAAAAAGAGAAAGGTTGAACTTTTTTTTTTTTACCTTTTCAGCTTGAAACCATCAAATCTGGGCTTGGGAGGCCGAAAGGAAGAAAAAGGGAAAAACTTTGATTTTTCGACCACCGTGGATGGCGGCGCCGTCGCCAGTGGCCGGTGGCAGGCGCGGCGGCGGTTTGCCAGAGTCTGGCCGGCTCTTAAATTCACTCCAGAGAAAATAAAAGGGAGGGAGGAAGCTTTTTTCTGAAATAGGCTAAAATGTTTTTTTTTTTTTGAAAATTTTGCCTTAAATAGGCCTCCAAAACGACGCCGTTTTGGGCAGGCCTCTCAGGTACAAAAACAATGTCGTTTTGATACGACTCGCGCTTTGCCCTGACCCGCAAGCAAGATCCCCGTGTTTTTTAAGCAACAGTCTTATTGCGTTTTTGGTCCCTCCGCATTTTCTATCTTTTTAATATAGTTTATTTTTATTTTCAATTTTTACCCTATAATTTTTCTTCTGTTTTAATTCGGTCCTGCGCAAAGTGACGCGTTTTGGAGGGCGGGGATATTTTTCCTTTTAGTCCATCCTTGTTATTCGCGTGTTCTGATAAGTCCTCCCCTTTTCCTTTTATTTCTAATTTGCCCCAAATTCCTATTTTAAATTTCAATTTAGTCCCTTTTTGTTATTTTTTCTATTTTATTATTAAATTAACTAATTTGATATTATTATTACTATTATTATATTCCTTTTTTATTTACTTGTTATTATTATTTTTTATTAAACTTATTTATTTTTATCATTTCTTTCATTATTATTGTTTATTTATTATCATTTTAAAAAAAAATTCTTATTTTATTTTTATCATTACTTTTATCATTTTATTTATTATTTATTCTCTATTTATATCTTTCTATATACTTTCAAACTCTATACTATTTATTATTCGTATCATTGTTATTGTTATTATTGTTATATTATTATTATTATTATTTTAAATTGATGTACATAATATTTATTTACTTATTTGTTACTATAGTTTTTTTTAGTTTTAATTTTCTTTAGTTTTTTCTTTTCAATTAGCTTGTTGGTTTGTTTTATTTTATTTTATTTTATTTTATTTTATTTTATTTTCGTCTTTATTATTGTCACTTATATTATCGCATTTATTATTATCCTGTCATGCATATTAGTACCGTGATTTATTATTACTATTTTTACTTTTTTTTACTATAAATTCGTGCTACATCTTACCCGATGCACTAAAATTTACGTTTTGAAATAAGCAATACTCCGCGTTTTTAAAATTCGAAAGGTCGTTCCCTAACTTACGAGGTTTCGATTTTCTCGATAAATCTAAGTAAACGAATGTTTTTAAAACATTTTTAAATAATCTCGGGAATTACAAAAAGATCGTGTTCTAACTTACGGAATACGATTTCTTTCTAAAACCGAGATAATCGTATGCCTTTTAAATGATTTTTTTCGGCGTTTATTCTCGTTTCGGGGATTTAAGGCATCTTGCCCTAACTTACGGGATGTGATCATTTCCCTCGACTAACGTGAAATATGCACTTTTCTTAGAAAATTTTAAATTAAGTGATATTTTAACGAAGGATCGTATTTTAAATTTCTTCAAATTCTTAATTTTCGACACTAAGACACTAATTAATCAACTAGGTACCAATTTTGGGCGTTTCGAGGGTGCTAATCCTTCTCATGCGTAACCTACTCCTGAACCTGTTTTTCTAAATTTCGTAGACCAAAACCGTTGTTTTAATAAACCAAATCTATTATTAAAATGACCGAATTACGAGGTGACCCAATCACACCTCATCAAAAAAGATTTATGGCGACTCCCATTTTTCGTTTTCATTTTTAAAATCAAAGTCGACACAGCTTTTTTTTTAAAAAATGGTTTGGACATTGTTTATTGCAATTTCAGTAGAGTTGCGAAAATGACTCCTATGTGGGGAGGTCACGATTCAATGCATATTACCTCATTCAATGCATTTTTGTGACTTTTTCCAGATCCTTTGCAAATTTGCTTCAAAAAAGGTGTTTTGATTGAAAGTTTAAGTCCCTACTAATGGCAAGCAAAAGTCATGTAAAATTGATTAATTTGAATATTTTGATTCCATTTATCAGTTGGAGAGATGGATTAAAACGTATTGAGTTAGTTCAGTTTTGATTTTGAAATCTAAAATCGAATTAATCAAAACTTATATATAAAATTTCATATTAAATCAAAATTCATATATAATTTTGATATTTATTTTGATAATGAATCTTCATTTCTTTTATCATTGATGCCTACTTCGTTCACCTATTTTAACCCCTAACCCGATTTCTTGTTCTTTTTATCATCAAAAATAACATTTATCCATTATCACTTCTTTTTTTCCTTTTAATTTTTTATTAATGTGAGTGTAAAAGCTAAACGTTGATAATGATAATATAGAACTATCGCAAAACAATAAGAAAGAGAAATAAGAATACACAGATTTTACGTAAAAACCCTTTCGAGAAAAAACCACGGGCAGAGGAGAAGAAAATTCACTAATGTTGAAATTCAAATTATACAATGGGGTTTCGACTACATCTATTTATAGGTTGAAAAACCTTATTCTAATCAATGTCAAATAAAAGGAAAGTAGTTTTATACGAATTCTACTTGTGCAATCAATGTCAAATATAATAAGAGTAGTTCTATACGGATTCTACTTGTGCAGCCTGATTTATTTTGCCACTATATTTTATCTCCTTAACAGGAATTTGGTCACACAGTTCTAACAGTGAGAGAAATTGTTGTTTAGTATATTAATAGTTCTTTTTTCTTCGAGATTTTGGATTTCCTAAACCCAAACGTACAAATATTTTTAAAACGAACATTTTTAAATAATCTCAATAAATCCAAGTAAACGAACGTTTTCAAAACATTTTTAAAAAATCTCGGGAATTACGAAAAGATCGTGTTCTAACTTACGAAATACGATTTCTTTCAAAAACCGAGATAATTGTATGCCTTTTAAATGATTTTTTTCGGCGTTTATTCTCGATTTGAGGATTTAAGGCATCGTGTCCTAACTTATAGGAGGTGATCCTTTTCCTCGACTAACATGAACTAAGCACTTTTCTCAGAAAATTTTTTATTAAGTGATATTTTAACGAAGGATCGTATTTTAAATTTCTTCAAATTCTTAATTTTCGACACTAAGACATTAATTAATCAACTAGGTACCAATTTTGGGCGTTACGAGGATGCTAATCCTCCCTCGTGCATAACCGACTCCCGAACCCGTTTTTCTAAATTTCATAGACCAAAACCGTTGTTTTAATAAATCAAATCTATAATTAAAATGACTGAATTACGAGGTGACCCGATCACACCTCATCAAAAAAGATTGGTGGCGACTCCCATTTTTCATTTTCATTTTTAAAATCAAAGTCGACACAGTTTTTTTTTAAAAAAAATGGTTTCGACAACTTGGCGACTCCGCTGGGGGCCAACACGAGAGTCAAGCCATAAATTGATTTTTTTCTGTCCTTTTGTCGAAAATTAGAAATCCGATTTAAAATTACAATTTTTTTCATTTCGTTTTCGTGGTTTGCGTCATTTGATATGTTTGCTTTTGGTTTGAGTCTCTTAGTATACTTTTACGCATCATATTGCATTCTCGCTCGATTTTACCCCTCTTAAATGGGAGCAAGAAGCTATTCCTTCGTGAGGTCTTCACCTTTATATAGGATAGTGGATTACTTTCGGGATACATCCGTACCTATGTCTTCATGAGATTTTTATCTCCGTATAGACATAGGGAAATGTATTGCCCTAAACTGAACTCTGTCCGCATGAGCTTATAATGGCTGAGGATCGAGGAATCTACCGGTTCAGGTACCTTTACTCTAGAACCAAACCACATATAGCGAGCCTTAAGAGCCCACCCTACGTAGAACCACTCCAAACCTTAGTGGTCACCCAAATAGGTGCTCTATTTGTCATTTATGTTTTTTTACTAACGTGTTTTGGTTATGATTTCATTGCATTTTCATCATAGAAAAGAGGTGTTGATTCACGTTCAATTGCTAAATAGACAGCTTGTCATGGAAAATGAATTTCTTGATAAAGTGGAATGCAATACGGCCATCTGAATATGGTCCGAGTAAACACAACGAGAAAAGGGTGAGAGTCCGCGGAGGAGTACACGACTTTGCTTCTGGATTCAAGCCAACAAAGATTATTCGAGAGCCGTCAACGTCCGAACTTACTTAAAGAAGCTAACGAGCATCACGAGGATGAGTGAGCAATGGGTCGCAACCCGGATCAAGCAAAAAAGAGATAATAGAAACATGTTTTGGAAAATTTGCAAGATTTGATCTTAACATCCGAATATGAAGAAAAGGATCGATGTCTTCGCCTGGAGTATACGGGCAAGGCCGTATATGTATCTGTTTTATGTAAAGAAATTTGTTTTCTAGAAAAGTTGTTCTAATAGAATTGAATCAGAATCAAAGTCTCTTCTTGCATTCATTTCATGCAATAGCATTGCATTGCATCATGTGCAATAAAACTCCCAAAAGACCTAAAATCGTAGCAGTTACCCTGGAATATCATTACGGTATACAAAGAAAAAATAAAGCCATGGACCAAATGTTGGAAAGATTGGAACAAATACAAAGAGAGATGCAGGATCAATTGCAAATACAGATGCAAGAATAGTTGCCCAAAATCCAACAGGATATGAAGGATCAGATGCTAGAATCCCAGAGAAGCATGATAAGCCAGTTAACGTAGTTGCTAGGAGGCTAGAAAAAGGAAAGAGCCCTATGATCAATACCGGAGACGACAACGAGGACCCTGCTTATCCTCCAGGCTTCACTCCAACGAACACCCAAGCACAACCACAAAGGGTGTCCGTCAACATCAAACCTCAATATTAGATCGGTACTTCGGCACCAATAAACTTCCCGACGAGTTCAGGCTCCAACCCCGGAGACAGTCCAGCAAATCCCGTTGTCCCCGACCTTGATGATATAGCGAAAATTGGAAAAACGAGAGTGGAGCTCCCAAACCAACTGGAAGACAGATGCAAATAGCTAGAGGAGAAATTCAAGGCGTTGGAAGGCACTGATTACCATTGTAGAATTGACGCTAAGGAATTGAGCCTGGTCCCAGATCTAGTGCTCCCTCCAAAGTTCAAAATGTCGGAATTTGAAAAATATAACGAGACCAGCTGCCCTGAGGCCCACATTATAATGTTTTGTCGGAGGATGACCGAATATGTCAGTAATAATCAGTTATTGATTCACTATTTCTAAGACAGCTTGACTAGGGCTGCGGCCAAATGGTATAATCAGCTAAATCGTGTCCAAATTAGTTCGTGGAAGGACCTGGCACAGGTCTTCATGAAACAATATGGCCACGTAACAGATATGGCGCCTGACAAAATCACACTACACAATATGGAGAAAAAGTCAAACAAAAGTTTCAAGCAATATGCTCAAAGTTGGAAGGAAGTCGCCACGCAAGTCCAACTGCCACTGCTAGAAAAGGAAACTACCATGCTCTTCATTAATACCCGGATGGGAAGTGCAACAAAGAGCTTCTCAGACATAGTGATGTCTGGCAAAATGATAAAAAATGCAATAAGGTGCGGAAAATTAGAGGCCGATAAAAGCACAAAGAGGTCGGCCCCGAGAAAAAGAGAAAATGAGGTAAATAATGTGGGCACATATAATAGGGGTTATCCGAAACCAGTCACTGTGAACCAATCGAGAACGGTAACCACTGGTCATCAAGGCCCACCAAGACAAGAGTCCAACACATGGCAAAATACGGAGAAACTCAAGTTTATGCCTATTCCAATGACGTATAGGGAGTTGTACCAAAGTTTATTTGATGCACATGTTGTGTCCCCTTTCTACCTAAGGCCAATGCAACCTCCGTACCCCAAGTGGTACGACGCTAACGCCCAATGCGAATACCATGCGGGAATTATAGGACACTCGATAGAAAACTGCACCGCTTTCAAAAAGTTAATCGAAAGGCTCATCAAAATGGGCATTGTAAAATTCGATGATCCATCTAGTGTAAAAAATCCGTTACCCAACCATGCTAATAAGGGGGTAAATGCGATAGTCGAGAATACAGGGAAGAAAATCAAGATGAATATGGCAGAAGTGAAAACCCTGTTGAGAGAAGTTTGGAAGATAATGGTAAAAAGAGGGTTAATTACACAAGACTCGAGGGACAGATCCCGAGAAGCAAGGAACTATTGTGAGTTCCATGATGAAGAGGGTCACGAGATTCAAAAGTGCAATGAATTCAAAGCCTTAGTGCAAGGCCTGATGGATAATAAGGAACTAGAATTCTTTGTACATACTAAAAGGAATGTTCAGAAATTGGAGCATCAATGCTATATCCGAAGAAGGAATCGGAAGAGAAAACTTATCGGGTATTCGCCCTTATGAGCCTGGAAGTGTTCTGAACAACTAGATTGCAGAAGAGATTCCTGTAGTTTTTAGAGCTAATTCATAGTAATGTTCAAAACATGCTTGTTGCTTTAAGCATAGAACCAATAGGAATCCATTTGTGAAATAGGCTCATGTCCAACATCTTTATTTCAATAAAAAATGCATTTTTTTTATCACTCTGAGCTAATATTCTTTTATTCTTACATTTCATTCATAATCATACCATACAAATAGCTATTCTTAGATTCATTTGTTCTTTGGATATTCCTTCGTGCCTATAACAGGTCTCTAGATATCAACGACATGGCGACGCTGCTACTGACCCAGAATCTCCTTTTGAGCGAGACATATGTCTAGAGGGATCTCAGGATTTTGAAGACGACAGAGACTGCAACTTATCTCCGGATTTGTTAAGGATGGTAGAACAAGAAGAGAGACATATCCTACCTCGCAAAGAGATAGTAGAGATTGTGATCTTAAAAGAAGGAAAAGAAGTGAAAATTGGAACTTGTATAGCTGAAGAAACAAAACAAGACCTCATTGAGTTACTTCAAGAATTCAAAGATATATTCGCATGGTTGTATCAAGATATGCCCGGGTTAAGCACTGATATTGTGGTACACCGCCTCCCCATAAAGAAGAGTGCAAACTAGTTCAGCAGAAGCTCCGAAGGATGAGGCCCGATGTTGTGATAAAAATAAAAGAAGAAGTCAAGAAGCAATTCGATGCTGGGTTCTTATAAGTGGTCAAATACTCAGAATGGGTAGCCAATATCTTCCCCGTCCCTAAGAAAGACAGAAAGGTACGGATGTGTAGATTTTAGATACTTAAACAAGGCCAGCCCAAAAGACAATTTCTCATTGCCTCACATTGACACCTTAGTGGATAATACGGCAGGCTACTCACTGTTCTCCTTCATGGATGGCTTCTCTGGATACAATCAGATAAAGATGCATCCTGAAGACACGGAAAAGACCACATTCGTAACCCTGTGGGGGACATTTTTCTATAAGGTGATGCCATTTGGATTAAAAAATACGGGAGCAACGTATCAAAGAGCCATGGTAACCTTGTTCCATGACTTGATGCACAAGGAAATCGAGTTTTACGTCGACGATATGATTGCAAAATCCCGAACAGAAAAGGAGCACGTGCAAGTTTTGAGGAAATTATTCTTGAGGTTGAGAAAATTTTAGCTAAAGCTTAATTCGACAAAATGTACTTTCTGGGCTAGGTCAGGAAAACTACTGGGTTTCGTAGTCAGTGAAAAGGGGAATTGAGATCAACCCAGACAAAGTCAAGGCTACACAAGAATTGCCTCCGCTGCGCACTCAAAAGGAAGTTTGAGGTTTCCTAGGAAGACTAAATTACATTATCGGGTTCATTTCACAAATAACTGAGAAATGTGACCCCATATTCCGTCTTCTTCAGAAACACAATTCAAGCGTATGGGATGATGAATGCTAGAAAACTTTTTACAAGGTAAAGCAGTACATGTCCAATACCCCAGTGCTATCACCACCAAGTCCAGATAGGCCACTGATACTGTTTTTGACAGTATTTGACAATTCTATGGGATGTGTGCTTGGCCAACACGATGAGACAGGAAAGAAAGAAAGAGAAATATACTACCTCAGTAAGAAATTCACAGAGTGTGAAATAAGATATTCGCCAATTGAGAAATTATGTTGCGCCTTGATCTGGACAACACAGAGACTGAGGCAATACATGTTGTACCACACGACTTGGCTAATCTCGAAACTAGACCCTCTAAAATATATGATGGAGTCGACTGCTTTGAATGGAAGGATGGCCAGATGGCAAATTCTGCTTTTCGAATTTAACATAGTCTATGTGAACCAGAAGGCTGTGAAAGGGAGTGCAATAGCAGATTTTCTAGCCAGCAGAGCTCTAGAAGATTACGAGCCTTTAAACTTTGATTTCCCTAATGAAAATCTAATGTATGTGGCAACTATCAAAAAAGACGCTCCAGAAGATCGTCCTTGGAAAATGAAAATCAAAATGCTAGAGGTGTATGGGGATTCTGCACTAGTAATCTATCAACTCAAAGGTGAATGGGAAATAAGAGACCCCAAATTGATCAATTATCGAAAGCTAGTTCTGGAATTAATTGGGGAGTTTGACGATATCACCTTCTGTTACCTCCCGCAAGATGAAAACCAGATGGCTGATGCCTTAGCTACATTAGCTTCTATGATCAGAGTAAATAAACAAGAGGATGTGAAGCCTATCCAAATGAGTATTTACGAGGCTCCGGCTCATTGCTACAATATTGACAAAGAGGAAGAAAAAGATGATCATCCTTGGTACCACGATATACTGCAATATGTGAAGAATCGTGAATACTCTGATCAAGCAACTGAGAATGATAAAAGGACTTTGAGAAGACTGGCCAGTGATTACGTCTTAGATAGGGAGATCTTATACAAAAGAAGAAAGGATCAGGTGTTATTAAGATGTGTGGATGTTGTTGAGGCTAAGAAAATCTTAGAAGAAATCCATGAGGGTGTCTGCGGAACACATGCTAATGGTTTTACAATGGCCAGGCAAATCATGATATTCGGGTATTATTGGTCCACCATGGAAGGGGATTGCATCAATTATGCTAAGAAGTGCCAAATTTATGGGGATAAGATTCATGTGCCTCATCCACCTCTTCATGTTATGACTTCTCCATGGCCTTTCTCTATGTGGGGCATGGACGTCATTGGGCCAATCTCACCAAAAACCTCTAACGGACATCGATTCATGTGAGGCTGCTTCATATGCCAATGTCACCAAGTCGGCAGTAACAAGTTCTTAAAGAAAGAGATCATCTGCCGATATGGAATGCCAGAAAAGATCATATAGGACAATGCATTGAAATTTGAACAACAGCACGATAGCAGAGGTCTGTAGTCAGATCAAAATTAAACACCACAACTCGTCACCATATCGCCCAAAAATGAATGGTGCAGTTGAGGCGGCTAATAAGAATATCAAGAAGATTATCGGAAAGATGACTGAGACTTATAAAGATTGGCATGAGAAGTTACCATTCGCTCTTTACGCTTATCAAACGTCAGTCAAGACCTCTACCGAGGCAACTCATTTCTCATTGGTCTATGGAATAGAGGCAGTGTTACCCATTGAAGTTGAAATTCTTTCCCTTCGAGCCTTATCAGAGCTGAAATTGGATGAAGCTGAATGGATCCAATCTTGATATGACCAATTAAATCTGACTGAAGAAAAAAGGTTGAAAGCTATCCATCATGGTCAAATGTACCAAAAACGAATAATGCGAGCTTACAACAAAAAGGTTCGCCCTAGAGAATTTCATGAAAGGGACTTGGTATTGAAGAAGATCATACCCCTACAAAAGGATTTCAGAGGAAAATGGATGCCAAACTGGGAAGGACCTTACGTGATAAAGAAGGCCTTTTTCTGGAGGAGCGTTGATATTAACTGAAATGGATGGCAAGACTTTGCCTAATCCAATGAATTCGTTTTAATAAACCAATGTTTGATATGCTTTTTTCTATTAATTTAAGCTTATGTTTTTTCTTATTTGTTTGATGAGAAAATTTGGAATGGGTAATGAGAAAATATGTGACAAAAAAAAATTAGTTGAATTTTTTTTTATGTTTATTTAGTAGTTTTTTATTTTCAAATATGGTTTAGTTTTTTTTTTAATTATAGGATCTTTCTTCAATTTTTTAATATTTTTATAATTTCTACAACACTTTGGTTAGAAATTTTGGTATTTAGTTAAAATTTTTGGTGTACCATTGGAAATTTTGGCATTTGATTAGCATTTCTTTTATCCGTTAGAAACTTCGGTATGCAATAGAAATTTTTTTATCTCTGTAGAAATATTGGTATAGTGTTAAAAATTTTGTTACAAGCTATTGGCCCCGATACACAAATAGGAAAAGAAAAATTTTGGTATACCAAAATATTTATCGATTTCCATTAAAAATATTGGTACCATCTTAGAATTTTTGATATTTGTTTATTTGCCTATAAGTAAAATTTTTAATTGAATTGGTGTCATAAATTAATCGGGCAACCAACTTGATTAAGAAATTATGGAAATATTCTCCCATAATTAAAATAAGTAATATTATACTAGAATATTTTTAGCCTTTTCACTTAAAAAAAAGAATAAAAATATGCATATGAGGGAATTCGAATTCATGCCAATTATATTAGCAAAATTTTTAATTTACCACTCAATTAAAGTTTTATTTTAATATTTTTATACATTTTAATTTTATTATGCATACTCTATTTTGTCCATCAGTTGTATATCTATAAATTATTATTTAAACTCCTGATTGAGTTGGTGTCAAAAGTCATCTAGGTACCAACTCAATTATGAAATTACGGGAATGTCCTTCCGTAATTAGAATAAGTAATATTATTCAAGGATACTTTAGTCTTTTTATTTTAAATAAAAATAAAAATGTGCATTGGTGAGATTTGAGCCTAAACCAATTTCATTAGTAAAATATTTAATTTACCACTCAACTAAACCATTATTTTGATATTTTTATACATTTTAATTTTATTGTACACACTTTATTACTTCCATCAATTGTTTATATTAATAATACCAATTTGATCGAGGCTTTTTAAATCTTAATATCATACATATTTCATATATTATCATTTATTAGTTTCAAAGCATACGTTTCATTATTTATTATATGTTATTTTTAACACACATTTGTGCTTTATATTTGTGGTTTCCACACGCATACTATGTAATAGAGTTTCTAGTATTATTTAAATGTGTGATTGAATTGATGTCACGAATTAACTCGACATTAACACAGTTAAATAAAATTACTAAAATAAATTTATATTTTTTAAATAAATTATATTATTACGATGACACTTTTGTCTTTATTTTAAAAAATGTTGAAAATATTGAGATTTGAATATATGTGCGAAGCATTTATAAAAAAAATTGTTTACCATTTCAACGAAAGTTTTATTTTGACATTTTTATCCATTTCAATATTATTACACAAATTGTTTCACTCGTATTGTTTGTATATAATCGTAATGCCGTTGATTGAGTTGGTGTCACAAATTAACTCGATATCAACTCATGAGAATACCATGATAAACAATTGAAGTGTATTTAATATTCTTAATATTATGTGTTTACTTATTTAAAATTCCTTTTACTCTCAATTTAAACTATTTTTTTAATTTTGTACGTATGTAATGTTATTATTAGTTTTAAACCTTAACATTTCATTATTTATTATATGTTATTTTTAAATGTACACTTATATTCTAAATATATAGTTTTCACACACATAAATATATGATAAAATTTCCAGTATAAATAAATTTATTTTTAATAAAATAAGATAATATCAATCCAGGAATACATACATATAAGTTCATTAAAAAATTAATAGATATAACTTTACACCTATTTTTCATAAATGCAACAAAGATCCAAAATTTGCGAGATGCAAAATCTAAGAAAAGCATATTATTATCCAAAACATTAAATTATATACTAAAAACATCTCTCCACGAAGGATACGGAAAATCTTATGGTGTAATTAAAGTCGTAAGACGTGTAAGGTTCCCTTACCTACGATTTCATACCATTCCACACACTTGAGATACCCTCAAATATTTCAAAACCAAGGAATCCTTTAACAGTCAAATCCCAGTTTGCAATGGACAATACTTCTTCAATCAATGTTTTGTTCCCCTCTCTTCCATGTGGTTTGCAAGAATTTGCTGCCTCTTGTCTTGTTTTGGTTCAACCAACATTTCTGGTTTTGTGTCTCCTTGTTTCCCTTTTTGTTGTCAAAGCGAAGGGCAAAAGCAGAAAGAAACCTGATCTCCCTCCGGGGCCAACTCCTTGGCCAATCATTGGGAACATTCCTGGGATTTTATCCCAAAAAAATAAGCCAACATATCGATGGATTCATGACTTCATGAAGGAACTCAACACCGATATTGCTTGCATCAGGCTTGCCAACACTCATGTCATTCCCGTCACTTCACCTGAGATTGCTCGAGAGTTCTTGAAGAAACATGATGCAGTTTTCGCATCGAGGCCTGTTACAATGGCAACCGAGTATTCTAGCCGAGGGTTCTTGACCATAGCTGTGGTTCCATGGGGAGAACAATGGAAGAAAATGAGAAAGGTGATGGCTTCTGAGATTATGGCCCCAGCAAGACTTCGTTCGTTACTTGACAAAAGAACCGAAGAAGTTGATAATCTTGTTAGGTTCATATACAACCAATGCAAGAGCAATGGTGGCTCATCAGCAGTTATAAATCTGAGACTTGCAGCGAGGCAATGCTCTGGAAATGTTATCAGGAAGATGATGTTCAACCGAAGATACTTTGGGGAAGGACGTAAAGATGGAGGCCCTGGATATGAAGAAGTACAGTATATTGAATCAGTATTTACAGTGCTCCGTCACCTTTACAGTTTCATCTTATCAGATTATATGCCCTGGTTGAGACCCTTGGATTTGGAAGGTCATGAAAAGATTGTAAGTGAGGCCATAAAAGTTGTGAATGGATACAATGATCCTTTGATTGATAAGAGAGTAAAAGAGTGGAAAGATGGGAAGAGGAAAGAGCCTGAAGACCTGCTTGATGCCTTCATTTTAGCTAAGGATGCAGAGGGGAAACCAGCACTTTCAGTCGAAGAAATCAAAGCCCAATGCACTGTCAGATAATCTCCAAACACAAATGAACAACTTTCTGCCATGTCTTTTAAACTGGGGTTCTCTTACTCTTAACATTTTGTAATGTGTTTGTTTGTTTATACATGCAGGAGATGATGTTCGCAACACTGGATAATCCATCGAATGCAGCGGAATGGGCAATGGCAGAGATGATAAACCAACCTGAAATCCTCCATAAAGCAACGGAGGAAATAGAAAGAGTTGTTGGAAACCAGAGGTGGGTTCAAGAGTCTGATATTCCAAGACTCAACTACGTAAAATCTTGTGCAAAGGAAGCATTTCGGATTCACCCCATTTCACCCTTCAACTTGCCTCATGTCTCAAATGCCGATGTCATCGTTGCTGGCTACTTCATCCCCAAAGGCAGCCATGTTTTGCTTAGTCGGCTAGGCCTAGGCAGGAACCCCAAGGTTTGGGACGAGCCATTGCGGTTCAAACCTGAGCGACACTTGAAGGATGGGTGCATTGAAGAAGTTGATCTTGCAGAGACAGAACTGAGGTTCATATCTTTTAGTACTGGGAGACGTGGGTGCATGGGGGTGGCTCTTGGAAGTGCAATGACAGTGATGGTGTTGGCAAGGCTGATTCAAGGATTTTCATGGAGGGTGCCAACAAATGAGGCTAACATCGATCTCTCCGTGTCGGAAAATGATCTTTTCATGGCGAAACCTTTGCATGCAATGGCTAAACCTCGCTTGCCTGGAGAGCAACTATATTCACCCTATTAATTTTCAGTGATGAAATGCTTCTGTATGTAGGAAACGATGGATAGCATATATTTAGATACGTCGTATCTATGATCTATAACTATAGCTGAAAAGAAGGTTAAATTTTATTATGAGTCCCTGTACTTTACAAAAGTTGTGGACTTATTCCTTGTATTTTAATTTGTTCATTTTTAATTCTTATATTTTTCAATTTTTAAAATTTCAGTTGATAATGTTAAATTCGTTGAGTTAAAATTTTACTATTTTCAGAATCTAATGTGACAAACATACTATCATGTGTAATGTCATGTTAGCTTGTTATTTTAACATATTACTAAAAATCCAGTTAATGGATCTGTGATTGTCACTTGCGTCAAGACCGACATTTCAAAATTTAAAAAATATAAGGATTTAGAATGATCCAATTAGAGAATGTGAACTAAATTTATTACAGTACACATAGTAAAAAATTAATAATATTATTTGAGTCATGACTAAAATTTTAAATTTTGAAAAGTACATAAACTAAAATTCATCAGTTCAAAAAACATAAAGCCTGGAATTGATGAAATTAAGTATAGAAACTAAAGCTTTTGTAAAATGATTGCTTGAATTATGTTTGGAACTCCATCCAAATTCCAATAACGATGCCTCTACGGTTTTAATTGATGCACCTATGACATCACCACAAAAGAGTGGTATAGTAAAATAGATAGAAACATTATTTACCTTGACAACGTCAATGCGAAAGTATTGCTCCATTTCCACATAAAAAAGTTGTCCACATGCTTCGCAAACTTATCCCTTGAACTCCTTCAAATTAGACTTCAATTTTGTGCTTGGTTGTCACATTTAACCTATCATTACCACGATTTCTTTTCACGAAACAAGTTCCCCCATGAACTCTTCCATTTCTTTCCTCAAAGCATGATTCTTTTGGGTTAGCATATCTATAATAACACTGAGAGCACCCTACATCTCCCTTTTAAGCTCCTTTATCGTAGAGTTTAACTCTGCATTATGTATGTAACTTAGACACTAAATGGTGCTGGGTAATTTTATTTGTACTTTCTCTGTCAAAAAACCAAATAATGTAAGCGTTTGTGAATGTACAAGAATTGATTGGTAGCAATTTTTAGTAAAATAATTTAAATGAACTTTCACTATTAGTACAAAGACCTCGGAGTTAACAATTTAACTTTCATTTTTTTGTATAAAAATAAAAAACAAAACTGTATAAAAGATGAAGGGCAAAGCCAAAGCCAATTATTGTTTGATGGGAGCGACATAAATTTAAAAGTTTTTGAGGTCAGCTAAAAAGATTGTATTACAATAACTTCAATTGAAATTTTAAACAAAAATATAATTTTTTTTATTTAATGTAGATACTAAAAGGATTTAATATTTAGAAGGAACCAAAGTTGTAAGTCTACCATTTAACCAACAGGCCAAGGCACTGCCTGCCCAGTTCTATTAGAAATTCACAACCCAGCAACGCTATATCAAACTAGTATGTGGTTAATGAACATTGATGTTACTAGGATAGCATTAACAAGATTCAATCTAGGTTTGGAGTACATTCTCCTTCGACAACATGAAATCACACGTTGAATAAATGGAAGCAGCAGCTGCCATTACAGCCAATTCCCGGTCAAAGCTATCCCCGATCCCTGATCTGCACGAGAACATGACTATATCATAATATTGTTCATGAATCTCTGCTTTACAGCCGGTGCTGAATCTTCATTTTAGTTCTAGAAAAGTTCATATTCACCAGTCAACATAAAATGCAGGAACAAGCAGATGGATATCATTAGTTTTTAATTTCAGCTTTATTCTTGAGCTATATTATCTTTGCCACCAAGCCATATTTCTGTAGTAAGATGAATGAATCTTCAGCCTGCATCTGAACTTGCTTAATCTAATGCAATGTTCATCCTAAATAACAGAGAAATGATATCTCAAAAGCAACGGTCAACATCAAGATTTCGAAGTATAAAAAGTACAAAACTGTTTTAAATCCTTAGCATAAAAGCAAAATTATAGACTCGGATGATGAATAAAGCAACAAAATACAATTTGGTATTGGATGCCCAAATTCAACATTTTTAGTCACCATAATGAACTTATTTGTCAATGAGAAGTTCCAATGGATATTAAAGAAAATAAAAATAACAGAATATCCAACTATCTTAATAGCAAAATGAGATTAAAACTATACTCAAACCTGATGTTGTTTCCTGATACTGTTTGTTGTGGTAAATTGTAAAGTACATTCCAATGCATATGCTGCAAGCCCTGATGACAAAGCAATTGCATCCCGATTATTTGCTTCAACCAAACTTCCTGGAATATAAGTGGGAAAATAAGAAATATCAAGAAACACCCTTGTTTCTAAACATACATATGCTACTTAAAATTGGGCCTATATATATATATATATATTCTACTTAAGAAGAAGTAAACTGAGAAGAAAAAAATGAACTTGAAGAGGTAAAATTCAATCAAGTACTCTTGGCTTTACTAAAAGGTAGGATCACGTTATCCACCTTTCTTATTGGCAAGGAATTATTGGTAAAGGGAATACCAAGGTTTAAATTAGACAACAATGTAACAAGTGTTGAGTGCAGTAATAAGGCACATTGCACTCTCAAGAAGAGAACTCATGTTCAAACCCTAGAGTTGATATTATTGGGAGGGACAGCCATGAACCCTGAAAGAATTAGTATTCATGGACAGTAAAACGGACATGAATGATTCCATGCTCATACCAAGAAAAAAAAAAAGACAGCAATGCGTAAGTCCCTTCACTTCCAAACACACACTAGAGACAGTAAACATAACAAGCTTTTTGGAGCTTACTAGTTGTTTCTCTTCTTCAGAAAGAGCTTTATCCATCCGATCAAACATTGCACTCCATCTTGCTCTATGCATCTCAGTAGTAGCATCATGGGAAAATCCATCAGCAGCATTTCTTTTGACATTGGGATCACTCCCTTGGTTAGAGGAGAATTCTTTTGACATGAGAAAAGGTAGTTCTGTAGTAACTACAGCTCTTACTTTTTTCTTGCTACGCTGCAGTGCTGCCAATGCAGAGTATTGCACAACAAAAAGGGTACATAAGTACATATCCCACTCTCTAAACGTCTAATAATGATTTGAGAGAAAGAAAAATACCAGAAAGACGCCCTTTAATATCTTGCTGAAGAAGTTCCAACCATTGAGATGCGACAGTTGCAGCTGAAAACAATGTCTCATTTTTATTAGTTTGGGAAGTCTTTCTCCATTACAATCGCAAGACCGAAACTAAAAGTAGTGGATTCCAGATAGTTCTTTTTTTTTCGGGTAGAAACTACAAATATCTTAGGATATCTACATCTTGCTTGGTCACCCTTTTTTTTCTTTTATGAACAAAGATGAATTTGTTAAAGCATAAGCCCTCTTTGGGCATCACTCAACTAACATCTTTTACAAGGATGGTCTAAAATAAAGAATTAGTAACCAATACAAATTCTGACCTTTTACTGAAAGAGAAGTGGCACTGGTAATGTTTGCTGATTCCTCATTAGACAAAGAGCAAGCAGCACTTTCAAACGCCTTCGTTGATGATGACAACTTCAATTTGAGTTTATCATCCTCACCGAGTGGGCTTAACATGCTTAAGTCACCATTTCTACTTCTTTTTTCTATTATTGAGGAAACTGACTTATGCATTGGCACTGGATAACCTCTTGCTTTATTGCTTATAGATGTAATATTGGGAGGCTCACCGTCCATACTTCCCTGATCCTTATTGCCATCGTCATCTTTAGTTCCACTCTGGACATGACTTGCCTGTTTGCTTCCGGGATGCAAATTTTCTAGTTTTTCAGACTTTACTAAGGCATCTATTAAGGAATGGACCTGTTTTCTATTTCTAACATGATTTACAATCCCAGGGTTTAATCCATTGAGCAGTCCACTTGGACCAGCAATTTTTGTGAACCTGTCAACCTGTTCTTTCTTTGCAAGTTCCATCTTCTTCTTGAGCGTATCATTCTTACTTTTCCTGCCACAATGCTTCGGCACTGATCTTCCACCATGAGAAGTTGACACTAAACCACTTTGCATGGATAAACCTCCATGAGAAGATGAAAGAAAACCATTTTGCTTCATCTCTTTCCAAACCCTCAATGAGTCTTTCTCCCCCACAAGACCAAGAGAACTTCCACAGTCAGAAACATCCCTTGTCTTCGAACTCTTGACATGTTTTTGATGAATTAATTCGTGGTTTATCGAGCTAGAAACATCTTCCACATTCAAACCCAAGCCAATTCCATTGGAGGTTACACAACGACTCTCTTGTGAACACAATTTGTCGAAGTTTTCTTTGCATTCCAGATTGATATCAGAGGATTCATTGATAGCAGTGCAAATCTCAGTGTTGTGATCAAGAGAAAGAGAGACAGGATGGACCACTGCCAACAACTTTTCCCCATTAGTTCTTTCAATTAGAGAACCATCAAAGTTGAAGTTTAATGGTACCTCAGTAACTTGAGATACCTCCACCTCTTCTCCACTTAACTGCAATTGGTGTCTAGATTTTCTTCTTTTTAAAGATTTGGAATTTTGGGCATTGTTTTCTGTTGCATAAGCATAAATGAAAGGAAAAGGAAGGAAACATTCAAAAGCTTAAAGTTACATTTACAAGTATAAAATAGTGACAACCCCCCCCCCCAAAAAAAAAAAATTGCTTTCAATCTAGACTTCATTAAACTCAAGCGGGGGGACAAAAAGGGCAAAAATGAGGCTGCCAACACAATAATCAGTTCTAATTTACTTGGCAAAAAAAAAAAAGTTGGAATGATTTAAGATTATTAATTTACCAATAATTCAAATGAACAACACAACCCTCCCCACCCAAATAAAACTGGCATAAAAGTTTACCTTCAGAGTAGATGACAGAATTAAGATCAGTCATTTTGGTTCTCTTAGGTGAAATTTCATGTCTTTCCTCCAAATCATCAATGCTCCTCTTTACTGGCACTAACTAAAAAAACAATCCAAAAACCAAGAAAATGAACAACAACAACAACAAAAAACCTGAAGAAAATAATTAAAAAGCTAAATTGGAATGAGATTAAGGCATGAATACCAAGGCATTAGAAAGCATGGAAGAATCAGCATGATCTTCCATTTCCTGGAAAACCCCAAATTTGAAGAAGCTCTAGAAGTTTTGCTGAAAAGGGTATTTTGAGGATCTCTCCTAAAGTAGAAGGCTGAATTTGAAATTGCGGAAGAGACAGAAGCAAAGGAAGTAGCGGGCTTTTTTACATTTTTAAATTGGCAAAGGCTTTTGGTTTGCTTCAGGATTTTATGTATGCAAAAGAAATATAGCAACTTTTTGGTGGGATTTTTTTATTCAAATGCGAGCGAGGTTAGAAGTTGACTCCTTTGTTTCCCGCATTTTTCACACCATTATATCTTTTCCTGTTTTTTAGATTAAAAATATCATAAAATATATTTAAATTAGGATAAACTATAAACATAGTCACTCATGTTTGAAATATTATGTTTTAGTCACTTACGTTATTGTTTTATTACGAAATGGTCACTCTACCGTTAAACTCCGTTACGTCCTTAACGTGGTAGCCTAAATGGGTTTTACATGCCAACTTAGATGTTCAGTTGTTGGGATGAAAATAGTTTCTTAATTAAATAAATTTAATTTGGACTGCCACGTTGGATATCCCAGTTGGCATTTAAAACCCATTTGGACTGCCAAGTGGGACCGCTGTTAGGGAGGTAACGGAGCTCAACGGTATAGTGACCACTTCGTAACAAAACAATAACTTAAGTGGCTAAAACATAACATTTCAAATATAAGTGACTAAAATGTAATCTGAGATAGACAAAAGTGACTATTTTTATAGTTTACCCTTTAAATTATACTCATTTTTATAAATGAATATCTAAACTATACTTCGTTGTTTAAAATTATATCTAAACTTTATCACATTATCTAAATTACCTTTAGTCAATCATTTTGTAACAAATTTTTTGTTGAAAAATCTTTAAAAAGAAAGTCAAATATTATTTTTAAAATTTTTAAAAATACACTTATAGATATATTATCTCTTTTCATCTTCACCCAATAATTTCTGTGACAGAATCTATATAGTACATTTAACTCACTTGTGGAATATAAAAAATTTCATAGGATAATTTTTCTTTAATTAAATTAAAACTTTGAGAAAACATTTGGTACATGCCAGTGAAATTTTTAAACTCACAAGGTTTAAGTGATAACAAGTATCCTATAATATATAATAAAATGTTTAAGGCCCCGTAGGCCCATAATGAGGATGTTTTTAATGTGAATGGGAAGTTTTAAGTTGGAATGAAATTTTATAGCTCAAAGTTGTATGTTCTAGTGCGTTACTCACAATTCTTTCTTCTCTTTTAATGCATTTTTTTTATCTTATAGATTTTTTTTTTTTTTGCAATCCTATTTCCAAATTTTCTTTCTACTTAACTTGTTTTATGTATTTGGATTTCATACTTTATTTGGGGTCGTTTCATTATTAAAGTTCACCTAATATTAATTATTTTATAAAAAGTATGTATAAAAGAACGAAGTAAGTTATTTTGAAGAAAAAATAATATATAGATTTTGAATTAGGGTGAGAAAAGAATCGAAGTTGAGATTTAAAAAGAAAAAGAAGCTTGTCAAAATCTAAGTTTTGTCATTGAAATATGAGTTTAGATGAGCTTTTTAAAGAGTTCTTGAATTTTTCATCACTAGAGTTATTGATGAAGAACAAAAGAAATAAATATGTTTATAAGTTTATTTTTATTAAAAAACTCAAGGTAAAACTAGTTAACCCTTTCTAGATTTTTTAATTAAAAATTGTCACGTGTCACAAAATAATTGGTTAAGAAATTTTTTAAGGGCCGAGATAATTTGAGTATGGAGTATAATTTAGATATTATTTTAGATAAGAAATATAACTTAGCATCACTTGTGACAAAAATAAAATTACATATAAATTTGGGAAAATGAGTATAAGTTAGGTATATTTTATTGTTTAAGCAATAATTTGTTGAAGTTGATAAATGAACTTAAAAAAGGGGTTATATCATGCATTATATATCCCAAAGGTCGTTAGTTTGCTTCAGCTTAGAGAAAATTTTATCAAAATATCTAAGAATTTATCAATATTTTTAAAGATTTACCAATATATATTAGAAATATTAGTAAATCATTAGATATATTAGTAAAAGATCAATTTTAATAAAGTCTTAAAAATATTGATAAATTCTTAGATGTTTTGGAGCTCACCCTAGAATTTCCCTTGATTTTATGGTATAACATTTAAATAATTAAAAGTACAACTAACGAGGCTTTGAAATTTGAGTACCTAGATTTAAGATTTATCATTAGCAATGGTATGCATGGGTTTTCGAGTCCCACTATGTATAGTTGTTGTGTGTATGTTACTTTAGTCTAAATTGTATATGTTCTTATTTTGGACAATTTGTGTTGTAATTGTTTAATACTGGTGGTTAGGAGTGTTCAAATGGTTAACCAAACCGAACTAGTATTAACCGAATTTTTTAATATTTTAACCAAATCAAATTTTTTCAAAAAAAAAATTAATCGAACCGAATCATTTCGGTTAATTTGGTTGGTTAACTGAAATTTATATGTTTTATTTTTTAGTTAAAATAAGTATAAAACATATAAAATAAATAAATTGATAATGTTCATTTGACCGAATTATCGGAATTAAAACTACATACAATATGTATTATTAATTATTAAGTTTGGTTAATTGCCCAATTTCGAACCGAATTAATTGATAACCGAACTTCCAAAAAATCATTAACATACCTTTGTGGCTCCGTCCGAATTAGATCGGTTAACCGACTGATTAGATAGGTTCGATTGATTAAGTCGATTTTAACCGAAATTTGAACACCCCCATTTGTGATTTCTCAAACATATATTTCTACTTTAATTGTACTTGTAGCACCTTCATTGAAATTAGAATTTATTTTAAATTATGTTATCTAAAATGCACAAAAACATTTAATGAAATATTTGATTTGTTAGAAACATTATTGAGTCAATCCTAAATCATATCAATGTGTTTTAAAGATTTTTTTAAAAAAATTATGAAGTGTTGGACTGATCTCCCTTGTACAAGTATCAATACTCTTTGAAATCAATAATCCTTAAACGATCGATGCCCATTACCTAATGAATACTTTTTTGCCATTCCAAAACACGAGTTTTTGGCACTCCAACATTTATATTTCATCGCAATGACTTATTCTTTAATATAAATACACATTAACAACACTCCAATAACTTATTCTTTTACATACTTTAGTCAAATTTTTATTATAAACGATTTTCTTTTCTTTCTTTATTTTGTGACACTCTTTTTATCGAAGAAAATACAATTGCTATTATATCACTTGCTGTGAATTAGGTTTGCTTGCATCTTGCTTGTACACATTGCTATTTAAATAATTTAAGCAATTATTTTTAAGCGCGTGGTTGGATGGGTGGAAAAATAAAAAGAAAATAATTTGAGTATGTTTGGTTAGAAAGAAAAGTAAGAGAAAAGAAAATAAAAAAGATATCATTTTCTATCATAATGTATAAAAATCAATCATTTCAAATTTGAATGATGAAATGAGAGCGAATGAAAGAGATGATGTATGTTAGTTAAAAAATATGTATATTTTCAAATGTTTTATTTTCTTTACTTTCATTTTTCAATTCTACCAAATGGAAAAAAATATTCGTTCTTTCTATTTTTTTTTTTATTTCTAATTTTCTACCCTTTTTAATCATTCCAATTTTCTTTCCACCTACTAAGCGAAGCCTAAATGCTTTGTAAGAGAATAGACTCTTTTTTTTATAACTTTGCATGTAACTTGTAATATCTCATTGCTTCATTTTATTTTAGTTCAATGCATGAAAACCACTTTTGTGAATGATAATTTTGATGGATGGGGGAAAACAAAGATAGCTTGTTTTTTCGTTTACTATTTGTTCTATCAATAGTAACTTCTAAAATATTTGATTCCTGCAGGAGCACATTTGGAAGCAACTATTTTTTAGAATGGTATCGGGAACAACTCAACCTGGGAATAATTACCTTTGAAAACAATTTTGGAAAGTTGATAACATTCTTGAATTGTTCCACTTTGGGGACATAACTTGAAGGCTCATACACTTCCTAGTTGTTGTTTTTTTTTTTTTTTTTTTTAAATACAATACATTAAGTGCATGAACCATGGTTGGGGAGGAAGAAGGTACTTCTCTCGCTGAGTTGTTGAATGAATTGTCTCACGGTGATAGTAGCTGCACAGATGAGAAAATTTTAAAGAGGCGACACCACCGACGTGAATATAGTTTTTTTTATTCAACTTAATTCAAATTTTGAGAAGAATAATAACAATTTTTTTATTTTTTAAGGTTAGTCTGTATCTATTTTCAGATATTAAAATAAATAATTTAAGTTCAGATCTTAGAAACGATATTATTGAAAGAAATAATTACAAATTATGAACAAAGATTATAAAATAGACATAAAAAATATATAAATAAGGAACTAAATTAATTTAAACCGGTATCATATTATAAAAGAAATGTGAGTAGTGAAAATTCCGAATTCTGAATGCCTATATTGTACATCAATTGTGAAAACATAATCAAAAGGGCCCGTTTCCCATAATACCAGTTCTCATCATCAAGAAAATAGAAATCAGATAGCTCATGTTTCATTGTCTTCAAGGATCGCCTGCTGCAACAGCCAGCAATTCTTGAGCTGTGAGAAAGCAGTTTCCCTGAAACTCTCAACCCTAACCAAGCAAAAGTGGGTGCACCTTATCCCAAACCCTGAACCCACTTTACTCGTCTTCAACAAATACCACGCTGGAGAAGCCGCCCCAATGCCCTGCACTACTATCCCCCATGCCCTTGTATTACAAACCTCCTCCTTCCCTTCCTCTTCTTCTTCTCCTTGTATTTGTTCGACAAAAATCAGCCCATCAGGCATTGGACTCTCCCCTTTCTCCCACTTTTGTTTCACCAAACCCCACTTATCTTCCTCCGCCTTTTCCGTCCTTATTCTCGTGGTGTTATTTTTTACGTCTGAGAACACCTGGACCAATAAAGGAGATTCCGGCAACCTCTTCACGATTTCCGCCACCGAATCTCTCATCCACTCGTCTATTTTCTCGTACGAAAATTCCTTCCCTCTCGTCTTTTCTTGTTTCAACAATGGTTGAAGAAGGCTTACTCGTACCTTAGACGACGCCAGCATCTTTTCTTTTCTTGATCCCGATGACGATTGTGAACCTAAGACCATGAAACAACGTGGGCGAGCATTCTGATTATGGAAGTTGAAAAGATTGAAAGAATCACGGCGCCGGAGGCAAACGTTTCCGCCGCGACAAACACCACCTGCCACCGCCATTATTGCTTTTTCCTATTCTTTTCTTTTTTTATGGTCCGCCTCGGAAAATCGGTTTACGTTGCCACAAGGGTTGATAAATGTTTTAATCTTCACCCTTCCAAGAAATCGTAAAAGATTAAAAACATTTATCAAAGTTGTAGTTTAATTTGATTAAGATCTCCTTAGTTGTATACTTGTATACCACGTACTTGTTTTCCGATGATAAACACGTTGTCCTCGAGGACTTGTTGGAGGATCATGGCCGTTGAGGTCTGATCCAACGGTGGCAGGAAAAGGCACGTGGTTGCATGCAGGATGTACTCGCCCACACGCTCTGTACCCAATCCTTGTCTACAACGTTTGCCACGTGAGTTTTCCACGTCGCCAACACAAAATCAAATGATTCATAAAAGAATCGGGTGTCTTCTAACTAAGCATAGAGATATATTTTAGTCAAATCCTCTTTAATTTAATATGCTATTTGATTGTTAGTAGAATTTCTAAAAAAAAAAAATATGTTGGTAATTTTTTTATTAATTAAAATAGCAAGATAAATTTCACCAAAAATAAAAAAATAAAAAAATAGCAAGATAAATTATATTAATATTTATATATTATAATAAAAATAATTTATTTTTTATAATATAAAATTGAGTGATATTCATTTTAATTAAAATAATATATGTTTAGATTATTCTAATTCATCACTTATATACAAATGATTTCAATAGATATTGGCCAAAGCACTGATACCACCAATACAGAAAGCATAATTTGATGAAAGCTATTTGAATTTATTATCCAAAGCATCGTACTATTATCTTACAAAAGGATCTTTCACAAATGGGTTTAACTCTTTACATTCCTTGGTAAATTTTAACCCTAAGTTTGGATGGTTAAAAGTGTTAATCCCTATCCACGACATGGGATCAAATCGTAAGAATTGTCTACTAGTCAAAGGTGAATTCAAGGGGCGTATGTAGAGCTTTGGCACCTCAAAATAAAAAAAAAATCAATTCAGTCCTTTTATAAATAAAGAAATTATAAATTAATATATAATAAAATTGTACTTTGACCCCTTAAAATAATAAAATTCTATTTAGCCCCTTCAAAAATAATGAAATTATAAATTAATACATGATAACCTTATCTCTCAAGAATGTATAATTAAATTTCAGTTCCTACTAAAATGAATTTTAGATTCGCCATTGCTACTAATAGTATGTGTGGCAATGATTTGCCATTGTCGGTGGTACGTGAGTTTACAAAAACAAAAAACTTATGTCTACCATTAGATGTGTTATATAAATGGTGAATATGTGATACATGATTGGTGTATAAGTCTCGTACATCATTAATAAACAATAACATGACATTGTATCATCAGTAAAATAAATAAAAAATAGGGCATAATGATATATTTAGTCCTCAACGTTTGCATTTTTTATTTGTCAAATTGGCCCTTATTCAATAAGTATATGTGGTTATCGATTCTTTTTTATGCCATGGTAACTATGATTTGAACTTTCTGTTTTGTCTTATGTGGTAGACTCATTTGTTTTTCAGTTTTAAATTTAGGAATTTCTGGTTAAAGAAAAGATATTAAAAAAAGAAAAAAAGAGGATTTTGTGGTGCAACATTTTGTGCCTTTGACTTTTGAAGGATGGTTGCTGTTGGGGAAGTTGTTGCTGCTCGTTCCAAGTCCTGTTATAATGAAATTGTTTCTCTACTTGGGTTAATGACTTGGGCCTTGAATAGATATCGGTTGTATTGAGTTTGGTTCACTTGAATGTAACATATTTGACAAAACTAGAAGCATGGGCCGGCTAGGGTACTAAGATTCCTAACTGAATTGCTTGAGGTGATTGGATAAACATGAAAGTCTCATTATTAAAATTCTTTTTTAGAGATAAATATCATATTTATTCAAGAAAGTTTTGTAGCAGTTGGAAGACTGATTTATGAAGATTTAGTGATAAATACTCTGGAAAATAAATGGGATAATTTTAGCTTTTAAATAGAAGTTTAAAGCCTTTCAAAACATTGTCGATTGACCACTTGAAAAGGCCTATAAATAAGTTGTTTTGTGTTGCACATCAAAAGCAGTATTTGGAGTGTATTTGTCAACAGTTTTGTTGTGTTCTAGTGGTTATTTTGTGACACTCTTTTAGGTATTCTTTGGAGAGTTTATTGGTTGAATTGTGAGGTATTTGTGTGAGTGATTTGCAATAAATGGGTTCTAGTATTAAGGTTGCAATTACTTCTATGTGTAAGGGTAGATTGAGCTTAAGGTAATAGGTGATTCGAACGATTGTTGAATAAAATTATTTACCGAGCGAAGCTCCACAAACGTAAGACCATTGTGTTTGAACTACGTTAATAAATATCGATCATGTCAATTCTTTTTTGCTCTTATTTTTTTTATTGCCTGTCGACCTGTAACCCTATATGAAATATCAGATAGTCTAAATTTAGCAACACTCTTCCCCCAAAACCCATTTCGGGAAAAAGATATCCTTTATGGAAATGGCAAACCAACTTGGAGAATTTTTTGCACAAGTATTCAACTAATTTGAACTTGTTTAGTGTTGAGTTGAGGCTAAGACAACAAAATTTCTTCTGTCGAAGAGGTTTATGCTTCCTTTGTTAAAGTAAGGACAAATGGTCTAATTCAAGATTTCCTAAGAATCGACTTAGTGAAATCTCATATTTTTTATATTAGAAAAAGAAATGATTCATTAGGTTCAAGATTGATTTATGATAATAAGTCTGATCGAACCAATAAAATTATGTTTTATTCCATTTATTAACGTTAAGAAAAGTTGATTTATCATATTGGCAAACTAATTATTTTTCAATTAGTATCAGAGTAGGCTTCAAATGTTATTTTAAGGTGATCCTTTGTTCGATTTACGATTAAGGAATCCATGAAGGAAGGTAGTTCAATTACTCGACCCCTGTTGCTTTTCATGAAAATTTTCAAGCCCTAAATGTAATTTTCAATGGAGTTGACTTAGACCAACTTAAAGTCATTTTTGTATGTAAATGTGCTAAGCAGACATGTACAATCTTGAAAAACCAACATGAAGGAAATGATGTTGTACGTATGTCAAAACTTTATATTTTAACAACCAAGTTCGAAAATTTGAAAATGTTTGAATATGAAAATATCTCTGAGTTTTATGCAAGATTATGTGAGATTTCTAATGAGGCTTTCTATCTTGGTGAACATTTTTCTAATGATAAATTGGTATGCAAAATGTTGAGATCTTTACTAGAACGGTTCATCCCTAAGTCACGAAAATAGAGGAGGCCAAATATATTACTGCTCTCAAGCTGGACAGGTTTATAGGCTTACTTCAAACCTTTGAGCTGAATATAGAGGAAGCAAAATGTGAAAAAATGGGTTTGCCAAAGAACGTAGCATTCAATGCTCAAAAGGCTATCCCAACAGGGAAACAAACAATGGAGAACATTGGTGAGATCTAAAAACAATTAGCCTTGCTCACCAAAAGCATGAAGAGGTTCATTAAGAAGGGAACTAAAGTAGATATAATGAGACAAGAAAAAAAGGATGTTTAATGTTATGAATGTAAGAGATTTGATCACTTACAATCAGAATGTGTTAATACTAAGAAGAAAGAGAAGTTACCCACAATCACTTGGAGTGATGAAGGAACTTCTTATGTAGATAAATATGTGAGCAACTATGTTTTTTTTATTGCTATTGTTCCAAACCATGTTCCAACAAATTCTGAAGAAGATTTGGATAATGGCGATGTTCCTTTTAAATCTTTGGAGGATGTTTATAGCTATATGTTAAATAAAATAGAGAAATCGTGCCAATTGAATGATTCATTAAAGGAATAAATTATTCTCCTTAAATGAGAAAAAAAAAGCTCCAAATAGTGGTCCAAGAAAAGGATGATACTTTGAAAGCAACCTAGAGTGAGTAGATGATACAAATTTTATCTTGAAGAAGTTTGGAGGCCAAAGTGAGAAGCTTGATAAAATTTTGGCTTCAAGGAGAACTAAACCAAGCCATAGAGGAGTTGGTTACATCAATAAAGGTAAGGAAACTATCGCTTATCCAATTTTTGTTAGAGCTAAAGATGTGGGTTCTTCTTTTCGTCATGAGGTAGGGAATAAAAACTTTAGAAAGATTGCATGCCAATATTGTGGGAAAAATAGACATATCAAACCCCTTTGTTATAAAATGATGCGAGATTGGAAGAAGTTCAACTCGACTGCAAAACCTATTAGAAGAATGCACGGAACAATAAGACCACAACATAGATAGATTTGGGTAAGGAAGGATAGAGCACATTTGAGTAATAAAAATCAACATTTGATTAATGCTCGTATGAACAATGAGGTTGCAACTCATGTTAAAGATTTATCGAGCACTGGAGAAACGTCATCTAGGTTTCGTAAAAAGAAAATTGTTGTTCCATGAGCTACAACTCCTCTTGTTGATAAGTTGACCGCCTTCCTCTCCCATTCGCTCTCACGAACGACAGGGGGAGAGGAAGAAATCAACAGATAGAGACAAGGATCGAATAAAACTAATAGGTGTGGTGCCTGCAAGTGTGACAGGTCAATTGTAATATATTTGTACAACGGGGTACAGAAGTACTCCGAGGATCGAACCCAAGAGAGTCGGAGATTAAACAATTTCTACCAACGAGCATGCAAAATAGAGAGTCTAACCAACTAATCACTAAAAATTATATTACATCAAATAATAGAGTCAAGAATGATTAAACTAATCTATGATCTAACTACCAATGACTAAATTGTAACAAGTGTGAAATTATGAAATTAAAAAAAAAAAACAAAAGGTGGTTGATTGATCTTGATGTGGTTCACTCATTCTCAAATTAGGGATCCAAACTACTTAAACTCCTAAAATGGTTCCATTTTACTTCTCGATCTCAATTTTACCAAGTTAAACAAATTAATTCAGTTTATCTCTCGATCTCATTGGCTAACCCGAGACTAATGAATCGGTGCTCAACAAGATCTCCTCTCGGCCTCACTTGCTTAGATATTCCCTTAGGGTCGTCAATCCTAAGTTTTTAGGTTCATTCAAATTAGTCTAATTTATTGCAGTTTGGTCCCTCATCCAAAAATCAGCTCACCACATCTCCATCAACCAACCCCCTTAAAAGTTTAGTTAACCATACCAATAATAAAGCTAATGGACATCAAAGTGCAGAACAAGGAAGCCATTAAAGAAAAACATAAGAAAAATGTAAAAGTTTAGATTTTTATGCAAAAGAACTTAAAGGAAATGTAAAGAGAAGCATATTACATGAAAGTCTAAAGCAAGAAACATAAAATGAGCAAGCTTTAACATATTAATGTAAAAAAAAGAAACTGAAATGCATTAAACTAAAATTGAAAATGTCATTACAACCAAAGTAAAAGGAAAAAAGGTGCAAATAAATCTAAGCTGCAATGTTAACTAACTTAACTAACTACAGGAACACTAAGAGCAAGAAGAAAATGCAGAAAAAAATAACTTCTGCAACTATGGAAAATGAAGAATAATGAAAACCCTAGAAAATTAGAAGAGAAAACCTAAGAAAACTAAAGCTAAACAATAATAATTCTAAAAAAAATTCTAAAGAATATATAAGAAAAATTTAAAAAATTCTAATATAATAATTTTGGAATTTAAATAAGTAAATTAATGATTCAAGCTTATCATAGTGAAGTATCTTTTTTTTTTTCTCTTATTTTGCTTTGGAAGAGTTTTCAAATATATATGATTTCAAATTTATGTGCTCTAACATGGAATGAGTTATATTGTAATAAGATTGAAACACCCCAAACCCGGCCCACGAGCTTTGACCAGATCTGATATGTTCCTTAGGAAAACCGGTTCAAATTCTTTTGCTTCTTAGGAAAAACTTGTGCGATTTGAAAGAAAGTTTGTTTTGGGTTGAGCTTGAGTTGAAAACGAATTCGATTTTATATTGAAAACCCTTTTTAGTATTAAGTGATAAAACATATAGAGTATTTTCAAAAATGAATTACTTAATCTTTAACTTAATAAAAATTTGTAAACATAATTAAACAATAAGACAGAAATAAAATAGTTCACTAAGGCCTTATTACATCAAATATAACCCAAATTTAAAATTTAACATACTTAAAATAAAATAAAAGTCCAAATCGTAAATTTCTTGCTGTGCATGGCCATCCCTAAGCTTCTGCCGAGCCCGGTCCATTACTGTTTGTCACCTGAAAATAGTCCCACAACGGGGTGAGTCAACAGACTCAATGTGTACACAACACTAAGTCCAAATAGATTTAGGCATACCATACATATCAAACCATATAATAACCCATATAGCAAATAGTAATGCAACTTATTCACATGTGCTCACTTATTGGGCTTGGCCCATAACCATATCACATTCTTATAATAGGGTAGTTAACCACATAATTTCCACATACTGGGCTTAGCCCATTTCCACACTGATCCACATTCATATACTGGGCTTGGCCCTTTTCTTAATAATCCACATATCAACTGGGCTTGGCCCATTTCCACATTAAATATTCATATCAGATATAATATGCAAAGTGCACCCAACCCAACCTAGGGTCCATCCTCTACACACCCCCGTATCCAGCCTACCACACACCAGGGGATTAACAAATCACCCTCTCCTTTTCACTCCAAAGGCAATCAATGCCGTCCACGTGCAATTAAGCACAATAATCCACAACGCGACCTCAGTCAGCGCCAATCCACGATGTAGCCGTAGCTAACACCAAAACCACAATGGGACACATAGTCACTCATCAACCACGATATGGCACATAGCCTATATCAACCACGATGAGGCACAGAGCTACTCATCAAACCACGCGAACTTAATCGCAAATAAATCCACGACGTGACCTCAGTCAACGTCAATCCACGATGTAGCTCAAGGCTAACATCAAACCACGTACTCGAAGTACACCCGTACCTTCTTTCATATCCCAACCCATGCATATGCAACAAGTAATAGTGGCATAATAATAAATGCATGCACATGTTATTAAGGCAATCAATCACATTTCCACAGGCATAGTAACATTCACATCGGCACCTTCACATTCTTATCATTATTCTCATGTTACACATAACATATTTCATAATTCTAGTAGGAGTAGGAAACGTACCTGAGTACTTTTGTACCATAGCATGGTACTTAGCCATATTCACATTCTTATAACATACATGCATATTTAAATATTGCCATAAACTTATTAAGAATTAGTGTGGGGTACACACCTGATTTGCTTAACGAATTCCAATCCAAATCCCGAAAAGCTTGATCTAATGCCTTAGATCTTAGATCTCTACATTTAATCAATCATTTAATACTTAGTAAAGAGCCATTCGACCATAAATCCAAATCCTAGTAGGATTAGTACACTAAAACTTACCTTGTTGCCAATTGACTTAAGAATCAAGTCCCGAAACTTTGTTGTATTCCTTCTTGTATTCGGCCAAACATTAAATCACATCCTAGGTTAGTTTCGGCTTTTTAAACAATTATGAAATAGATCTAGATATCAAAATAAGCATTGGCCGAATGCTATAGACACTTACCTTGTGGATTTTAAATCCCGAAACTCACCGAATAACTAGGGAACACGCAGCCTATGGTGTACCTTCGGGAAAAGAACTTTTCCTTCCTTGTAGTTGACACTTAGTAAATCTCGAAAGATCTCTTCGGCAACAAGATATTAATGGGGTTAGTCCTAGGTTTTGGCAAATCTTAAAAGAAAAAGGATGAAACCGAATGAGATCTTACCCTTACTTGAAGAAGTCGACACACCCTCCTGACACCTCTTCAGAGATTCGGCTTAGAGACTTGATGAACAATCGGCTACGAGCCCCCTATGCATTCGGTTTCAAAGATGAAAGAAGAGACGAATACTAGGCTTAGAAGGAAATCGGCTAGGGTTAAGAGAACCTGCTTTCGGCTTTTGGAAAAAATAGTAGAGAGGAGAGGAGAGCACTAAGAAATTCGGCAGAGAGAAGAAGAGAAACTTTAGAGAATTTCGGCAGAGGTTTTCTTGAAGAGAAAAGAATGAATGAAGAATAGCCTTACTCTTCCTTTTATAGCCAAAATTACTAGGCTAAAGTCCCTTACTTGGCCACCACTCTTCCTTATTTTGATAGCTTTATCCCTTGAATTATCACTTTATTAAAAGAATTTAATCCAACAATTATCTCTTGAAAATAATCTAAAATAAATCTATTATTTATCTCCTATTTAGCCGAAATTTAAAGAGAATAAAACTCCTCTTTTAAGAGCCTTAATGCCGTCCACCTCTCTGCTTCTGGAAGCAAAAATAAAACTTCTTTTATTTGCTCCCCAAGTGACTCGAACTCAGGCCCACTTGCATAGCTTGTGGCGTCACCTACCTGGGCCTTAAGTGATATCTTCAAGCCACTTTTCCAAGCCTGTTTGAGTGTCAAATTCCTCCTATTAATTTTCTTAAGGCCACCTTGCCTTAATTTCTTCTTTTTAAACCTTAAAACTTGACATTTCTTTATATTTTCAAGTTTCCAAAAATTTTCGTTTGCCTCCTTTAAACTTAACATTTCTTACATTTCCAAGTTTCCAGAAATGTTCACTTTCCTCTTTTGAACTTAACATTTCTTACATTTCCAAGTTTCCAGAAATGTTCACTTTCCTCTTTTGAAACTTAACATTTCTAAATCATTTCCAAGTTTTCAAAAATGTTCATAATACATTCATAACACATAAGACATGCCATTTCGTATACTTAAACCGAAAATGCATGGGCCCTTTTCAGGATGTTACAAAGATTTTAGTTTGACATGTTTAATTTTTTAACTTAACTCGAATAATTTCATTCGATTCTACTTGAATTTCATTTTTCTCGATTTGATTTGAAAAAGAATCAAATCAAGTTAAGATGATAAAATAGAACTCATCAACTCGATTAATTTAAAATATTTTCATTCAATTCGATCGAATGCTCAGTCCTATCTAAAATAATTAGAAATTGTTTGCTTGCAGTCAAAATAACATGCTGTAACGATGATATACATAAAATTTGCCCCGGAAAGAGATTGCAAGTGGTATATCAAACTGATGACACCGATTCAAGGCATCCATTTGACTGATTATGACTTTTATAAGCACCAAAATCTCAAGTGAATTCCGGGTGTTTTAGCCTTTTACCGTCTAATATTTTCATGTATTATAAATTATATAAGGGTTAATATATGATTTGATATTTAATTTTGATAATTTTTTTAATGTGATATTTGTGTTTTTTTATTTAAAATGTACATGCATTTGACGACAGTTATATATTTTTGTATTTAAAGGTAACGATATTAACTTTTTATATTAAACTTTCAAAAGTTATATATTTTTGTAATCAAAGATAACGATTTTATGAAATTTTAATTGCTAATATTATTATGTTTGACTTTTCAAAAATTTTATTTATAGAAAAAATCTAGTGTTATTTTGTATTTAATTTGTTAAATTTAGTATGATGGTTGTTATTTTTTGGGTTAATCTAATGAAAGTTATTTGCAAATATTAATAGTTAATTATGAATTTTCATGATCAAATCCTGAAATTCAAATTAAATATTAAAAAGTTAACACCATTACTTCTAGATATTAAATGTATAGGTTTTGCCAAATACAAAAAAAATAATAATATTTTTACGTACTTCTTTCATGTTTTAAAACTCACTTAGTTTTTTAAAAAAACCTCGTATTTTTAAGTAATTCTTTTATATACTATGAATAACTTAATATTTTAAAAACATTTTTATGTTTTAAGAAATGCTTTCATAGTTTAAGTAATTATTTAATTTCTTGAAAACTTTCCCGTAATTTTTTCATATATTACGAATTATTTAATATCCTAGAACTTATTTATATTTTAAGTAATTCTTTCATGTTAAGTTTTTAAAGAAAACCTTTAAAACATTATTTTGTTAAAAACCCTAGAAGGGTATGATATGAAAATGCTGATGTTATCTCTTCTTCATATATAAGACTAAGAGGCTTATATTTCCATGAAATCATGAAGGTGAAGTTGCAGTATTTTCAACACTGCAAAGCTCAAGCAGCTGCTGAGAATGGTCCAAAAGAACAACCAAAGCTACAATGGATATGAAAGAAAAGAGTGAGGCACATGGAGATCACGTGGGCCATGACATTATCTCCATGGGTCGCCTACAAAGAAAATCAAGAGGTCCACATGTCAAATCTCCACTCTAAAACCTTTGTTTAGCATGGGATTTTTTATTATATTAAATTTCGAGGAGATGAGTTAATTAACATTTTCACAATAATGTCGACGGCTTTATTAGGTAAAAGCTAAGCAGAAGCAATCAATTGCTTTCTTTGCTTGAATCGACATTGTACATATAAAAATGACGGGCGAAGGACTTAAATAAATATTTTTTTATTATTAAATAGATTATTTTACTTCTTATACTATTAAAAAGATTCAAACTAAATCTCTATTGTTTTTAAAAAATTATTTATTGTTTAACAAAATTAATATTTTTAAAATTTTTATAGTTTGTAAATGAAATTTTTTGTTTAGAATTGAGCTGCAATTGATAAAAAAAATTTTCAAGACATTTTATATATAATAAATGTTAACTATACGATTTGAACTTATTTAATTCTCTTTAATAATATGAAGACTAAGTTAATTCAATCTCTATTATATAAAGATCTTCAAGGTATTTTAACAAAAAAAAATTCATTTTGGCCACAAGTTATCCATAATAAACAAATTATGTGAAAAATAAATTATTTATTACAAATTTATAAAAAATCAAAAAAAATATAAACTCAAATATAGCTTTAATTAAAGTATAAAAATCATGGTTTAAGTCTAAATTTCACTTTATTAATTTTATATAAAAATTTCTGAACGGAATTTAAGACATTGATTCAATTAGAATGTTTTAATTATGGTATAGATGATTCATGTAAAAGTTGATGTCTTAAACCTTTGAGACTTTAGTTTTATCACATCATATTTTGGTCTAGCTTTGAACATATTTCAAACATTAATCTGTTCATCTATGCATTGTAATAATCAGTTGGGTAAGCTAGTACATAAATTATCAATAAGTATATATTTTGACCACTTATTATGAAATGTTATAAGTTGACCACTCAATTATTTGAAATTGATTATTTAAGTCACCCTTTCGTTAACTTGCTAGCGGATGTCAACATAGACCATTAAGTCATTGTTCCTCAAATATATTTGGATAAGCTACACTATTAGTTATTCAATTATTAGTAAGTTTTTGTTTTAATCATTCAACTATAAAAAAAAATGATCACAAATAGATTGATGACATGGCATATTTACTTATAGGCTTAATAACTAATTTAGTCCTTCAACTATAACTCAAAATATCAATTTGTTACTTTTTTAAATTTTTTTAACAGCAAAAAAATCTTAAAAAAAAAGTATGAAAATCCATAAATTATTTATTTCTTGAAATTATAAAAATATATTTTTAAATATAATTAAAATTACAAAAATGTTTTGAAAAGTTTTCTTAAAAAAAAAAAAGGGAGCTTAAAACCCCATTATCCAGTTACACAACTTTCCACTGTATGATTCTTTTCTTCTCTTAATTTGACCATGAATGAAGTAAGTGCATGTTCTTTTGTGTATTTTTTTTTTTTTTTTTACAGATGGTCCTCGTTTGGAAAGTAAGTTGAAGATGATAGCTTTGAAGGAGGAAAGCATATAATGTTGAATGTCTTAAACCGTACCAAAGAAACCATTTGGGCAATTCACTCAAAAGGAAAACAAATTATGGTATACATGTTTGGTTTGATCATTTCTAATGAAAATTTAAAGTTTATGTTGGCTATTTAATTATAGAAATTCATAGCATAGTATCAAATATATGTTTTTGCTAAACTAAGAGTGCATGGAAAAGGGAAATTGAGTGATTAAAATTAAAAGTTATGGAGATTATATATATATATAATAATGACAACTCAGCGATAGTTGATGCAAATTAACTTCAATTGTAAGGATGTAATTATTTAAACCAAATGGAGTTAAGGGAATAAAATCGATTTTTGTTAGTTATTTTATATAATTCAAATGTAAAAAATCATATAATATGCGAGTTCTCATCGTTTTAGAGACATTCTTTAATGTTTTCTTTGGGGCAGAGACCGAAAGAAGATAGCTGAAGAGGAAAAGATTTCAACAGTCAGCGATATTTTCCTCTCACATTTCTCTTCTGAGATCTGAAATCTAAAAAGGGAACACCAAAAATGCAGGACCCGCCAAGTCTAGACCCCAACCCCGATCCACCATTCCCCTCCAATGCATCATCATCCACCACTCAAACCACGCCCTCCTTCCCCAACCCAACCTCATTTCGAGGCTCTTATCACAGGCGAGCCCATTCCGAAGTCCAGTTTCGGATCCCTGACGACTTGGATCTCGTCTCCGACCCCTTCGAAGGGTTGGGATCCGAAGACGACTTGTTTTGCACTTACGTGGATATTGAGAAGCTGGGAGGATCATCCAAGGGGTCGGAAGATGGAGGAGGGGCTGCCGGGTCTTCCAGTGGTGGTTCGGGTCGGAACCCGGAGGGAGAGGAAATGAGTGGCGTGTCGGGGAAGGGAGAGAAGAATAATGGAGGAGGGAAAGGAAGGCATAGGTATAGTAATTCGATTGATGGGTGCCCGTTAATGGAGTCGATTGAAGCTAAGAAAGCTATGTCACCTGATAAGCTTGCTGAATTGTGGACTATTGACCCAAAGAGAGCCAAAAGGTTTGTGGAATTATTTCCTTTTTCCCTCAAACTATTTTTTTGGGCCTTTTTAAAGTGAATTTGAGCCTGGGGTACTTATCAAATTGTAGTGGAAGTTGCAAGTTTGGAACTTTTTTAGAAGAAAGTAAATCTTTTTGTTGTTTAAAGAAATTATATTTTTAGTTTATACGAGTTTTCTTTCTTCTTTGGTTGGTTTTTTCCTTTTCTTTTCATGGGCATTATGATTGTTTTATCGAAGTGTTTTTTTATTTATTTATCTTAATGATGAAGTTTACTTTTCCCCCCTTATGTTTTGGGTGCTTCTGAATGGAGTTTACTAGGAACCCCAAGTAAGGAATTTAAATGGTTGGAACGTGAAAAAAATTTATGGGGAGGTTAGAATTTGAAAGAAATTGAGAGTTGGAAGGTACGCATTTGAGAATTTGGAGAGTATGGGTTTATATATATGTATCATGAATGGTTCTTAGCTAATGTTCTTGTTTCATGCGTTCTTTGGACTTAAGGTTTTGGCCATCATTTTTGACAAGTAATGCTTCAGTTGACCTTTCTCACCCTTTGATTAATGGGATTCTCATTATTTTAGGGCCTTCATGTATTTTTACGAACCAAATTCATGTGAATTACAAGGTTTCTTTTTATGCATGCTTTTTTAGGGATTATTTGTGTTGTGTGTTTGGCTTCTTTTGTTGGACAGTGCAATATGTTTTTCTTATATATATATATATATATTTTTTTTTTTTTTCATGATTTGTTTTGTACAATGATTCGGAGATGGCATAAATGCTTAATGAAATACTGTAGTCAGAAGTGCCGAATCCATCTAACATAATTCTAATAGTAAATCAAATCTTGTATTGCATAATCTATCGCCAAGTATATCTTTTGCTTGTCTAGGGGAATCTCAACATATATATGGGCTGTTTCACTATCTAATGCTGTAATGGTATAGTCATGAGTAGGTCATATTTTATGTCAGTCTCATTGAACATTTTCTCCATAACTACTAGCATAGTTTAGCTTCAATTAATCTGATAGAGTTGTTCCTGATTGTGAACTTATTGACCTTGTCACTCTATCTCCTTCTAAAGGATTTTTTTTGCGTAATGGTTTTATCCTTCTCTCTTTAAAGTTTGATAATCTGTTTTGTAATATATACCTATTTATCATGGCACACCCTGCCTTTATGAAAGTATTAATTTTGATGTCTTGTCCTGTGACCATATTCTATGCAGTACAAAGATGCAACTATCATTAGATTAACTAAATATGGTGAACTTCACTTAAACATCAATAAAATGACTTATTGAACGTTATGGATTTCATTGAAATCATAATTTGAATGTTTCTATATCTCGCACATTTGAATACTGTTGGTTTCATTTAAGTTCAACTTTTTGTGCAAAGGAGCTGTCTTTCCAAACTTCGGAACTTACAATATTGGGTTGGGTTATGTCATATGCGGACAGATTTCTACATTTGGGATGTTTTAACCTTTTTTCCATTCACTATTTTCTAGTATTTGAGAGCTTCTAAACTCTAATCCTGTTAGTTATAAAATACTGACAAGGTGTATCTTGCCTTAAATGCACGAGCATTGGATGAGGTGGTTGAGCTAGAGCTGTTCTCATCTCTCTGCTCAACACTCCTGAAAACTTAGTGCAAAATTTTCTCTCATAGATTTGATAAACTCATTATATGGTCAGATTTGTGTTTACTTTTAAGTTTTGCTAAGTAAGTACATAATTTGTGTAGGATCATTGCAAATCGGCAGTCGGCTGCTCGCTCTAAAGAGAGGAAGGCCCAGTATATATCTGAACTGGAGAGAAAAGTTCAAACACTTCAAACAGAAGCAACTACTCTTTCTGCACAACTAACTCTATTCCAGGTTCTAAAATATGCATACCTGTCTAGTTACATAACTTATGAGATTGTTTGTTGTGGTGATTATTTCCATTCCTTTTTATGAGAATGTTGTATCTACAAATTAAACAATTAAAATTTGACAATTCTACTTTCTAATAAATCAATAGCTTTTTGCAGCTGGAGGCTTTAGTTCTTTTTGCAATTGAGAGCCCTCTTTCTCTGTGGATATAGTTGCATATGCTTCTAACTCAATAAAGGCATCTTATTTTTCTGGATTTGCCACTAGTTTTGATGTGTTCTGTTTTATGTTGATTTAATGCTTCTATCTTGATTATTACCTGAATGTTAATAGTCTTAATTCTTGTGTTCTTTATAGAGAGATACAACAGGCTTAACTACTGAGAACACTGAGCTTAAGCTTCGGCTACAAGCTATGGAGCAACAGGCTCAGCTACATGATGGTACGCTCTGTCCAGACTATTTTAGTGACCAAATTTTTTCCAATATGGGATGCTCTCATTAGTGTACACTCACTTGTCCACGGACGTGTTTATTTTCTTCACAAGTTGAGCATTTTTTTTAACCACATCTATTGATAAGAAACAAAACAAACTAGCACCAGAGTAGTCAAAACCAGGGGTGTGCATTTTAAATAGTGTTCTAGACATTTATTTTAGAGCTCAAGCTTTAGGCACCATTAGTGATTGTCCATTTGCATGTAGGTATCTAGACATGGTTCTATAATGTCCCTGGTATTTCATTTATAAAAAGTACTGTAGAGAGTTGTTAACCGTATATGGTTTTCTTGTTGTCCATTTCTGGCTACAGCTCTAAATGAAGCGCTGAAGAAGGAAGTAGAGAGGCTCAAGATTGCTACTGGAGAAATAACAACACCCACAGATACCTTTAATTTGGGAACGCACCATATGCCATATAACCAGTCTTCTTTCTTTCCTCCCCAGCCAGAACATATGCGAGTTGACACCCAGAATATACAAATGCCACCATTTCATCCCTTGCAATCTAACATGTTGAGACCTAATCAATCCATGGTAACTTCCTCAAACTCACAAGCCTTTGCCGACATTATGCAACAGGATCCTCTTGGTCGATTGCAGGGGCTTGATATCAGCAGCAGGAGTTCCCACTTAGTGAAATCTGAAAGCCCCTCAATTTCTGCTGGTGAAAGCAGTGGAACATTATAATACAAGTTTTGCTGGTCTACACCTTGCTCTGCTCTCTTTGTTGGATTGTTCATAGACTGACCTTATTGACATCAAAAGGTACTATTTGTTTGGAGTCGATTCTTTTAATGTGATTGGAATTTTAGTTTTTCTGTAGCTTGGCTAGGTCATTAGATGTTCTAGATTCTTTTTTTCATGGAATTCAGATTCTTTTTTTTTTTTGGGAGCAATGTTGTGGGAATAGAGGTTTGATCCTTAGGAGTAGATTAATGCTACATCGCTGGTGGCTTCCATTGTATTGTCTGTTAAGAATTGTTTTAAAGTTGTATTGCTGCTGAATTTCTTTTAAGTTGTTTTTATTTGTTTCAGTCTTTCACTCACCCTCCTTTCCAAAAGGATGTGCGTGCAGCTGTAACTGTATATGGCTATCTGATTGTTGTGCCTTTTGAGTTTACTATTAACCTTTATGATTTTAGAGTCATGTGTAGCTCAGATTAAACTAGTGTGAGGAGACTCCTAAGAAATGACTCGCATCCAGTTTAATGCTTTTGAGCTACCTTATAAAATGTTCACTCATGTACATAACTCAAATTCGGGTGTGAATTTCAGATTTGGATTTGTACCCAACACGTATATTCAATTCATTTAAAGTTTTCTCTGTATTTAGAGGGTTTTTGGAGAGGGTCAAATCTCCATATTCATGCCAGAGCAACATAGATAAAGTTCTGGAGTTTATCAGCATTTTGTGAATAGTAAAAAACGCTTCATGTTGTATATTCAATAATGGACAATAGAAAGCTGATATGATATCATTCACCGGAGAGTTTTTTAATTACACAGTGCAGTGGTAACAAACTATTAACAGGCTTCATGATACTCTCCTATGACAGCTAATTTAATCAAGCAAAAACAGCTTAAAAAGACTAACAAATAGAAAACAAAAGCTAAAGAAGTGGTCAAAGAAAGCCAAAAATCAAGTAATAATCAAAGACTTGTTCATCGCCAATATGCCCGTCTTAAGGTAGGCAATGTGCAACGACGCCCAGTTTGAATAGAGGACGATCAAATGTTGTTTTCCCTAGTGGCCTGGTGAATGCATCCACATCCGTAGCGTGAACATGGATAACATTAATCTATTCATGCAAGACCATACTGCGAACGAAGTGAAAGTCCACAACAATATGTTTCATGCAGTTGCAAATGATAGGACTTTCACATAAGTAACTCCAACATGATCACAGTAGACTGCTGAAGATTTCTTTAGCGGGGTGTGAAGTTCTAACAATAGGTTTTTAACCCAAGTAGTTTCAATGACAACATTGGCAACAAAACGATACTCTGCTTCAGTTCAAGAGTGAGCAACAATATGTTGCTTCTTAGATGACCAAGCAATTGAGTTAAGGCCAAAGAATATAATGTAGCTGGAGGTTGAGCTATGGTTTTAATATCGTCTACCCATTCAGGTTCAGAATATGTATACATACTGAAGTTATCGCTTCAAATGATATAGAAGCCATAATGAGAGGTACCACGAAGGTATCCAAGTATCCTTTTAGTTGCCTTCCAATGTGACTAAGAGGGTGCATGCATATATTCAGAAAGTTTGTTGATAGAGAAACTAATGTCAAGTCATGTATAGGTATTGAAGTTTACCTATTACATGAAGAAAATGGGTTGCATTGATTGGTAGTGCACCATCAATAGTGCAAAAAATCTTGGTGTTGCTCATGGGCTTCTTGGACAGATAGCAATTTTCCATGTTTTCTTCAGCTAGTAGCTCCTTGATATAGTTTGTTTGAGAGAAAACGAATATTAGGTTGTCTGAGAACCTCAACACTCAAAAAAGTAAGTCAATGAACTAAGGTCTGTAATTGAAAACCTTGTAGCAAGTGAGGACATAACATTGTTAATGAAAGATGGCTTATAGCCTGTAATGATGATGTCGTCAACATAGACAAGTAGGTAGACTATTGCTTGAGGTTGAATGAATATGAATAGAGATAGGTCAGATCTGATTTCACAAAACCACTATTGTAGATAGTTGTGAGTTAAGCCAGTGACGTATGTTTCGGTCGATAAATAGCTTTGCATAACTTGCAAATATGATAAATGTGAGGTTAAGACATATATGCCTTTTTTTCTAGCTGTCTCGCAAGAAGGCATTGTTGGCGCTGAGTTTACGTGATACCCCAGTTGTGTTGAATTAACTACTGAATTGAATATTGCATGAAAATCCACTCTAGGTCACTGAGTGAACCCTTTTGCAACAAGATGAGCCTTAGATCAATTGATGAGTTCATCTACTTTTTTTTTTCCCTAAACAATCATTTTTACCGCACAATATTCTTCATAGGGTCATTAGAAACTAATCCCCAAGTCTAGTTCTGTTGCAATGCATCAAACTCAACTTTCATTGCATTTTGTCACTTAAGTGTTTGTTGGCTTGGGCAAAAGCTTGAGGAGTGTTGTTTGGATGAAGAAGAGCCATGAGATAAAAAAAATGTCTTGTGAATGTTATTTTGGGAACAGGTTATCATTCGATTTAATGGATTGGCTGACGGATTTGGTTCAATGGGAGATGTTAGTGTTAGTTGTGGTGGTCCTAGTGTAGTTAGTAGAGGGTGAGGTAGATGTTAGCTAAGGGATATTATTGGAGTCGGAAGAGTTGGGTTTTGAGAGGTATTGTTAGGGACATTGGTGGTGGATTGATTCTGTCGTGGCATTCGACGAATTAATAATAAGGAACCAATTGAGTTTTTGATGTTGTGAAGCATGGATGGGTTGGATTCTGATGGGTGAGGTTTTGGTTCCAAGTAGCATGATTGTCAAGAGAGAATGTAGTAGGTGAAGAGGATGTACCTATGCAAGATTCATTGGAGCGTTGCTTAGGTGAGGGTGGCATCGTTGAATGACCTGTGAATGAGGAGGGGGTGTTTGTTATTGTTTTTAGGGTAAAAAGATAATTTATTAAATATTCATAGCATTATACATTACCAAATAATGAATGATATTTAAATAATTAAAATTGAAGTGCAAAACATTCATACAACTACGGGCCCAACTAGCCAAATGATGAAAAACAGAATTATCAATACAATTAATAAATGAAAAAGAAATAGAAGTAAATGTACTAATAATGCTATCAGCCTCCAAAAGGTGCACACCAAAAAAATATAGGTTTGTGCTTTTCAAATGGAACATGTTGATCACAGTCATGGAGTTGCCCTCGATCATGACATCAAAATAGCCTCCACCCTTGGCAAATTTGAGAGTCATAATGAATGTCCTCACCTCTACTAGGTTCACAGAATAAATGTCTCTAAGGGTGTTTGTTGTTGATTTTATGGAGATGGGACTTGAGGTGCTTGAACTAAACTAGGCAAGGGTAATTCAAGAATTGGTAATGAAGCCTGAAGGGGTAATATTTGAATTTGAGGAAGAATTAGACGTGGGCATATCCAGTGTTAAGATTTTAAGTTTTGTTTCAGATGGACAAATATATTTTGAAAAGGGAAGACTGTTTCAAAAGAAATATACATCATTGGACAAATATGCTTTCGAGGAAATTTTATCATAGCATTGACGGCGGTGATGAATGGTAGAGAAACCCACAAAGACACAAGGTTTAGACTTGAGATCTAGTTACTTATCAGCATATGTCTAAAGTCAAGGGTAGCAAACTACTTTTGCCACAATAGCTGGTTATGAGTCGGGTCGGGTCTATATAAGGTACTTTGATCAATTTTTTAAGTTCGAGTTTAATTTAACCTAAAAAATGTGTTTACTTTTTTGTCCAAATTCGACCCAATTTGAGAAAGGTAAACCTGAGCCTAGCTTGGACAGTCCATATTTACTTTTTTTTAGATTAGTTTTTATTTAAAAATATAATAGACTAAATATATTAAAAAAAAGGCTAAAATAAAAATTTTCTAAGACATTAAAAATATTTATATTAAAAAACACTACCTTAAATATAATAAATATTTTATTATATTAAAAAACACAAACAAATATAATAAATATTTTATTGTATTAAATATAATTTTTAAAATTTTATATTTTGGGTTGAGTTATTTAGTTGGGTAAATTTTTTTCTAGGTTTTAAGTAAAGAGTTTAATTGTTATTTGGTTAGTGATTTAATATAAATATAAATATATAATTATTATTTAACATATATAATCAATATAATATTTTTTATAACATAATATATACATGTCGAGCTTGGGAAAAAATCTTGCCTAAAGTTCCGCTCATATAGAAAATGAGTCTTAAATTTTACTTAGGCCCATTTTTCGGATTTTGTATTTTTGTTCAAATGCTTCAATTTTATCGATGAATTTTTAAGTCTAAACAGATGACTCGACCTATGAATAGTTGTATTAATCACGTGTAATTAAGATTTTGTTGACAGGCAAAAGACCATGAGGAAGGGTTTATGTAATAGAGTTCTGGCTATTTTCACCATATGTCAATGTCCACGTTGAGCAAAAGCTACTCTTTGAGGTGTATAGAAAGGTATTAAAAAGTGCTTGATGTCTTGAGAGACAAGATTCAAATCAAGGCTTTTGTATTTTTCACCATCAGTGGAAAAAGAAAATATTTTTGTATTATAATGTTTTTCCATTAAAAATCTTTTACGTCATTTTGGGTGTTAGGAGTATAAAACCAAATGTATTCTGAAAATTAGTCAACAAAAAATATAATAATATAATTCTCTATTATGGATAAGATTGTAAAGAGTCTATAAACAAACTAATTAAAGCTTTATTGATTGAGCAAGATTTATAGAAATGCAATTTTTCCTTGGCTGAATAAGTCAGAGAGGATTTATTTAAAACATTAATATAGGGATGCCCAAGACAATGGTGTCATGTTGTATGGTTGGGGTGCTTTGGTGACTGAAAACAGTTATGGAGATATAGTTCCTAAAAAGTTAGGCCAACCAAGGGGCTACTTTAGAACCATTGAGATGGTCAAAGAGATCATAATCATGCAAATTTTTACCTTGAGAATTTGGTATTATCAATTAATTTTACGGGTAGTTGAAAAGCGGAGTTAAATTGTATAACTATAGTGTGGCTACTAGTGATGTCGATATTGACAACGAATTATTGGTTGAAGCCATTTAGAACAATGGGAGAGGTAATGGGGGTGAAGAAATAGATCTAGCTCGTATGAGCGTTGATAGTTCTAATACCATGTAAACTCAAGAATACGCAATAGAAAGTTGATGTGATTTTGCGAGGTGTACCTCGCATTTATCAGACAATTTGCAAATACTTATCGCAGATAGACACAACTAGTCCTATACTAAAACTAATTTATTCAAACAAAAAACAACCTATTAAAATAATTAACAAATAGAATTAAGAATCGAAGTGTTGTTGAACGTCAATACATGTTACTTTGGTTTTACGTTCAGAGGGTGAGTTTTACGTAATCAATATCCGGAACATATTTTTGCAGTAGCACACAAAATCAAGGCTTCGGTCATCAAAACATAACAACCTTGCCAGGTGAAGCTGCCATACAAAGTGAACTTCCAATTAAATGCACATGGCTGAGGGGTGAACAAATTTTAGTTAGAACTGACCTATGTTGGAATTTGGCAGCCCCCCAAGTGGGTCTGTTTTTGTGGTTGATGATGTCGGAAAATGACTATTGAGTTAATGGTCCCATGACCATTGAAGATGTCTGTTTGAAGTGGGACTAAGAGAGACAATCCCTTGAGAAGGGCACTCTCATTGGCACCAAAGACAGCTACATTTGGATATAAATCCACATGACCTTTCTTTTTTGTGGATCTTATTTCAAGCTTTCTTTTATGGCTGCAGAGTTTTATGGTCACATATCTTAATCTTCACTGATATAAAGAGAAATAAGAGAGGGAAAATCTGAACCAAGCAAAGGGACCAATTTGTATAAAGATTAATTGAAGAAATCTTCGTCATTGTTCTAATTAAAAATCCAAATCTAGCTTTTTACTATTCCTCTTCCATTCGTCTGATAGCCAAACAAAAAAAAAAAAACCAACAAAAACGACAATGCCCCCATGCAGGATCGAACTACAGACCTTCAGTTTACAAGACTGACGCTCTACCACTGAGCTATAGGGGCTCTTGAAACTCCGTTCCAAACATAATTTACTTTTACTATTTGTAAACGTCAATAAGCTTTCTCCTTCCTCGGATAGTGGGATGTATATATTATTATTGTTAGGTTATAATATACCATAGATTCCTATACTCTTTACAAATTTTGAATTTAACCCCTCTACTTTTTAGAATTTAAATTTTAGATGTAATTGCTAACATTGTTAAATTTATTGGTGTGATATTTTGAAATAATAAAAAAAATACTCATTTAGTAGCTATATAACTAAAAAATTCGCTTTGTAATGAACTTGAATTTAACAAAATAATTTTAACAGTTTTAATAGTTAGACTTAAATTTTAAAATTTAAGAACTAAAAAGATTACATTCCTAAAAATAAAAGTATAAAAACTAAATTTTTAATTTACTAATAATATGATTATTATTTTCTTTTTGGTATTGAAAGCCACAAAACTTGACTTTTTCATATAATTTAGAATTAAATTAGAATTTTGTAAAATGGTGGAAGTTTTTATCAAGAAAGAAGTAGAAATGGGGTTGGGCTAAAGATTGTATAGAAATCAAATTTGAAATTAGTGTGTTGATGTCCACTACAAAAGATTATACAACAGATCACAATTCTAATAGTTCCACTTTGGAATAGACAAAATTTTAAGATATGCTGAATATAAACAGTAGCAGAAAGTATGACTATTGATTCTTTAATCTTCCCTTTGTTTTGGTTTTTGTCAAAAAAAAGAACATAAATTAGCAAACAAAAGCATTAATCAACATCATGCGATTGATATCTCGTATATAATATTACTTTATATCATTATATTTTGGATGTTTTCATTTATCTTATCATATAAGTATGGGATTACCACTGATATTGAAATGAAAAGGATGCCTGCATGAATATAAGGGCGAAGGGGCCGTGAAGTTCGGAGCTTGCATGTGCTTCCTAACATGGTAGGCTCCACCCTATCCCTAATCAAACCAAATCTTTCTCTAAATAACCCTATTATTCTTATTATAATTCATCGAAGAACCAAGTAATCATTGTGAAAAACTACAAAATCTTGATGTTTAAAAAATCATCACCTCCCCCCCCCACCGTCCGCTGATGATTTCAATCATCCATTAACGATATGATTAATTGGATTTTGGAAGTCATATTAATATAATGTAGTGGTTAATGAATAATATAGTCGCTATCCATGTATAGATCGATGCGCATGTGTCGTTAACACTAAAATATATTGTTGCTTTCAGCAACGTATTTCCGATTAAGCTTAAGCAAAAGTTGACCTAACAAGCTGTTCATTGCAGTAACGAAAAAAAAAAAAAACATGATGTTTTTAAATATATGATGCTCAGCTTTCCCCGTTAAACAGCCAATTGCTTTGAGAGAAAAAGTTCTTGATTTGATTATACACACGTACACATATGTATATGTATATGCTTACAAGAACATCACGAAGGAAAAATACTTTCACATGTCGTCCTTATGCTACTGATTTGAATGGTTGAAAGACATTGTTGACGTCCTTAATTCACCACAACCAGCATTTTTACAATGTGTTTGACAGCGAAATGGTTTAAAATGACTACTTGGTACCAAATAAAAGCTCAAAAAAGACTCCTCCCTCCCCCAAAAAAAATAAAATATATATATATATATCAAAGGCAATCGGATCGAGCCGAGGATTGGCGGGATTTCAGGGAATTTAAGGAGAAAATTCCATGGAACTACACGTAAGGAAGGTGTAGTATTAAAGGAGAGCAGTTAAGAGATTAAGATAAAACCAAGTGGGTGGTCAGGGAAGGGTTGATACATCAAAATGCATGTGCAGGTGGGGGCCTAAGTCTTAACTGGAACATCTGCATGTGCAGGGTTTGATCGTTGTAAATGACTCCCGAATATACGAAAATCTGTTTCTTGGTCTTGCTTTTCTCTCTTTAACATCACGATTGCTTTCTTGTCTCTTCTTTCTATTCAAGTCCACATCAAACCGCCCTTTTGTTTCCTATATAATCCCTTTCTTTCCAGCCCTTTTATGTCACAAACATCAACCACTAGCATAGCACACACCAGCCTTTTGATTAGCCTCTTTCTATTTGTCAAAAATGGCAACATCAGCAGTTTCTGCAACTTCTCTTCTGCTTTTCGTCTTCGGTTTTTGCTTGCGAGGAGCCTTTGGTGATTATGGGGGAGGATGGCAAGGTGGCCATGCTACATTCTATGGGGGCGGTGATGCATCTGGCACAATGGGTAAGTTAAGTTAAAAAAAGTAGTGTGGGGTAACGTGTGTTCTTTTGTGTATTTTCCGTTATTGGACTTTGTCACTTTAAATGGTCTGTAAATAAAAGTTTACTTAATCTGAGAGTTTTCTATTTGCTACTATTTCAGGAGGCGCTTGTGGATATGGTAACTTATATAGCCAAGGTTATGGGACCAACACTGCAGCACTTAGCACTGCTTTGTTCAACAATGGCCTCAGCTGTGGTTCTTGTTATGAAATGAGGTGTGACAGCGACCCCAAATGGTGCCTGCCTGGATCCATTACCGTCACTGCAACCAACTTCTGCCCCCCTAACTTGGCCTTGTCCAATGACAATGGTGGCTGGTGCAATCCTCCTCTACAGCACTTTGACTTGGCTGAGCCAGCCTTCTTGCAAATTGCTCAGTACCGGGCTGGAATCGTCCCCATTTCATTCAGAAGGTAAAACTTACAAAACCCTTCACTAATTATGTACTAAAACAATGATTTGAGCTCTCGCCTGAATAACAAATTCATGTTGGTCTAAACAGAGTCCCCTGTATGAAGAAAGGAGTAATCAGGTTTACAATCAATGGTCACTCTTACTTCAACTTGGTCCTCATTACAAATGTTGGTGGTGCTGGAGATGTTCATTCAGTATCAATCAAAGGTTCCAAAACAGGGTGGCAATCAATGTCGAGGAACTGGGGCCAAAACTGGCAGAGCAACTCTTACCTCAACGGTCAAAGTCTTTCATTCCAAGTCACCACAAGCGATGGAAGGACTGTGACCAGCTACAACGTGGCACCAGGAAATTGGCAGTTTGGACAAACATTTGAGGGCGGTCAGTTCTAGAGTTTCAGGACAGTAAAGGGTCTTTAAATGGAAGCTTGTATATGTAATAGCCATTGTTTGAGATAGGGGAAGGTATAAGAAGGAGAGTTAGGGGAAGGTATAAGAAGGAGAGTTAGGGTAAAGGAGATGCTCAGCCGGCCCCATATGGCTGTCAATTGCTGAGGTGATTTATTGGCACCCGCTAGGCTTATACATATATCTTTACTTGATTGATGATGATCAAGGATATTTTCATCTGTTTGGCTTTTGTTTAATTCATTATAGCCATGCCATGAAATGAATCAAAATATATATTTAAAAGATTTCTTTACTTAATTCTAAAGTTGCCTTATGTTAGTTATATATGTATGATTTTGATATCCCAGTTTGGTGGTTGCTTTTGGCAGCCTATCTCAATAGAAACTACAAAGAAACTTCAAAATAGTCAAGCTACCTGTTGCAAGAAGCCAATGTTTTTAACTACAAAGAAAACTTATTTTGTAAGACATTTTGTTGGGACATCAATTTTGCATAGACCATTCTCACAAAGTACTCAGAACGGCAAATTTATTATACTTAAACATAGAGCTTCATTTGTCCATAACTTGCATATTTCTAACTTATTAGCGCAATATATCAGTATGAAGATTCAGTAGCATCCCAATCCTGATGAAAATCATGGTGCATCCAAAACCATAGAAGAAAACTGACTGACATAAGCAAGTAGGCAGAGATATAATCCTTTTCAAATTTATTTAGTAAAAGTATAGACAAACAAATGTACAAGCTCTATGCAGACTATGAGTAATGTGGAAACTAGCAATAGCAGGTCGGTAGAAATCTCGAACCATCTTTATCTATCCACTATAATATAGAAGAATCATTCACCAGACATTGCAGTTCAACAGATGGTGAAAAGTGTACCTAATATTGTTAGTGCGTGTAACGACCCGATTTCCAATGATGTCGAAAAATACAGTTTTTGAACCTCATTTCTATAAACTGAGTCCATAAGGATGAAATATAGAGATTAAGGAAGTTATCATGAAAATATATTGAAACTCGTTTAAGAAATTTAACCGAGAAAATAGTTAATTAAAGCTCAGAGACTAAATTGTAAAAGTCTAATCACTATTAAATTTTAAATTAGAAAAATGCTTGAGGACCTAGATAACAATTATCTAAAGGACCAAAATGGTTATTTGACCATTTTCCATTATGAATTAGTAGGTGATGATGTTGATTCCACTTTCGTTTAATTAATGCTTGATTAAGTATAATAATAACTTGTTTAAACTAACTAATGATTTATGTGAATTCTCATCTTTTTCCACCGTGCAAAGAAAGAGAAGAAGAGAAAATTTCAAGTTCCTCATTCATTTGGCCAAACAAAAACTACCGAGATAAGCAAGATAGTTTCATTAAATTTTTATAGATTTTTTCACTATGGGAGCTTGATTTAGATAACTCATGTATCAATTTGTTCAATTGTTAAGTTTTTAGCAAGTTGTCATTATAGATAAATTGATGAATTAGACTTGAATTTGATAGTTAATAAGCTTAGATCATGATAAGGACTAAATTGTAAAGTTAATTAAGTTTGTTAGATAACTTTGAAACATAAGGACTAAATTGAATAAATTAAAAATTTTCATGAGATTATATTGTAAATATAAACTATGGGGTCCCTAATGAAATAATGTGAAATCAAATTTTAATTTGCTGCTAAATATCGAAAAATGTGTATATCTCGAGTATAAAGACTAAATTGAATAAAATATAAAATATGAGTGGCTATGTATTTGAATGTGAACTGGATGAAATCTGATATTGTTTTATTTTATTGAATTATCGAAGGTAGCTAAAGATGACATTGGGTCGTTGCGAGAGAAAGGAAAGTCAAGAGTCGTTGTCAAGTAGCTGAACTATCGGTTTGTACTTTTATGATTTGAGATCATTGAATATATACATTGCATGATTTACTATCGAGGTAAACTCATATCATCATATGAATTAATTCGTATTGAATGATGTTGAATATTGAGAATTGACTGAATTGAATGAAGTAGAATATAACATGATATAATTTATACATGATATGTGATATGAATATGGAATGAATCATGTTATGTGATATTGGACATATATATATTGATGATAAATTGAAATGAAATTATGATATTGAATATGAATTGATTATAGAATGAAATTGGATCATTGGTACCCTATTAACTGTTCGGGAAGAGTCAGATATAGTTGACATGCCATAAGATTAGATTGTGTATGGGTTATATTTCAGTTATATACCAATGACCGTTGGATACAATTTATATAATTCAGATTTTGATGAGACACTAGGTGTCAAATTGGTATGATGGTTGGATGATCTGTATATCCACCCAAGTTCAAATTAGGTTAATAGAGATTATAAATTTGAACCCATTAAATGATATTGAATTGAGGTGATAATGTGAAATAGTATCATATGTATACAAATGTGAAATGTGATTATAGACTGGATGTGAAAGATCATGCGAATCAGTTATAAACAAGCCCTAGGGGTTGAATCGAATATTAATGAGTCAATAAACTCGAGAAAGAGAATTGAATCGTAAGTTGAAAGATCAAATGACATTGATTGAAAATGAGGATTGAGTATCATATTGTTAAATGCATATGTGCTTGAAACTTAAATGAGATTGGTTGTATACATGTCAACATAAGGCACAGTATTGAATGTTTCAATTGGTTATTAAACAAGCTAGTTTATCAGATTGATGTTTGAATAAAGAACATGTAAATTGATATAAATAAATCTTAGCATATATTGATTGAACCTCTATTATGATTGTGCTCATCTTATGACTTGAATCATGAAAGTGCCACTGAGTTTTATCGCTCAAAGTATTGTTTATTTATTCCATGCGCAGGTATCAGTGGATATCGAGGTCTCGAGAGGTGAAGTAGCATTCGGATCATAGATTCTCGGCTCAATAATGTTTGTATAGTTATTTATGTCTCAATAGATGACATGTACCTAGATTTTAACCGTTTAAGATTGTAAATGGTCAATGGAATGTTTAGATTAGGGAATGATAAATAGAGGTTGACATATGAATTGTTATAACATGTATATATATGTTATAAAGTTTTAAAAGTTAGAAATGTGTACTTGAACATCATCATGGGATGACATATTTTGTATGTTGAGTCATTAGACCATTGTGTTGCATATTTTGACAGTCATAGAATATAATAGTTGATGAAATATGTTTCCAATGTTGCAACACCAACATAAGGATGTTGTGGCACCAGTCTCTAACATCGCAACGTTCCCTATTTGAAGTCGCGACATCAATCTATTACTTTCCAAGTCGCGACGCTGAGCCTCTGTCAGTGATGTCGCGACATGGGTCCACCATGGTCGCGATGCCAACTTGGAAAGTTTTGAAAACTTTGCATTCTAGTCCTTAGTCGACTTGGGTTATCTGAAGAGTTTTTGTAAGCTCGTATAAGATTCGATTATGATTTCAAAGCATATGGTGAATGCATATCGTACTTAATAGCATAGGTAAATGGTTTGATTGAATGGTAATTGATCATAATTGCTTTGACAATGAATGTGATATCCAATAGCTTGGACCTAACGATCGGCTCGAGTATGAGGTGTTACATTTAGTGGGGATAAAAATAAACTTATGAAAAAAAATTAAAGAAGACTTCAAGGCTTGTATTAATGCCATTTTCTTTCTATTCACCCTTACCTATATTATTGTGTGCGGAAAAAGTTACTGGCAAATGAATTTTGAGGATACAATGAAACCTAATGACTATCTATGTTTTACATTGACAGAAATAGTCCATTGAGCACTGAGCAGAGTATAGAAAAAATATCAGTTTCTATAAAGAATTTTTGCAATAATTCTTCATAGAACAATCTAGGAATATGAAATATTGTGGGAGAATAAATAGAAACTTTAGTTTTATGTTTTTTGAGTGTATCATACAAATGAAAGTTCACTCCTATTTATAGGAGGACTCATGTCTCTTCATAGGGACACAACTACCCAAATATGTAGTCATATATTTAGCATAATTGTTCAATAGGGATTTACTTGAATAATTATGACTATTTGTTAATAATTAAGTCACATAACTTTGAATTTAAGAAACATAACTCATCACTATAAATGGTGACAACTTTTGATTAATAATCAAATGACATAACTTTTGGTTTGTAACACCCCGGTTTTTAGGGTTAGAAGTTTTGAGGTTTTAAGTAAGGGTTAGTGAGTAGGTTAAACTATTGTGTTTACTTTCACATTTTAGTGTTAAAATGAGCTTGCTGGTTTAGTAGTTGGATATGTGTTAGTTTACCTTTGGGTTCTAAGTTCAAATCCTCATGTGTGATTTGAGGAAGTAGTTTTATTTTAGATTTGTTTATTTTTATTTTTAAAATATTTTTTATTTATTTATTTATCAAGTCTTTTTCCCATTCTTTTCCTCCCTCTTCATTTTTTTTTTCTTCTTTCGTTCTTTCTCTGCTTCGTTTTTCTTTTGTTTCCCCAATTTCTAGATTTTCTTTTTCTGCTTTGTTTCTGTGGGTTGTTTTTGTTTCGTTGGAGATAGCGTGGTTTTCTGTTCTCGTTTCAATCAGAATCGAGTAGAAGTTTTTCAAAAGGATAGTTGAGGCGTCGGTTATTTGTTGTGCATTAGAAGCGCTTATCAGGTGTGTGTTCTGAACTGTTCAAATTTTCGACATCGAAGTGCTGAATGGATTCTGTGGAATTCGGAAATTTTTGTGTGTTTTTGAAATTAAGTGGTTAGGGGTTGAATTGATAGTGAAATGCATGATCTCAAATTGGTTTCGACATGTGTCTCAGTATTGTCGATGTTAGGGATTGATTTGCTAAGGAAAAACACGAATTTCAGGTTGTTTTAGGGTGGTTTCGTAACCACACGGGCGTGTGTCGCACACGGGCGATCCACAAGGCCGTGTGGCTGAATTTGAGGATTTTTTCGATTTCCACACGGGTGTGTGCCTTGGACACACGACCGTATTCCTTAGCCACACGGGTCTGTGAAATATGTTATCAATTTTGGACAGAGAGTTACACGGGCTGCTCACACGACCATGTAACTGGGTCATACGTGCATGTGTCTCCTCCACGGGCGTGTGCAGCCTGCACATGGGCATGTATAGCTTTCAGATTAGTGTGTAGGCTTCCACACGACTGAGGCACTTACACATGGCTGGGGTACACTGGCGGGTGGCCCTGTTTCACAGATTTTTGTTCTATGTCAGATTTTGACTCGTTTTGTGTTTCTGTGTGTTCCGACCCTCGGTTAGGCCTTAGTAAGGATGGTTGGGACTCTGTTTCAGCTCAAATTTGTGCGGTTGTTTGTAATCATAGCATTAATTTAATGATTTGTTTAAATGTTCTGTAACGTTACCTAGTAAATAAGTACAACCATAACTGATTCTGAATCTAATCAATTGAATATGTGCACCTCTATTTCTGTATGACTGTTGTATGATTGTTTGTAAGTTGTGTACCTTGTGCATCTGCATAAAAATCTGGGATTTAGTTGTGAAGAGAAAGAAGTTTGATCTGGCAGTTTAACTGCATTACTTAATAGTGGTGATACCGCAACATAAACATATGTTAGCTCAGCTACATATTTTTATCAGAGTGGCTTGGTTCCACATATCGTGGTATGTAGGGTGGATGGACCTATCATGGTCCTATGGGTGTGCAGGGTGGATGAGCTAAATATAGCTCATATGTGGTATGCAGGGTGGTCGAAGTGGTGTTCGGATGGTTGGGGTAGGTTTTATTTTGCTGCATGCATTACATTCGATTATAAGTCTTCTTGTATGATTGTGAGGTTAATTGCATGATAATGTGAATAGTTTGACGTGTTTTTGTACTGGCGTGTTTTGGGATATTAGCTCCATGTTACATTTGTTGTTGGACTGATTATTTGTTACAAGTTGTATGTTCTCTGCCTGTATGCACGTATGAGAATTATTTGCTTCACTCCTTGTCACCTGCTTTTGTTTTGATTTCGAACTCACATTGAGCTCGTGTAGCTCACCCCTTAGTTTTCTCCCTTTCAGGTAATCTGGTGTTTTGTAGCTGAACTAGGCAGCCGGAGGTTCCAGATGGGTCAGATTTGAATTAATCAAATAAAGTGATTCTTCAAATCCTAGTTCATGAACTGTTTTGGACTGTTATTAATTATAAGAACCGTGGTATAATTTAATTTTGGGCTTTTGTAAATTGATATGCCAAATTGTTAAATCCTAAATTGTTAAAGGATCCAGTGCGGTTTTAGCAAACTATTTTGTAAATGAGTTTTAAACAAGCCTTTGTTTGTAAATTGCTTTTAGATCATTTTGGTGGTCAATGTGACTTCTGAGATCCGGTCGAAACTTCTAGGCCGGGTTTTGGGGTGTTGCATGATTACTTATAACTTTTCATTTGCAACTATTGGAACACTATATATATTTTAAAAATGTTCCAATAAACATAACACAACAAAAATATTATTTCATTAAAGGTGAGGTAAAATGTCGATGTCATTGTAACAGTCAGTGAAACAGCAAGAGTCAAGCATGTTCAGTCACTATTTCTACGTAAACAGTGGGATTCAGATGTCTTTATCTTAAGATAAACTACGAGGGATTCTTCTGATCACTCTCTCATCTACTATCCTATAGTGCTAGGAAATTTGTTGGTGGATCATTCCGCAGTATTTATCCATATGCTCTTCATATTTGCCGTAGAAAGTCAGAAGAGTAATAGATAAGACGATTCTTAACATCAAGACATGATAAATACATTATAATTAAATGACTGAATGATTTAAGACCCCTTGCATCATATTGCAATTAATCAGCAAAAATGAGAACAAATATGTAAAAGATTCCACAAGGTCAAGAAAAGAAGTTTGTGAAAGGAGCTTGATACCAAGTTTTTGAAGTTTTAACCACATAAAGTAATAATCTATCTTGAACTTAGGTGTAAGTGTCAAATATATGTATGTCTGATATTTTCCAAGATTTTAATGTACTTGGAGAGTCTTTAGAGGATCATTATCATGTCCCCGTAACCATGTCTAGATATGTGTTGAACATGAGAGTTCACAAAAAACAAAGAGTCCGAACAACATAGTTCATGATTGCTTACTAGAAATAAATCAAAAGAGGTTGTGATTAAACCACTAAGTTAGGTTTAGTTGCATTTAATATTATATCAGGATACATGTGTACATCAATGAATCATAAGAAAGATGAATGTGCAATTAGTAGACAGATGAACTTTTTTACCAACATAGGCTAGTGTGAAGAAAGAGCAATAGCTACCAATGGCAGAAAAGAGCCACAGGCAAACCAGAACCTGCCAAATGAACTAAAAGTTAGAAGTCACATTGAAATTGGCTAGTTATGTTGATTAAACTTGTTTGGGAAAAGACAATATAGCAAAATAGGGAATCTACAGATGCTTAGTTGATTTATTTAATAAAGTGGGAAAAATACTCAACTCCAAAATTTGGGTTGGAGTTGAAAGGAGGGGTGGAAGGTAAACATAGTAAAAGCCTTTACTCTTATTTCTATTTTACTCAAGTTTTAATGTGACTATGTTCCATCTTTTCCAAGATTTCCATGGATTTTTAGAGTCTTTGAAGAATCATATCCCAATTGTTATGTCCGAATATGTTTTGGAATGGGTATTTCAAGAAAGAAAAATGAAGAGTCAAGGCTCTATTTCCTATTACCAGACCAAGACACACCTTGATACTTGTAACACCCCCTAACCTTTATCCGTCGCCAGAACAAGGTTACGGGACATAACCGAACTATTCAGATCAATTATGAACAATAAACAAGATAGATTGCAAACATGTCGTAAATTAATCATGTTGTCCCTTTTATGGGCTCTCGAGACCCAATATACGTATTTAAAACGAATCGGGACTTAATCAGAAACTCATAAAATTTTTCACGAAATTTCAAAATTTTCCTAGGTGCAAGGCACACATGCCCGTGTGGTTTAGGGACACGCCCGTGTGACCCTATGACATGCCCGTGCTTCAAGCTGTGTCCTACCTCGTTTAACTATTTGACTTACCCCACACGGCCAAGCTAAACGCTCGTGTCTCTACCCGTGTGGTAATACTTGAGCATTCTATTTTTAAAATTTTAAGATGCAGGGGACACACGGCCAAACCACATGCCCATGTGTTAGCCGTGTGGACTCATTATGAGCCTTAAACATCACGATTACCATACCCTGCAATTTTAGACACCAAGCAACCCAATTCAATACATTCAAATTAAGTTAGGATCAAGTTTCAATCATGTAATATTATCACGTTTATCTTTATATCTAAACTTATCTATTTATTCAAACACGTATATGCAAATTTATACTAAATAATCTTCTTAATACAAATTATCTTTATACCTATATGTTCAACCTAACCAATAGGATTTTATGCACCTTTTATGCATATACAACTACTATTTTACCACTCATGATTCAATCATATCAGCATTTTAAGGCAATCATGCAAACACCACAATACCAAGCATAAACCAAATACTTGACTAATTTTAACAAAACATCTATAGACTAACCTTTAGTCAAAATAACCTAAACATGCCATTATAACCAGTATCAAGTCATCAATAATTACCAATAAAACCAACGGATAGTATGATATAGCTCCGATATGCTTCCAACCCGTTCGAGCTTCCGATAATCTGTAAGGTAAATAAATAAAACAATTACGTAAGCAATGACTGCTTAGTAAGTTCGTATAATCTTTAATCATAATAATATATTTCAATTATAAAACTTTACATATAAAAAAATAACCCAATATTATTACTGTAACACTTATAAACTATTCTCACTAATTCACAAGGTGAACTAATCCATAGTATCACACATAAACATATATCCTCAAGCTTAGTAAATTTTTATATAACTTTAACTCTTCCGCACTTATTCCATATGCATGTCATTCAGTCACGATTGCAAATTAATGCATTTAACCAAAGTATTGTGCTAATTGGACACATAACAAATCGTACCATAAGAAATTGCATAATCTAAATCTTACCATTCTTTCCTGAATACTAATTTATTTCCACTTAAATGCTTACCATTTCAGTGCTTCAAACAAATAAACATACCACTATTCAATCAATAGCTTGTCACTTGCCTAATCATCAAGCAACAACAATAGTTAGCGTATTTACACATCTTACATGTAAATTCAATATTGATAAACTTATTTTCTCGACATATCACACTTGGGTTTAATACTCATCATCATATACATAATCTTCTTATATCAACACATTAAAGTTAAACACCTATTTAATCTTCTTATATCAACACATTAAAGTTAAACACATATTTATATGTCACTTTTCAATATATATTAAATAAATATCATTCCCATGTCACATTTCAATATATATCAAGTAAATATCATTTTCCAAGACACGTTTCAATATATATCAATTATATATCAATACCGAGTATTTTAGATATAATTTCATAAATATACCATTCATTACACTTTTAATTCTCATATCGTACTATTGCAATCTCATAATTGCTATTCGATAGCTTTTCTCATTAGGATACACAATTCAATTTCAATATCAATATCCATTTCATGAATCCATGATTTATGTAATTTCATGCATTTCAATTGCATATTTCATTTCATTGTCCATTCCAATCCATACTCAATATCACTCAATATCAATCAATTGGCCAAATCATTTGTTTACCCCTATTAACACGACTCAGACTCGGACGGATACACGGATCCAACCAAAACACACTAGTACGACACTCAGTGCCTCATCGGATAGTTCGAAGCAATAAGTTGACACCCAGTGTCTCATTAGCAATGCTGAAGTAAGTTGTTACCCAATACCTCATCAAATCTATCTGAAGTAATATAATGACACCAAGTGTCTCATCGACTCGAAGTCGAAGTAACCCTGAACACTTCCAATCCTATGGCATGCCAACTATATCCTACTTAGATCGACTAGTTAATAGGATTTCCAAATCACTTTTCAGTTTCCAAACAATAAACATTTCATTTAATCAAATATATTCATAATTCAATACAATTCAATTCACTTTTCAATAACAATCAATATTAATTTCAATTCAGTCAGTCAATATAATCAATATATATATACACACCAACTCAATCAATATAATTTCAATAAATTCATCACTTATTAAATCTATCCGTTTCAATATATCCAATATTCAAATATCACTATTCCACATACATTCAATTCAATAACAATCAATATTCCATGTACCGTTATTCTCATGAATTTCGTATGTATTTATTTAGTTAACCATTCATATTTATAAATTTTCCATGTTTTTAACATATAATATAAATAAATACATAATATCATACATCAATTCAATATAAATATCAAATTTCGATCAAACGAACTTACCTGGGCTTATTTGTAGAATTTGTAGAAATTTGGGGAATAGTCTGTTAATTTCTCTTTTCCCCGTTTATCTTCAGTTTCTTGATCTATAATATAAAATTACTCATTCATTAGCATCTATTCCATTTCTAATTCACTTTACAATTTATACCCTTCAATTTTTGAAATTACACTTTTACCCCAAATTTTTACAGTTTTTACAATTTAGTCACTGTGCAATTAACCCATCAATTGAGATAATTTTTCTCAATTGACACTTTACCTAATTATTTTAGGCTACCATACAGCCATTAATATTCATAATTTTAATACCAAACCCTAATTCTTAACTTTTTCACAATTAGGTCCTAAAATCAATTTCCATTGAAATTACTTGATAAAATCATCATATAACAAAATTAAAACTTCAATTCCATATTAATTCATCATAAACGTACAGAAATCATCAATGGTAACTTCCAAGGTTACCCATAAAATCAAAAACTAATGAATTAGATAGTTGGACCTAATTGCAAAAGTCTTAAAAACACAAAAATTACAAGAAAAGAGCAACAAATAAACTCATACGGTGCCAAAAATATGAGAAACCAGCTTCTTAGAGACCTCTCATGGCGTTTTACTGAAGAAAAATGAAGAAAATATCTAGATTTCTCATGAAAATTTAATTTTAACTATTAATTTTACTTGTTTTCCAATTTTGCCCCTTGTTCACATTGTTTCCTTGATTATTTTCTTTGCCCATACCGTACAGCCCATATATTTTGGGTCTAATTGCCTTTTAAATCCTTCCTTATTAGACGCTTAAGCTATTTAATCACTCTAACAAGTTTTTGCACCTTTTACAATTTAGTCTTTTTTAATTAATTAACTATCAAAACGTTAAAATTTTCTAACGAAACTTTAATACTAACTCAATGACACTCCATAAATATTTTCACTTCATAAATATTTATAAAAATATTTATGGCTCAGTTTACAAATTCGAGGTCTCTATACCTCGTTTCGACCCAATTTACCTAATAAATTCTTTTAAATCACAAAATTCACTAATTCAAAAATACTTCTAAAATCACACTTGACTAATATATAAATTTATTAAATTTTTAAACTCACTTGTCGGATTTAGTGATCCCGAATCATTGTTTTCGACACCACTGAAAATCAGGCTGTTACAATACTAGTAACTAATGATTGAAAAACACTTCACAACTTAATCATAGTTCAACTAACACTACCACAATGTCTATAGACTCTATACATACAATTCTTTTTTATAGTTGATTTTGTTCCCCTTTGTTGTAGTACAAGTGATCTAAACTGACCTTGAATACAAGCCAAAAATCATTGCCAAGAGTCATATCTTGAGCCATAAGAAGCACATTATTGATTTTAACACGTAATGATGTAGTAGTAGGGTTAACCATTTCCTCCGACATTTCAAGCTCAGATAATGTTTCTAGAATTGTCAACTTGAATAATAAATAGGCATCATTGTTGAAAACAACTTCAGTATTAAAAGGTAAATCAACACGTAAAGAGGCAATATTAGTCATACCTATTTCCATAAGCAGCATAGTTGGCATGAATGAACAATAGCACGATTAATATAAGCAAAACATCTAAACAAATAGGTAACAATGGTAATCCAGATTTCTCAAATATGAGCTAAGCAATAGTAGCAATGACGATAATGCCAAAAGAAACATTCCACTGCTTCCACAAGAGAATATCAGCCGCTGGGAACATGAGAAGCAAAATTAGTTAATTTATTGCGAAAAACAAATGCTATAGTTTTATAAGGGTGAAAATATAATGAGCCAGAGCAACAATATAACCTTACAACAACAATATCATACTGCAGAATAATATTTTCCCAACATGATACTAGTTAGAGATTATTCTAAAAGAAGAATGTTGGCGGAGAACTGTTAAAAATCAAAACTTCCACCTCTAAGAGTAGGAATACATTAAGTGAGCACATGTAAAATGAAAAGTTCGATAATATCCCACCAGGGGAAAACTAAAGAAAATCATCAAGATTGTTTCTTCTCCCCTAAGAAACTCCATGAAGGTCTTTTAATTGGGAGAAAAAGAAAAGGGTGGGGAAGGGATATTCTATGAAGCAAATTTCCATTAATTGAATTTTGCCTGTGGTTCAACTTATGTCCACAAGACATGATGATTATGGAACATTTAAATAAAATAAGAGATTTATAGAGACTAGTCCAATTACATCCTCTACCCCTACACCCAAAATCTAACCATAGGCTTCCTTTATTTTTAGCTCACTCACTGCTTTTGATTTTAAATTTTCATAAGAGCCAAATATATATAGGATTTATAAGGGATTGGTGCACATAAAAAAGATGTAGGAGCATGTGTACTGAAATCACCATTTGAGTACGCACTGAAAATTGTCAAAAGCATTAAAGTTGTATGCGATAATTGGTGAACTCTCAAGAATTTTATGCATCAATTGTGTATATTAAACAAATTCCATAGCATAATGGGATTGGAGATATCATTGAACTAGTCGAAAAAAGCATAAAAGTAAATAAAACATTGCACCTCAGATTGTAAGAGTTGCAAAGTTTTGTGCCTATGCACAAATGAATAGTTAATCAAACATAACCATTTCTCATTATTATTGTTTTAATTTCCTTACCACGATAGTTCATTCCATCCAAATGGACACTAACCAAATTCTCTCTCCAAACACTAATTCAATTTCATCAAATATCAAAGTACCCCACCACTAATCATTTATTTACTAAAGAAACTAAGCTGATTTCATCGAAAAACAGGACCAAAGATAGAAAAAAAATGGAAAATCAAATAAGAGTTGGGTTTTCTTTTTTGTTTTGATTTTTTTTACCTTTGCCTCCATCAAGTGTTATCGAGCTCTCCATTAATTGCAATCAACGCCCATTTTTTGGCTTTTAACTTGTACCCAAAAATGAAAAACTCACCAATTTTGAATCTTGCACGAAGCTTTCTCTCTTTCAAACCAGATTACAAGATCTCAAATCTTTCACAGAATTGACGAAAAAAGCTAAGAAAAAAACCCTACTTTTCAATTTATTTTGTTAGGGAAGAAAACAAAGTTAATTTTTCCCCTATTTTCATCCCTATCTGATTCAATTTTACTTTTGAAAAGTAAAAATATATAATATATAAGACGTCACAAAGAAATAAACTCTTAGTTAAACAAATAAATTTATTGGTTTATTTGATATGTAATCATTCCCTGTCTCTGACTCTAACAATAATCTTTACATTGTTGTCATCATTTTTATAACTTTCTTTGATCATTGTTGTCTTTTTATCTAATGCTGCATTGCATGCTTCTCTTAGCATGATTTGCAACTTTTAAGGTTACCCTTTTTCTGATTTGTTGTAAACAAAATGATGGGTGAATTCAATCCTTAAAATGAAAGTGCATCTCCAACTGATGTCGTCCCCATTGACATTGAAGCAAAAGACTTGCCTGCATGAAGGCTCTTGGCTTGTTGTCTTACCAACTTGTGCAGGTTCAATCTTCTATATTGTTTGATAGTGTTTGTTTCATATTGCACAATGAGGGTTTGTTTCATATTGCACAATGAGGTTCTTCAAGCTCAATAAAACTTATTCAGGTTGACTTTTCAATGACTAGCAGATAAGTTTAATTACTTTATTAATGCTATTACATGTTACTAGAAAAGTAGTGCTTTCTTGACTAGTCTTATTTTTCTTTTTTGGGTATTAATTATCTTTTCCTAATTGGAATAATTGGAAATAATAATGTTAAACTTCTAGGAAAAATGAGCAAAAGGCACATGAAGATCTTCTGCTAGTATAGATTATGTCTTAAGATGGATATCTCATATTACAGAGGATTGTTCTTATGAATAGTAGGAAACTAAAACGAACTTGGAGGATATGCTTCTAACTAGCTTTTTTGATCATCTCATGTTACAAAGGACTGTTCTTGTGAATAGTAGGAAACTAAAATAAACTTAGAGGATCTGCTTCTAACTAGTTGGGCTTATGTGGTTTGAGTCAGCTCCTTAGGCAAACTGGAATCAACTTAGAAGATTTGTTTCTAAATCATTATTGTGGTCTCTTGTAGCTTGAGTCAGCTCCTTAGCCCTCTTAGCTTGATGCTTCCAGTCAGTGAAAACTAGAGTGCAAACCATCATACACATACATGTAGCTTGTGCTGCAGCAAGCCCGAACCACAACCCAAGAAAACCCATCTTTAATCCAAAAGCTGCAAAAATGGAAACTGGCAAACCAACAAGGTAAAACGAGCAAAAATTTATACAAGCACCCAGATTAGGCCTAGCAGAACCTATCAAGATCCCACAAGCTGCTGTTTGAGGACAATTACCAAGCTCACAAAAGCCTAATATTGGTAGGACAACGGATGTCAATGCTAAAACCTCAGGTTCACATGTATACAACTTTCCCCACACATCTTTTACTGCAATTGTGAAAGTAAAAGCTAGTATTCCACATACCATTGCTATGATGAGTCCTGTAATGGTTGTCTGTCGTGCCTGAGCAGGTGTTTCAGCACCTAATTCTTGCCCAATACGCATAGATAAACTTGCACTTAGAGAATGAGGAAAAACATATAAAAGTCCTGTTGTTTGTATAAGAATCCCCATTGCAGCCATATTTGTCTCTGGATTATTAATTAAGCCGCAAAATACCACCATTATCTCATACCACCACCATTCTAAACACACAGATGCAACACTTGGAATCATGAGTGACACTAGTGAGTGCCAATCTCGATAACTATTGGTTAACATTTGACCATCCCAAGGTTTTATTGCTGTTTCTGTAAAGAAAAGATAAACTAGCAAGGCTAAATTTATGTTTAATGTGTTGCAAGCTGAGGCCAGAGCGACTCCTTTAACCCCTAAATCCAAATATATTGCAAGGAAGTAATTGATTGGAAGGTGTAGTATCATGGCCCAAGTTGCGGAAATTGTGAAAGGTAGGTTTAGACTTTGGGCTCTTAAGAAAATTCTTAAAGGACTAAGGAGAGCTTGGGCAAGCAATTCAGGAATAGAGTATGTAAGGAATACCTTTGCCACTGATGTTATGGTCTTATCTTGACCAATTAAAAGGAGGATTGGCTCCATGTTCAACCATAACACGATGATTGGGATGGCTCCGAGAAATAGTAGGCAGAGGGTCTGTTTAAAAGTTTCACTAAGAACTGTCCACTTTTTGGCTCCAAAGGCTTGGCAACATATAGGTTCCATCCCCGTAGCTAGACCCTTCATTACTGAGTAGCCTGTGATGTTTGCAAATCCAATTGCCAGTGAGCCTCCGGCTAACTCAATTTTTCCAAGATGCCCCAAAAAGAACATCGAGATTAAGGACTTAGAGTAGAAAATCAGGCCGGAAATCACTAGCGGCATCATGATTTTCCCCAATGATATCAGCTCATCCATCACCTATGAACCAAACACGGATATTAAACAATGCAAAATCATATACCACTAGCAAGGATTAACTTTCAAAACAAAGCTGGAATAATTAATGGCTTGCTTAATATAGTGAGAAATTGGACTTACCATAAATTATGAAGAAGAAAAACCTGCCTATTAAGCCAATTGACCGTAGCTTTCGCAGCCTTTTTAGAAGTAGGGAGCTTTTTTTCTTAAAGGTTATTTCTTTAGATCGGGATATATTCTTAAAGGCTAACTTTAACCCTGAGCTACAAATACACTGTAGAAGGCTTGTTCTCTATCATGGAGTCAGCCATAAATTGCAAGCATTATTGAAAAAACATCTGGATAAATTTTCTTCTGACTATGTTAGAAAGGCAGTATCCTCTCTACAGCTAAAATGCAATCCGAAAACTTTTAGGTAATTTCCCCTCATAAATGAGATACCATTTCCCTCTTGACAAGTTTAGGAAGGTTGTTTTAAGAATAACAACGCATGCGTTGTGAATTTAATGGAGCATCGGGATTAGGGAGAGTATTGAAAGCTGAGAAGATGCACCACCTTTACTTGTCAAATGAGTAACAAAGATGCGGTCATATCAATTATTTGTCGTCCTCTTGGATTACTTTCCTAAGTTGATTTATTGAATTACTTTTATCATATTCAACTCAATTTCTACCATCTGTCAGGTAAAGTTAAAATGCTAGCCTCGAATGGAAAAGCATTTGTTACAATCAAAGAATCTCAACAAGTGCCATTGTAGCTTCAAATCTGAAATAGGCATTTGTGTTATCCAATTACTCGATTATTGATATAGGTTTTGGAAATTCATACACAAAATCGACACACAATTTGGCATGGTTCAAATAGCAATTTTCGTAATTGGATGGTAAATGGAAAAGGATGAGGAAGAAGGTGAAGGAGCTATAACTTCACCTTGCTAATAAGTGAAAATCAAACAGGGTTTAAATTATTTTTCCAGTGAACAAGGGGTACATGCACCTTTCTATTATTATTCACACATTTGATTAGATGCTTAAACAACAGATTTGTAGATGTTTTTCATATTAGAACTACGTTTGGTCAATATCTACGAAAAGAATTGTTTGCCTACTTATTTTTGGAGCCTCACCTATTGGAAAGATTATTTCTTTTGACAAGCACAAAGTCATATGCTTATATACTTGTCTGAAACCTAAAACTTTTACTAATTTTTTATGCTGACATTCTTTGCATGGTAGCTTAATCCTTTTTATCTATTGGTGCTAAACAAGGTGCACAACAATTTTAACAACAAAGAAAAAAGGTACTATTGGTGATTAATCAAACATTGAGAGAATCAAGGTTACTCATGATTTCCAAGATGCACTACATGTATACTTATTTTAGAAAGTTTCTAAGCCATGTAACTAGTGTCTCAATCGAGCTGAAACCATTTAAATCATATTGTAGAGACAAAAAAAACCCACATAGATGGTAGAGAATAACATATTATAGGAGTATTAACGATAAAAGTACCATGGAAACCCGTCAAATTGCATTTTCCCCTACTAAAAAATGGGTAGCAAATTAATCCATGTACATTAAATTAAAGAGTAAACTAGCTTTTTTATTAAAATTTATATCCATTTCTGCAGTTAAAAATTGGTTTTTGTATGTCAGCATCAGGTATACGTGGCACACCACGTGTCATTGTCTTATTATTCCATCAACTATGCCAATTTTTTTTTTTTTTTTTGCAATACAAATGGATGAAATTTTTAATAGAAATGACGAATTTACCTTTAATAATGTATAGGAACTAGTTTGCCCATTTTTAAAATAAAGCAGGCAAAATGCAATCTGACTCATAGTACAGAGGTCTCTATAGTACTTTAACCAAGCATTAACTTTCTTCATTGCTTGAGTATTCACAAACCCCTCAAAGTAGTAGAAACTCACATTCATTTTTATTAAGATCAGCAATATATTTGTCTCCCTGAAGCTAGCTCTATTGAGAGCAAATAAGTTTGTGTTTCTTTCGCTAGTCATTGTTCCATAATTTATATGTATACATAGGAGTGAGTAAAATTTGATTTGACTCGAAAAATTTGAAAAAAAATTTAAATTTCGAGTTTGAATCGAATTGAGTTTTTGAATTTGAATAATTCGAATAAACCGAATATCAAACATTAATATTTTACATTTTTACCTTAAACTCCCAAACATTTTTACTTTTCTCCCAAAACATTTACTCTCCTCCCATCCTACCCCCTCTACCCCAAACCCATTTCCCCCTAATTTTTTTAAATATTTTTCCTCCAAAATTTTACTCCCTCTATTTGCTTTCCCCCAAAATTTTACTCCCCTAAAAACTCTCAATTTTTTTTAGTTTTCCCCAAAACTTTTACTCACTTCCACTTTCCTCCTAAAACTTTTACTCCCCTCCCATCCCATCCCCTATCTACCCCAAACCCATTCCCCCCTCTCAAATTTTTTTTTGAATATTTTCCCTCCAAAATTTTACTCCCCTAAACCCCCCAAACTTTTTATTTTCCCTCTAATTAAACTCTTACTTCTCACCTTTTATCCCAAATCAAAAATCAAAATCATTCAAAAAAATCCCTAAACCTAATAGTAATAATTTTATTTATATTTGTTATTTATATTATTAAATTAAATTTTACGTTTTATACTATTTATATTATTGAATTGTTTAATCATATTAAATCTTTATATTAAAATTGAATTATTAATCATGCCATAAAATATTCGTGTTAAAATTTTTTGTTAGTATTAATTTCACATTTTTACATTTAACATATTTTTTAATTTCAAAATACATAGTGACAAGAATCAGAAGATAATTGAAGCAACTAACAAGCAAAGAAGCTAACTCGTGTATAAAATATTAATAAATAAATTATGAGGTAATGAAATTTAATAACAAATTTGATTACGGTAGGTGACAGTAAGGACCCAAAATTATTTTTTAAAATTTAACTCAAACAAATATATTCAATTCGATTCAAATTTTGTCTCACTCGACTCAATTCGAAAAAATTTCAAATTGAGCTACGATGATAAAATAGATTTCGTCAACTCGATTAATTCGAAATTTTCATTCAACTCGATCGAACGCTCACCCCTATGTATACTTAAATCATTTAGAGTGCTTTCACTATCTAGAAAAACAACTTCTGGAAGTAGTACATTGGTGTATCACATCCCATGTTATCTTAAGACAGCATTAGAATAGCTAGGAAGTTAAGGATGGTTACATAATTCCATGTATCGTAAGTTTTGAGGTCTTTTAGATGGGAGTGAGGAAGAAAGTAGATCAACATCCGGGTGCAAAAGTAAGGAGAGCAAGAATGTCACCTTAATTTTCTGAAACCAACCCAGAAACTTGTTAAGGAACCTCCTTCCTCCTGCTTTACTACCACTATTGTTATAATTGGTTTTATCTTCTCTTTTGGAAAGATCACTCGAGGAAGCTGCTTGGCATTGGCTTGTGGGGCACATGATTAAGACTTTGCAATCTAATGATAGCAATTCTTTGGCTCAACAAAACTTGAAAATTTTAAGGTAAGCATGTCATGCATTTATACTGAAACATGCATGGCAGACGTAGATTCAATTGAGGAGAGACCTTAATCTTTTCATATTGTTTTTTGTCCTTTTCGGTATCGAGCATAGATTAGTCTGGTTCTTAGTTGTTAGGAACTTGTAAGTATTAGCATAAGAAAACAGAATTCATCGAATTGAGAACGAAAATAGAGCAGAACAAATTTGTCTTCTGGGGCAGTACAAAACACGATGCTCTATTAAAAATGAAGGAAATAACATACTTAAGAATAGCAGTTAGACCTAAAGCATGCCTTTTTGCTTCTAAATATGCCAAAAGATTACTTTGGACAGTCAATTGATTTGAGCTAAGCATTTAGTCATCATTTGGGTACCAAATGAAATATTCCTTTAATCCTGTAGTTTGGAAGTTCAGCCTTTTGACATTCAGAATGTTTTCACATAGTAAGTATAAACCAGCACAAGAAGAAAAACACCCTTGCTTAGCTCAGTTGGTTCGTGTCTAGGGTTCGAATCCAACCCGTTTCCTTACCAAAAGAAAAAACATTACAAAATGCATATATACTGTCCATTAGGAAAGGAACTGTCAATTTCATTACCATGCTTCCATCTTTATACAAATATTCCAACTTGTAAGAGTATTTTAAATTGAATGTATGACTTATTGTAAACTCCACCCTCTTATCACCTTGATACAGTAAGTTTAATGGTATTAAATATTTGTGTATACGTGCTTGCTGGCCATGTGACTGAAAGTAACTTATGAGTAGTTAGTTTTTGCTGTGGAAAACTATGAGCTTTTGATAATGATTAGTTTAATTTTCCACTGAAAGTTGTTCTCTTATGATTACCAAGGATGGCTACCATGTTTGATGCTATGCAGGGCAAATTTTAGTGCTTTTCATTTTATGTTTGCATTGAAAATGAATAAGATCTAATCTACAAAGATAAATTATGTTAAAAGGCTAAAGCTTTTATTTAGTTGGAGAGATTAAATTCCATCTTCTCCAGTTTGGATGTTGGACAAAGAAGTTTGCACAAATGGCAAAACAATGCCCTAAATGACACGTGTCCTCCATGTGACTAAAAACCAAGAATACCCATCGTTTTACAGGCCAGTGTGTATTGTGGGCTGTGATGGCACCCTGAATTCCAATTCCACCATCTCTCCCTCTCAAACTTTGATCTCGTCATCAGTTGAACATATAAACACTCAATCTGGATACCGACGCTTTGGATCTTACATTTGTCCATGTCTTAATCGCCATATCATTTCTTTTTATGTTTTTTACTTTTTCTTTGACGTTTTGCCCGTGAATTCGCAAGATTTCACCTTTTTTCTTTTTAATGGTAAAGTATAACACATTACATTTTAATTATTTAGGTTTAAAATATTATATTTATTATTTTATTATAAAGTGGTAACAGAATTTAAAGATACAGTGATCACTTCGTAACAAAATGATAATGTGAGTGACTAAAATATAACATTTCAAATATAAATGATTAAAATATAATTTGAGTCAAACAAAAGTAATTATTTTTATAGTTTACCCTTTAAAAAATTATACTACAGTTATTTATTAAAATAGTTATGATATTGAACTTACTTTTTATTATTTAAAAAATTAATAATACAAATAACTGCGATTAGTATAGATTGTGTTAGGTTAAATTATGGTTATAATCTTTTTACTATATTTAGGTTTAAGGTTGGGTTTGTATGCTTTAATTTGCTATAATTTAGTTTGTTTACTTTTAAAATAAATATTTTTGTTAAAAATTTAATTTTAAGAAAACGCATATCAGTAATTTAATTAGAAAAAGTATTAATGTTAAATTAAAATATAAAAATTATAATCACTAAAAAAAGGGAAAATAAATGGACACGTCTCATGTATTGACTTAATCAAGATTTGATTTGGTAAGAAGAAAATTCAAATTGGATTAGATGATTGTTGAGTTAAATATATGGTAAATCCATGTCTTTGAGGGAAAGATTTAACTTTATCTCTTGAATTGAGTTTTTTTAATTATTATTAAAAAGATTTAAATTTTTAATGTTTGAGCTTATGTTGTAATCCAACAGTTTGACTTTTATTTCCATTTTTTATATAAAAATTGAATTTTTGTTGTACAATTTTAAACCTTAAACTATAACAGGAAAATATAAATAGGATACAGAAAACAATATAAAAGATAATTCACGATTGAACCCAAAAAAAAAAAGACATCATAGGTAAAAGTATCGTTGAGTTTTTATATTGGCTTAAGGTAAAAAACCCTTTAATTTTTTTTTAAAAAAATTTAATTAAGTTCCTTGTTCTTTTTGTCTTCATTTGGATACTTAAACTTTCAAAATGTATTAAAAAAGTTCTCAAATTCTTTTTTAAAAAAAATCAATTAAACCTCTATTTTTTTGCACTCAATTAGGTACTTAAACTTTTAAAATGCATTAAAAAGGCCCTCAATTTTTTTTAAAAAAAGCAATTAAACCCTACTTTTATTAAAAATTATAAAAAATTAAAATCAACAAAAGCTATAAATATTATTAAATTTTAATAAAAAATTCAAATATTAAAAATTTATTAAAAATTGGAAAAAAATAAAAATCATAAAAAAATTGTAAAAAATTTTAAAATCATAAAAAAATATAAAATATATAGAAATATACAAATTTTATAAATTCATAAGAAAATTATACAAAATGTAAAGAAATATAAATTTCGTATAAAAAATTTATAATAATATCTTACCAAAAGAAGCATTTATAATTTTTCTATAATTTTTATTGATTTTTATTTTTTTATCATTTTTCGCCCCATGCCCCGCTGTGCTGCGACAAGTGATGAAAAAATAGGAGTCGTTAATTTCTTTTTATTTTTTATAAAATTATGTAATTTTTTATTTGTTTACAATTTTTATAAAAAAATTCTAGTTTTAATAAAATTTAAAATTTTTATTAAAATTTAATACTTTTCTATATTTTTATTCTTTCTAATTTTTAATAAGAGTGGGGGCTTAATAGTTTTTTTTTTTTTGAAAAATTTTAAAAATTTTTTAATACATTTTAAAAGTTTAAATATTGAATAGAGTGAAAAAAAAAACAGTCTTAATTACTTTTCTTTTGAAAAATTTTGAGGGATTCCTAAGCCTTCTATATTAAAAATTAATATTTTATTTACTTAAAAAATAATAAATGAATTCATAAAAATTAGATAATGACGACGCTTTTAGTATGATAATAATAATATTATTTATTATGGAATGAAAATTTATGCAAATCACAGAAACCCCACCCGCGTGTGAGGCTAGCTCTTCCCCTACTTAACTATAAAGTCCTCCCTCATGGAGGCTTAATGTATAAAACTCACATTTCTGATTGTACTTTAGAAAAAAGAATCTACTGCGTCTCCAAATGGCCCTTCGACCGTTAGCCACCAGGAAAACCCTAACCTTGGCTCTCAACTCCACCAGGTTGGCGCAGTCTCGAGCCTTGCAGACCTTCTCGCTCCCCGATCTTCCGTACGACTATGGCGCACTCGAGCCCGCCATCAGTGGAGAGATCATGCAGCTCCATCACCAGAAGCATCACCAAACTTACATCACTAACTATAACAAGGCTTTGGAGCAGCTCCATGACGCTATCCAGAAAGGTGATTCTTCCACCGTCGTTAAGTTGCAAAGCGCCATCAAGTTCAACGGCGGAGGTAATTTTTTGTTCTTTTTTATTTAATGCTTCAATTAAGTGACTGAGTTGCCGTTCAAAGATTGATAATTTTTTATTTTTCTTCTGACTCTGAAACTTGTGAGCAATGCCTCTTTTTAAGTTCCGCTAATTTACTTGCTTTTTGCTTACGGGAATTAAAGTGAATAGGATTTTGGATTAGTAAATGTTAAAATATAATCTTTTGGAACAATAAAGATATCGGGTGTGTTTGGTAATCAGAGTTAGGGGCTTTTTTAGCTGATTTGGGCACAAATGTACGATTGGTAGTCAAATCCTGTTTGGTGGGGTGAATAGAGCTTTTTGAGCTAAAACTTTCAAAACAAAAGACTCACAGTTGATTCGGAATGAGATCCTTACCATATATCTGACCTCTGACCATGTTTGCTTAAAAATTACTCTCTTGCGAGATTTATTTTCAATTTACTTGTGTAAATGATTTCTTATACAACGAAATATGCTACTTGACATAATTATCAGTAAGAATATAGTTTACAATTATATTGATACACTATTAATATTGAAATTTGCAAATAAGAAGCTTAAGAAATTTGTTTTTTTTTTTTAATTTCAAAAATATTCACTAATTAATTTCCTAAATAGATGTTATGATTCATTGGTAATAGTGTTTTATTTCAATAATTTCAGCCAATAAAGTCTAAAGTATTATAAACAAATAAATACTTAACAATAAAATGTGTCATGCTCTTATTTGTCTGCTTTCAGCTCTCAGCTAAGTTTTACTAAACACTTTTAAATAAACAGTTAATAGAATCAGTTGGTCAAACCAGCCACTACAATCAGCTATCAGCTAATTGTCAAACAGGGCCATCGATTTTACAGTTTAGAACAAATTTGATTAAAAAAATTTGTATTAGATACTAGCATAGCTCATTTTTGCTTGATGAATGATTCTTAGTAACTAGGATGTTTCTTTTTTAGTCCTTTGTTTGCTATTATACTGAATTCCCGTCATGTTGAATGGTTGTTATCTCATGCAGGTCATATCAACCACTCAATTTTTTGGAAGAATCTTGCCCCTATTCGTGTAAGTTCATATTTCAAAATCATATTTTTCAAATCTATCTTGGTAATATGTAATAAAGCTTGTTCTTTGAAATGGATTGCCGCTTACCTCATTCCATTTACATGACAGGAAGGAGGAGGTGAGCCTCCACATGGTTCTTTGGGTTGGGCCATTGATACCAACTTTGGTTCATTGGAATCATTGATTCAGAAGATGAATGCTGAGGGTGCTGCTTTGCAAGGCTCTGGTTGGGTGGTCAGTGATTCTGTTTGCTAAGGGTTCACTTGATTTTTTGTTTCCTTGGGCATCCAGTCATAAATGGTTTGCATCCGTATTTGCTTACTCTTACTTCTCTTGTTTGCTTACTTTTATTTTCTTGACAGTGGCTTGGACTGGACAAGGAGTTGAAGAAGCTTGTGGTCGAAACCACTGCAAATCAGGTATGCTTGCAATATTTAGTGTAAAGTGATTCATGAACAATTATGGGACTTCTTGGTTTGTTCACTTGAATGTGAACCTACTTATTTCTGTGGCCTTCCTTATTCCGCTCCATTGGAAGACTTTAATAACTGAGAATATCTTATATGAGATTATGGCCTCTGGAAGTTATACCATGTAACAGGGTTGCCCATTACCTTTCAGGCCTATGATCTGAGCTTTTTAAGAGAGGTCACCTCTACTTGGTTTCTATAAGTTGGAGTCTTGTGAAGCTTATACTCCCCTCTTAAAAGTTGCTAATAAAAAGCTATAAGTTGAGATGAGAGGCATAATATGATTATGAAATCTTTGCTGCAGGATCCACTTGTGACCAACGGGCCAAATTTAGCTCCCTTGCTTGGGATAGATGTTTGGGAGCATGCATATTATCTACAGGTAAATTTTCAAACTCTAGTCTGTTAAAATATGAGCTCAAATGTAAATCAAAGATTTGCATATGACAATGCCAATGTAGGCTTGTTACATCAATGATTCTCTGCTTTGATTTCAGAATTTTTACTGTTATTTTAGTTTTTGGAAAAGAAAAAAAAAAACTTGTTTTGTTGGTTACATTCAATAAACTGAAACTTCTGCCCTCTTGCATCTCAGAAAGATATTTTATTCACTTTATTCAGTTGCTTGAATAAGCTTATGAGAGCACCATATATTTGCCAATGGCTTGAGTATAAGAGAATTTGAGTCATATATCTTTACTCTCTTTATATATCACTACGGGGTGTACATGAGGGAGGGGTTGAAAAAATAATTGTATAATTTATTCAACCATCTTTTGTAAAGATGGTATTCTTTGATATCCTGGTAGTGTGTCCCTTTGATATATGTTTTTATGGTGCAGTACAAGAACGTTAGACCAGATTACTTGAAGAACGTATGGAAGGTCATAAATTGGAAATATGCAAGTGAAGTGTACGAGAAAGAAAGTGCTTGAGGTTTGATGTAGAGAATTAAGAGGCAACTTGTCGGATGCTGTTTGGCAAAGAGAATAACAATAGTGTATGTGTTGTATGAAAGGTTAATAAATATTAAGCTTTATGCTTAAAAATTAGAAGGCGTCTTGTACCACTGGTGTATTACATTTGCATTTACCCTTAAGTGACCCTTGCTTTTGGGTTTTTCTTTAGTCTCCTTTCCGAGGCTGATCAAGAGCATTGAATGAATGGTTATTTCTTTGTTTTTCTTGGTATTTATCCTGGTTTGCAGTTCATAAAACCGATGATGAACTGCCTTTGATCCTCTTTGACCCTAATAATTTTACTTTTTTATAGATACAAATGAGATATAAAGCACAAGGAACCTGAACTTTGGGTGTTCGGTTCTGATAAAAAAGCCCTCAGCCCATAGAAACCCTGTGGAAAACTATAAACCTTAGCCTATAAATTGAATTTTGACACCAATAGGTGTTGAGGGACAAGCCCAACACTATTGAACTTTGGTATATTTGATCAATGTGTCGGTAATTTTTTTTAAATTAATTCAAATTAATATTCTCAAATTTAAACAATTTTGTTAATTTTAAAAATCAGATCAAAGTGGACATAAATTTATTTATTTTTAATTCGAGAGAATTGATAAGTATTTCTAATAAAATAAAAGTTCATTAAGTAAAAGAATATATGAAATTTAATTAAAATTAATTATATAATTTTTTTAAATAAACAAATACAAAAGTAAATATTTATACAATTATCTATGACGCAAGGTAAATGCATCTTTTCAACTACATGTTAGATTCCATCGTGATGGAGCTTGGAGTGAAGCTTCCTCTTTACCTCAATCTTTGTTCACTTCAAACCCCATGATAAAAAAATAAAACTCATCACTCAGTGCATATTGTTGCACCGGATGGATGCAATAAGGTGTGCAAAAGTTCCTCAAAACTCTAAATGTGTTGAGAAGGAAAACAGTTAGTTGGATAGTTAAAGTTAGTTTTGTGTAAGTTAGTTTGTTAGATAGCAGAGTTTATAAATATGGAATGTACTCTCAGTATTTGATATATACGAATGAATTCTTGACCATTTCAACATGGGATCAGAGCTACGGAGTTCATTGTTTCCTAGTGGTTCATAGTCGTCGTTCATAGTCATTAACGTTCTTTGATACATTCATGATTCTGCAGAACTGAACTGCTTTCAAGTTTTTTTCAGCTTGTCTTATTGTGTTGCTTGTTTTTTTTTTTTTTTTTTGGTCTTTACAAGCTAAGCCTGTTTGTAGTTGGGTCATTTTTGGCCCAAATCTGGATGTTGGACGTGTTCTGGTAGTCATTCTAGGGCACTCTTCGATTACTGCTTCCTGGTTTCTGCTTAACGTTTCCCACAAGTTCTGACATTGGGGATTTTGCATCATGGGCACTAAATCCACCATTGATTTTAGTCATCTGCTTTAATTACACCCTTCCGATACTCCAGGTACTCTGCTAGCATCTCACCAGTTGACTGGTGTTGAAAACTATAACGTTTGGAGCTGGACCATGAAGATTACGTTGCTGGCTAAAAATAAGTTGGGATTGGTTGATGGTTCTTTTTCCAAAGAGTCGTTTCCAGAAGAATTAGGATATCAATGGGAGCGATGTAATGCCATTGTTTTATCTTGGATACTAAACACGGTCAGTAAAGAGCTCTTGGCAGGGATTTTTTTTGCGTCTAGTGCAGCAGTGGTATGGGATGATCTTAATGAACGATTCCATAAGATTGATGGTTCAAGAATTTTTTTTCTTGCACTGAGAAATTGCATCGCAGCTTCAAGGTATGGCTTCCATCTCTGCGTATTTCACTAAGTTGCGGTTACTTTGGGATGAATATGATGCGCTTGTGCCTTCTTCTTCTTGTGGATACGTCCAATCCAGGAAAAGTATTGCGCATGTTTCACAACAACATTTGTTTCAATTTCTCATGGGGTTGAATGAAACTTATAATGTGGTGCGTAGTCAGATTTTGTTGATAAATCCCTTACCATCCGTCAATCATGCATACTCGATGCTTATGCAAGAAGAGTCGCAGAGACAACATAACTCCAGTAATATTGGGGTTGATCCGATTTCTTTTTCTTCAGTTCAGATGGTACAAAAGAAATGTTTTACTGGGACTTGTGATCATTGCAAGGTTTAAGGGCATAAAAAAGAGAATTGCTATATGATAATTGGTTATCCTGCCGATTTTAAGTTCACCAAGAAAAAAGCAAATAATGGCTCCAGATCTGCAGTAAATAGTGCTTCTGCTACTGCTCCTGCCCATGACAAGTGACTGATCCTGTTAGTTCTCATCCGCAGGCACTAATATTTACGCAGGAATAGTATCATCAAATTCTTAGTCTGTTGAACAAGGAACCTACAGTCGAGGCTGCCACAAGTCTAGCAGGTATGATTGATATTGGTCGCAAGTGGATTATAGATACCGGAGCTACTGACCATATATTGTTTGATCTTCAACCTTTAGAATTACCTGTTGCATGTGCCTCAGGTTCACCTTGTGTTCGACTCCCTAATGGCTCTTCCGAATCAGTTACTCATATTGGCACTTGTACAATTTTACCCGACCTTCAGCTTACCAAAGTTCTTTATGTTCCAAATTTTCATTATAATCTTCTTTCCATTTCGAAACTTACTACTGATCTCAATTGTGTTGTTTCTTTTTACCCTCATTTTTGCCTTATACAGGATCTCTCAAGTGGAAAAATGAGGGGGATTGGTAAGGCATGAGGTGGTCTTTACATCCTAGATCCGTCTCGACAGACTAGTGTGGATTTGCCTCCTTCCATTGCAACTGTTGCTTCTGTTGACTCATCTTTTCTTTGGCACACTAAACTTGGCCATGCTTCGATTTCAAGACTCAATAAGGTCCCTAACCTTCCCTGTATAGTCTCAAATGTTGATAGCATACATAAATGTCCTATATGTCCTCTTGCTAAACAAACTACTCTTCTGTTTCCTATCCATATGTTTCGTGTTAATGTGGTTTTTTCCCTTATTCATATAGACTTGTGGGGACCCTATAGAGTTTCTACTCATAGTGGTCATAGATTTTTCTTAACAATTGTTGATGATTTTACAATGATGACATGGGTGTATTTGTTACGGTATAAGAGTGATGCGCTTGTATGTCTCAAACAATTTTTTTCCTTGGTTAAGACTCAATTTTCCACTGGCATTAAAATTGTTCGTAGTGATAATAGGTATGAATTCTTCAAGAGTGAATGCAATGATTTTTTTAGCATGTTCAGCATTCTACATCAAAGCTCATGTGTTCACACTCCTCAGCAAAATGGAGTTGCTGAACGTATACATAGTGTGACACCCCTAACCCATATCTGTCGCCGGATTAGGGTTACGGACATCACTAAACCAAATACCAAGTCAGAGCTTTCATCATTACTATCACTTGCTAAACTCATACCATTTCGTATTATCGCAATTACACATGTACGTTTCATCTAATCTCAATTCTTCCATGAATATAATACACTCCGCATGATAAATCCCAAGCATTGGCCGAATAGGTACATATATATAACATTCAAACATTTAATTTATTTCTATTTTCAACCATACTTTCAAACGTATACTTTCATTATACATATGATACACTTTTATTCATGAACACTTCTCATAGATTAATCCGCAAGTAAAAAGACTAAATCAACTAGCACTTTAGCACCAATTTCATACCACATTCGGCATTATTTATAATACACATAAATATTCATACATATCATGAATACATCTTATCAATTTATTTAACCATTAAGGGAATAAGGCCAAACATACTTCATCCATTCAAAAGAGAAAATTTATGCTCCTTACCAAATGAACCATGACCGAATATATAAGTTAACTCATCAATTTACTCACTACTATATCAACAATGGTATATGCATGTACAAAATACAATTCTTTCCCTCTATACCTAGTCATTTTGTTACACTTATTTAGTCATGTTGAAATCAATCATCATCATTCAAATGTCACATAAGTACTTAGACTATATTCAATCCATTACTAAAATTCAAATCTAACATACACCTATTGAATATTAGCTTCCAAAACTAGAAACATAACATTATTAGCTATTTCATCATTTGCTCATATCATATAAACAAACATCAAACATCATACATCATGACATATATTTCCATAATAAACTTTTTCTATGACCGAATTCATGTAGGTTCTATAAAACTAGATTTAGCCATTTTCGCATGGCTTTCATATACATCCCGATCAAAAAGAACTTAAAAGAGTATTCAAGCTTATACATGCCATAATTTCTAAGGTTCATCGCTAATAAAAATACCAAAATAGTAGTTGATAGTGTGCTTGACTTCGACAAGGATCCCCGAGTACGAGCTTAAATTTTAAAACCTATAAATGTTCAAAAGAATTCAACGGTAAGCTAATTTAGCTTAGTAAGTTATAAGCAATGATTTTCTCAAACAACGATTCAATAATCAAATGTGTAATTTAAACAATTAATCATTAAAGAGCTCATAATTATATATGCAAGAACCCTAATACCATGCAAGCTTCCATAATTCCCTAGATCTCATACAAACCATATAACTACTTATCACTTATTCTTTTGAACAAACTCATTAGTTATTTAATACCTCATCCTCATAAATTCATAAAGTAAAAGTGACTTACCTCATCACACTATTATATCAACATACCGTACATCTCTTACCTTAGGAATATACCTCTCGATATCTTCTTTCATTATATGATGTTTTGATAGATCCGAGATTTCGCACACTTAGTGCAATTCATGCAACGTGTCGCACACTTAGTCTCGTTGCTCGAAAAGGACACTCACAGTGCCGTTCATTAGTAATGTATCGCACAATTAGTGCCATTACCATTTTATCCGCACACACAGTGCCATTCTCTAGTAATGTATCGCACACATAGTGCCATTACTAGTTCTTTCGCACACACAGTGCTTAATAATTTGTTTCATCTTCTTGAATACATTATGCACAAATAACATACCTACTTATCACCATTCAAATTGCATTCTTCCTTATATGTGTCTAACCATCACATTCAGCTTCACTTTTGTAAACACAAAAATCCAATATTCAATCACAACCATCATCTATTTCAAGGTCTACATTTAATTCTATTCGATCCTTATCTATACATCCAACTCAATTATATCAAACTTTCATGCAAAGATCAATCATTCCTTCGAACAGTAGATGTATATATATATACATACTTTAGACTCATTCTACCTCATATTCGGCAAAAATGGACTTTGTTATACTCATTTTAACTACTCATTAGATACACATATGCACATGTACATCCACAAATACATTCGGCTAACACACCATACATATCCATGTCTCATTCGGCTATTTGAATAATTAAATTCCTTAATTCATTTGAACATTTATATATTACAATATAATAACCCTTCAAATAATTTCGTTTGCTTATAAACTAACCTCGGTGATCGATGAGTTAGGGTTTTCCTACTATTCGTTTAATTTCGCTTTTCCCCGATCCGATTCCGGTTCTTTCCCTTCTTGATCAAAATAATTTCAAAAATGAGCTCATTCAAATAAAATTTCATTCATTTTAGCTCAAAACACATAATTGAACGATTTTCCAATTTATCACTCATAGTTTGCATTTTTACAATTTAATCAAATTCTCACTAATATAAAACATGCCAAGTTTACAAATTTTGAGTTAGGGCCGAATGTTCCTTAAGCTCATTCAAGTCCTCATATTTCATTCAATTTAATCATAAACACACAATTTATAAATTTACTAATTTACCCCTTACTTTTACAATCTATTCGATTTAGTCCGTACTAAAATTCTCACAAATTACACAAAATTGGACTTACATTCTTTAGGGTCGAACCACCCTAAGGACCATATAAGTCTATACAAACTAACTATTTAGCAATTTAATCCCTCAACTATTTATTTAACCTTAATTTCTAATTTACTCAATTTCATCAAAAATGTAAGAATAAAACTTACTAATCTATCACCTAACATTAATATTTCACCATTAATCAACAAAAACATCAAGCTTTCATCAATGGCATCTCATTAAAATCACAACCAAGACACAATTTACCACATGGGCTTTGTAAAGCTCTTGATAACCATCTCAAAAATGCAAAAATCATCAAAAAATCTAAAACATACATACCTAATTTTTGGCTTGAGATGGCCGAATGTGAGAGAGCTTATTCTCTCATTCTCCTTTTGTGGTTTCGGCAATGAGAAGTAAAAGATGAACATGTAAATGGTGTCTTATTTTTTTATGATATTAATCTTTCACTAACTATTAAAAATTCAATAAAAAAATGCATAGTGGAGCATGATGCCGTCCACTCCAAATAAATTTTGTATAATTACAACTTTAATCCTCATAATGAAAAAGACAGGTCAATTTAGCCACCCAATTAAATGAAAGTTATCTTTACCACCCTTTTGCAATTTAATCTTCTCTCCTAAATTATTCACATTATCTATAAATTAAATTCACGAAATGTTAGCACACATTCAAACATATTTATTAAACACGAAAAATAATAATAAAATTATAAAAATTATTCCTTTTAATTAGGATTCGTGGTCCCGAAACCACCGTTCCGATTAGGGTCGTAAACGGGCTGTTACACATAGACATCTGCTCGAAATAGCTAAGTCACTAAAATTTCAGTCTAATATGCTTAGTAAGTTTTGGGGTGAATGTGTGTTAACTGCTTGTTTTTTTTGATAAATCATCTCCCTACTCCTCTCTTGAATTGGAAATGTCCTTTTGAGCTCTTATATAATACACCTCCAGATTTTTCTCGTCTGAAAGTCTTTGGTTGTTTTGCTTATGCTACCACACCTAACTATCGTGATAAATTCTCTCCTAAGGCCATTCCATCTGTGTTTATTACTTATTCTCTTGTACAGAAAGGTTATTTATTATTCAATCTTGAAACCAAAACTTTTTTGTTAACCGAGATGTCGTTTTTCATGAGACAGTATTTTCTTTTGCTTTTTCCACCAGACATTTTTTTCTTTTCCCATTACTGATAACTCTGTTTTTCTTCATATTGAACCTTTGCCTTTCATTCCTATTCCTTCCTCGTCTCCTGTTTTACTCGTATCTTCTTCTTCCCATCCAGTACCCTCTATACTAGCTGTTATCCCTTTACGCCGCACCACACGATCTGTCAAGCCACCAGCTTGGATGAAGGATTACATCTGTTTCAACCAATCTTTCGCTTCTTGTGCCACCGGTTTGTTTCCCATTTCTCAAGTTTACTCTTCGTTGCATTTGCCTGTTCACACTCAGTTATTTGCAGCTCATGTTTCTTCTTTGACTGAACCCCACACTTATGCTGAGGCCATCTCGGATACAAGGTGGGTCGATGTTATGCAATACGAGATTCAAGCTTTGGAGGCCAGTGATACGTGGGAGGTTGTTCCTTTACCTGCTGATATGGTTCCTATTGGTTACAAGTGGGTTTATAAAATCAAGTTTAAGTCTGATGGTTCGGTGGAACATTTTAAAGCCTGATTGGTTGGGAAATGGTATAATCAATAGGCTGGGATTGATTTTCAGGAGACGTTTTCCCCTGTGGTTAAACATGTCACTGTTCAGACTATTGTTAGCATGGCAGCCATTCATTATTGGCCTCTCTTTCAAATGGATGTGTACAATGTGCTTCTGCAATGTGACTTGTGTGAAGAAGTTTATATGGAACTTTCGGATGGTTTTCTCAGACAGGGGGAGTATCGGGTATGTCGTCTGCGTAAGTCACTGTATGGTCTAAAATAAGCCTCTCGGCAGTGGAATTTAAAGCTCATTGAGGCTTTAATGCAAGGAGGCTATGTACAAAACAAACATGATTATTCCTTGTTTACAAAAAAGAACAAGGGTAACATAGTCATCTTACTCATTTATGTTGATGATCTGTTAATTACAGGGAGTAGCATTAGTATGATAATGAATTGAAACAGATCCTGAACCAAAATTTTAAGATGAAAGACTTAGGTGTGTTAAAGTATTTCCTTGGAATAGAGGTGGTAAGATCGAGAGAAGGAATTGTGTTGAACCAACGAAAGTATGCTTTGGAATTGTTAGCTGATCTAGGATTAGGGGAAGCGAAATCAGTGTGTACACCTCTTGAACAGGACCTAAAACTTACCTCAGTTGAATATGATGAATCCGTACAAACGAAGGTTGATGGGGATGAATTAATTATGGATATTGCAGTACATCAACGACTTTTGGGAAGGTTGATATATCTGACCAATACGCGACCGGACATTATGTTTGTAGTCCAGCACTTGAGTCAGTTCATGCACAAACCAAAAAAATCACATTTAGAGGCTATTTTTTGGGTGGTACGTTACATAAGGAAAAATCCTGGCCGAGGAATTCTATTGTCTGCAGCTAGTAAACCGCAACTCATTGCTTTTTGCGATTCTGATTGGGCTTCATGTCCCATGTCTAGACGGTCAGTCACTGGTTTCTGTGTTAAGCTTGGAGAGTCTCTTGTTTCATGGAAATAAAAAAACCACTGTTTCTCGATCGTCAGCAGAAGCTGAGTATAGAAGTATGGAAGCTGTAACACCCCTTAACCCCAAACCGTCGCCGGAATAGGGTTACGAGGCATTACCAGACATATCAGACTAATTACAAATAATTCACAAATAAAATAACATTTATAGTATAATTATTAAATAAGTCCCTATAATAGACTTTCAAAGCCCAAAACATTTATTAAAAGTAGAATGTAACTTATTCGAATTTTCTAGATTTTTTTATATTTTTTTTAAATCCTATAAAAATTTCGGCAGCATTTCTACTTATTTTTTTACCTAACTCCCCCTACAAATTCAAACCAAATCAACCAATACCAAATTTATCATTTTATAACTTCATATCATTTTCCTCATCCAAATCATTATAATCATTTATATACAACCAAAATCATTTAACTTTATGTATGTTTTTAATTCATATAACTATCTAGTACATGCCACTTAACAAAAAGGAAGAAATTCATCACCAAAATCTTCTTGTTGGAGTCGGGTTTGTTTTGGATGCTGGACCGGATCCGAAACTCTAATGACCTGCGCACGGAAACAACCGTACGCTGAGTATTTCATACTCAGTGGTATTACTATAAATCAAAATTACTTAACATTAATAAATTACAAACATCACCATAAACTTTATAAATTATTAGAACTAATTATACATAATTATATATATATCACTTCATATTCACATTTCATTTAACACATACTAATTCAATTCATAATTTAACACGCACATTCTTTCACATACCTTTCAATAGAGCCAAATCAATCCATCTCATTTTCAAAGTTCCATTTCAATTACTTACCCTATTAACAATGCTCGGACTCTGACAGATACGTGGATTCCACCCAAGCACACCAAAATATCCAACCCAATCACACCCGGAATAATATAAATCCTCCATAACACACCAGTATAATATAACCTCCAAAACACACCAATATATCATATCCTCCCAAACACACCAATAAGGCATTAAATGCCTCTTCGGATAAACCGAAGCATATAATAACAGAATCATCTTCTCGGCCGAGCTACAAATCTCCTCATCACATCACAAATCCAATGGCATGCCATTTGTATCAAATCTAGTCCGACAAGTTAATAGGGTATTCAAATCATTTCTCAATTCAATTTTTAATTCAATTCAAAACACACCTTTCATTTTATACATTTTCCACTTTCTAATTACTAAACAATTTAAATACTCAAACATATTCACACTTCATCTCAGTTTCATTCATGTCAATAATAATACTTACCTTATAAATTACTTACCATATTTATGAATTTAAATATAACATTAACTAAATAGTAGTTTGAATTATAGTAATACAAACCCGAAATACAAGTTTACTCCTCCACAATCTTTTCTTTTCCCTTGGATGCCGATGCCTCGTTTTCCTTGTTAGCTATGAAAATAATAATAATTTACATTATTAATTACAGCATTAAATTACAATAAATAATGAATTTTATTCAATTTCTACTCTTCCTCTTCATTCTACATTCTTTATACACAATTCTATTATTTACTTATAAGTTCTTTCAAAGCTGTCTACCTGAGTCATTGTCACTAAATTATCTATATCTCGAGTTACAGAATTCCAAATTAAGATCCGTAAATTTTATATGTAACTAGACTCATATATCTACTTTCCATAAAATTTTCAAAATTTTTAAGTTAGCCAATAAGTACAGTTTATTCTTTGAAATCACCCCTATTCTGTTGTCTAACAGTTCCGACCACTCTTTGCTAAAATTTAATTATCTTTTGGTACAGAATTCAAATGATGTTCTAGTTTGTTTCTTCTAAAACTAGACTCATTAAGGAATCTAACCATATAAATTATGTCTCACAATTATTTTTGTACAATTTTTAATGATTTTTACAAGTCAGAAAAGGGGATCTCGAAATCACTTTGAACCAGTCTCACAAAAATATAAATATCTCAAAATACAGAATTTCTTTGCTTTCTCTGATTCTCTCATGTGAAAATAGACTCATTAAGGTTTAATTTCATATCTCATTCAACTTCTACTTCCATTTCTACTATTTTTGGTGATTTTTCAAAGTTACTCTTCTGCTGCTGTCCTAAAACTGTTTTCTTATAACTCAATTTACAATTTAATCCTAATTTAGTTTACTTATTTTCTTAACTTATTTCATGCTTTGATTCTACTTAAATTCCTTCCATAATCAACTTGACTATCTAATTCATAATAAAACCCTAATTTATAATTTCTTCCAAATTAATCCCTATAGTAGAAAACTTATAGTTTACTTTACAATTTAATCCTTTTACTAATTCTACGTAGATTTCATTTAATATAATCCTTAATTCATCTTTTTCTTCAACATCAACTATACTTAAAAACCTAAAAACTCTTAGAATATCTACTTAGTTTCATCAAAATCTTGCTTTAAAGCTTCTAAAACATCAAAAATTAAGAAAATAGGACTTGATTGACTTACCTATTTAAACTTCAAGCTTTAAAATCCCTATTTCCCCCTTGTTATTTTCTTTTCTTCTTTCTCTTCTCTGTGTCGAGAGCCTTTCTGTTACTACTTCTTCTTCTTTTTTTTTTTAAGCTTTTGCTTTTACTCCTTTTTAGTCCTTATCTACTTATTATATTATAATAATATATATATATCTAATATAAAATTATATACTAATCATATACATTATAATTTAATATAATAAAACAATAAAAATCTTAGATTCTTATCATCATCTGCCGCCCAACTTATTCCAAATGGCTTAATTGTCATTTTAGCCCTTTTTGCTTTCTTTTAATCTATATTTAGACTTTCAATCTTTATTCAATTTGATCATTTTTCCTAATTACTTTAAATTAAGCTAAATTCACTAAATAAAAATCTAATTAATCACACTATTAGACTCATAATTACTCCTAATAATTATTTGCTAACTTGATTTACTAAAACGGAGGCCCGATAATACACTTTTTCCGGTGCCTACGGATTTTGGGTCGTTACAGCAGCGACAGTAGCAGAGGTTGTTTGGTTGAATGGATTATTAAAAGAAATCAGTCTTAGTCAACTTGATAAGTCTATACTTTTTTCAGATAGTAAGGCAGCTCAACAGATTGCAGCCAATCCTGTTTTTCATGAATGAACTAAGCATATAGAAATTGACTGTCATTTTGTACGAGATAAAATTAGAGAAGGATTGATCCAGATGCAACATGTTGGAACAACTGAGCAACTCACTGACTTAATGAAAAAAAGCTTTAGGAATTAAGCAGCATGAGTATTTAGTATCCAAGTTGGGGGTTAAAGATATATACCAGCCCTCAACTTGAGGGGGAGTGTTGAGAAGTAAAACAGTTAGCTGGATAGTTAAAGTTAGTTTTGTGTAAGTTAGTTTGTTAGATAGCAGAGTTTATAAATATGGAATGTACTCTCAGTATTTGATATATACGAATGAATTCTTGACCATTTCAACAAAATGCTTGCGTAAACTTTGGCCAAATTCTTAACATGTTCATGATTGACATCCTTATCAAAGAACAAAATGTGCATGATAGACCGAATCAATTGCTTAAGTGATATAAGGATACAGACGCGCTTGGATAATTGGTGGCGCAAATTCAATCAATCCAATAGGTTCTGTAACTCAAGAATGCCATTGCCAATCTATATTTGTGATGCTTCAAAGTTAATATATTGGATAATCTTACAGCTAATGACATGCATGTTCGAAAATAGAATAACACATTTAGCAATCAAGGAAACCATGTACATGTCATTTCATGCCATCCCAACCAAAGTTTTACCTAATCAAGCATTTCCCTACCACATTACAACTCATCTATATGTATTTAATTCCATCATATATATATATATATATATATATATCTACATTTCAACACTTGTCAAACTCAATATCACATTCAAATCTCTATACCAAGCCATGATCAACCATACTTTTGACCAACAAGCATACAACTTCTATATAAGCTTAAACATATCATTTGTAAATAACACTTATATACATAAACAAGTTATCCCTATTACATGCCACAAAATCGAATTATAATGGTTTCAAAGTCTACTAAAAGATGGTTGGATAATGTGATCTTTAAGCTGATCCAATCGTCTAGTTCCGCAAAACAAAGTCTACAAAGAAATAGGAAAATAACACAAATAAACTTCAATAGAGCTTAGTAAGTTCATAGGTTGAAAACGATAAAGCATACCTTATGTCACATTTATAAATTTACAAGACAATTAACTAACATTCAATCTTGTCATCACAACCGTGTCAATAGGTGAGTTTTGTATACACAAATCATATATCCATCCAAGCTAACAAGATCATTTCATGTCAAATTACTACATAATATCCATAAGCATATGCAAATATATTTTGAAGACATCAACAAGACATTATCATCAAGTCTCAATACAAATCATTTTATCATTTAACAAACACAATTTTGCCCGATAAACGGATATAAACAAATATGGATATGCAGTTATCCACCCAAGACACGCCAAAATACTCAACCGAGCTAATCTAACCAAGAACACGCTTGGGCACCAAGTTCCAAGCCTGTAGGCTAACATCCCTCTAAAAACATATCTAGGCACCAAGTGCTAAGCCCACAGGCTTTACATCTGCTCTCAGAACCATTCTAGGATCACTATAAATATAACTCAGTAATCTGCAAAAAATGTTGAATTCCGTATACTCAGTGAATAATAACATGTCATATATCATGATCTCATCAGAAGTCAATCCCATACAGTGCGCTAAATAAACTATTGACATGCCAATTGTATTCTATCATATGTTCATTCGAGCTTGATACATATAAATGTATAACACTTTCCATATCAACACGTTTTCCTATCAATTCAATCGTAACATTTCAATTTATAACCAATGTCACCAAAATATAGAATTTCAATAATAACATTACTAAATTATACAAAATAATATCGTATGAACTTACTAGGGCTAAACAGTACATATAACAATATCAAGGACTAGTCATCAATTTTCTCTTTTCCACTATTATCTACCGATTCTTGATCTATATAGTAATTTATTTCAATTTATCAACCTCAATTATCTTATAACATGTAATTTAATGCATATTAACTCCTATTATCATTTTTCATCCCTAAAGTTTTGCACTTCATTCAATTTAGTCTCTAAAATCAAAACAAGTTTATTTTCACAATTAATCCCTGACCCTAACCCTAAGCGCCAAATTCATAACCATCCTTATACAACCTTCTAATTCTAAAATTTTATAAGAAAACCAAACAAATTTCAATATCTTATCATTTTAGTCCCTAAACTCAAAACTATTTAAAATCACTTTACAAATTAGTCCAAATTCATCCTCGAGCTTCAAACTAAACCATTAACAACTAAAAAGCTTCAAGAATATCAATGGCAAGTTTTTAAAACTTTGACAGTGTTTCAAAATAGTCCTTGGGCTAACTAGATTAAGTTACAACGATATCAAAAACATAAAATTCATGAAAAACGAGTGAAAATGGACTTACATGCAAAGATATACACAAGGCCGAAGCTTCCAAGGTTTAAAAATGGTGAAATCGGTTGGAACATTAGAGAATGAAGAAGATTGTTCAATTGTTTTGTTTATGTTTACATATTTAACTATTTACTAAATTACCCTTAAATTTAACCTTTAATTTCATTAACCAAAGGCATCAACCGTCCACTATTAATAATATTATGGCTAAATTTCCATTTAAAACCATTCCCTTATACATTTATTCTCAATTTGCACCTAAACACTAATAGCAATTGACTTTTACAAATTTTACGATTTAGTTCTTTTTCTTTAATTACTTAATCAAACATCAAAATTACCAAACCAAATTAATATAACACTAATGACCTCGTAAATATTAAATAAATAATATTTACGGACTCACACGCAGGAATTGTGATCCCGAAACCACTAAAAAATGGTTGTTGCAGCAAACAATTATAATAAATATAATTATATTCATTTATGATAATAATTATATTAATTAAATACAATTATACAAATAAATTACTTGTTCATATGCATGTAGAATAATTTCTCATCAAATCCAAGTAAGGTCTATATAATAATTGTATGATCCAAGGTACATCAAATTTATTCAAATATTAAATGTAGGACATATTATAAATATTTATAATTTAGTGTGTTTTGATATATCAATTATGGTTATAGTTTTACATTGTTGATAAAGGGACATTATATGGCTAGAAAGGGATGAGGGCAACAAATAGTATCTGCATCATATACCAGTAGACATCAATAGTAAATTTCATCGATCTCTATCTACGTTGTCTTATAAATCACCCAGTAGAGAAAAGCCATAATTGCAAACCCTTAGTTGAATGTCTCAGTCAAATGGAAGTTTGTCAATAAATGGGCATGTATAATGCATAAAATATACAAACATGTAAAGCATTAGCATTCCTTTGATTATGTATAGTATGTAAGCTTTGGCATATCGATCGAGGTCTTTACCATTTGTATTGGTAACTAATGTCTCCTCAATTAGTGTTTCCTACTATGTAAACTTCACCCAACACCCTTCGACATCTTTCTTATTTTAAGATTTTGTACTCAATAATTTGGATAGTACTGGCCATGGATCAAAGGCAAGGAAAACATGTGAGTAGAGTTACATTTTTCAATGTTAAAGTCACTTTACTGCAAGGAAAATGAAAAGTACGAATCTCTAACTTCTATCGTTCAACTAAGGCAACAAGCAACTTTCCCAAACAATGAAAGTGGGGTACCTAAGGTACCTATTTAAATCTGATGTTTTTAAATAATCTATAATTCAATCATAGTTGAGGATTTTAAAATTTATATTATCTAAGATCAAATAATTTATTTTTTATCTTGTTAATAATTGAGAAAATAATTAATAATTAAATTTTATTTATTGCAATATAAAAAATAATATTAAATTTTAATAATAACAAAATCTCATGACAGAAGGTTTTACCATGCTTATGCAATATGCTAATTTGTGATCCTATAGCCTTAATAGACCCATTTTACAATGGATAGAAATTCAAGTTTAGAGTTTGAGAATTAGGAAAGAGTGTTTGAGAGTTAGAGGGCTTAGGAGAGGAGAGAAGGAGAGAACTTAGGGTTAGATTTTAGTGAAAAAAAAAAAAAGGAGGAGAGTGTTTGTAAGATTTGCATGCACAATCATTCAAATTTAATTTAAAGGAACCTCGACACTCACGAATGTCAAAATCTATTGTATTAAATTCAAGTAATTGGGCTTATGAGCAATCAATCTCGAATCAATATATTTAACATGATCTTTACACATATCAAGATTAAAAAATTACATTTTTTTTGTTAAAAAGTGTATTTTAATAAATAATTTTAAAACAACAATATTTATATAAAAAAATTGATTGAACCACTCTTGAAAAGAAAATAAAAATAACATAAATAATTCAAAAATTTGAGGTACTATACAATTTTTAAAGAGTAAATTACAAGTTTAGTCACTTATATATGGTTCAAATTACGATTTATTAATAAACTTTAAAAAATTATTATATAATTTCTAATGTTATCGATTTATTATGTTATAGTCACTAAGCTATTACCTACCATTAACGGCGTAACAACAAATTTATGTGGCCTTTAACAATATTTTTTTTTCGCCTTCCCTTCTTTTCAAGTGAACTTTTTTTTTTCTTTCTATTTTGTTCTCACTTTATTTTTCACCCTTCTTCTTGTCCTCATCCTTCTCATGGTCTCCCTTTCTCTTCTTCTCATAAGCATTTTCAACCTCTTCCTCTTCCAAGAAGCTACATTACATTCTTCTTCGATTACCAAATATTTTCATTATTTCCTATGGAAGTTGATAAAGCTAATAAAAAAAATGTGTTGGTATTGATCATATTTCGTGATGAAAATAATACCAACATCTTGCAATGGAAGAAAAACGTAGGAAAAGTTTTGTAGAAAGAGAAGAGGTTCACTTGAAAAGGATGGAAAAAAATTAAAAAATACTATTAATGATTACGTTAGCTCGCCGTTACATCATTAATGTCTCAGTGGCCATAACATAACAAATTAATAACATTAGTGATCACATAATAATTTTTTTAAAAATTTAGTGACCAAAATGTAATTCAAACTATATATTAGTGACTAAACTTGGAGTTTTTTCCCTTTTTTTGTATAAGTGAAAAATTAGGGCTTCACGAGACAAACTCGACGTGATATAAAAACATCATTTTCCCCCAAAACTTGCCCTTTCTTTACAAGCCAAAACCCTAGCTGTTAGCGAGCAGAAGCAAAGAGCCTCCAAAAAACACTTCAACCCTCTAGCCATGGTCTGTTCTTCATTTCATCTTTATTGTTTGCTTCTGGGTCTTTATCAAAATTATTTTTTCACTAACTTGATCACTCTGATTGGATCTTTATTGCTTTGTAGACATTCAAGCGTAGGAATGGTGGCCGAAACAAACATGGCCGTGGCCATGTCAATTTCATCCGCTGCTCTAACTGCGGCAAATGTTGCCCTAAGGTACTTCACTTATGGTTTTCTTACCTGGGTCTTTGGGTTTTTATTATGATTTATTTCACACATATATTGTTTTCTTATTCTTTTCCCTTTTGTTTCGAATGAGTAAAGGATAAGTCAATCAAGAGGTTTCTTGTGAGGAACATCGTGGAGCAAGCTGCTGTAAGGGATGTCCAGGAAGCCTGCGTCTATGACAGTAATTCCTCATTTAATGCCTCTTATAAAACCAAAATTTCTGATTTTATTGTTTATTTTTGGGTTCATTATTTGGTTGATGATATGTAGCGTACACTCTGCCCAAGCTGTATGTGAAGATGCAATACTGTGTTTCATGTGCGATCCATTCCCACGTTGTGAGGGTCCGATCCCGCACTGACAGGAGGAAACGTGACCCACCTCAGCGCTTCATTAGACGCAGGGTACATCTTATAATCCCTGATATCATGCTTTTCACTGTCAATGATCTATTTTGTTTTGTGAATGGAATGTTTTTCCTCTCACCTTGCTTGGGTTGTTTATCATTAGTGTAAGGTTGTTAATGGAATTTGAGCTAATAAACTCCTTATAGATTTTGTAACCTGTGAATTATATAGATTGAGAAAAGGGTCTTTTGGAAAATCTTCAGGGACTGCTAGTCTGCCTTTTGAGCAGAAGTTTCCATGGCTTTAGGGATGAACTAGTCCCTAATACCTAATAGCCATCTTCCTTATTTGGTTGCTTATGATCATTTTGGGATGGAAAATGTCTATGAATCTAAAATAACTGATATATGGAAGTCATCCACGGGACTGGTAGAACTTTGACTTTGCTGATTTTTGTCATCAACTATCATTAGAATGATTCTATCTGCTATGTTTATAAAGATACTATTCTTTAGGGACTCATGTCTGCCCCTTTTGCAGAACTCTCTAAGTGCTTAAGGGATGAAGAAGTCCCTTAAACTCAATATCCATCTAAATCACTTTGTCAGTGGCCTTTTTTGGTGGCGTATTGATCATTACCTGATGGAAAATTCCTTGGAATTAAGATAATTTATGTGGACTGGAGCTCATAGAGACCAAAGGGATTGTAGAATTTAGCTACACCTGAAACTTAGAGATTCCTACTTTTCCTGATTGTGATCCATGCTTTGCATATTTCAAGGGAGTGGTCTGGCACCTTTTGCTGAAATTTTATTTGCTTTTGGGATTGACTGTTCCCTCATGTTAAATATCCATCTAAATCACTTTATCAGTTGCCATTTTGGTGGCACGCTGATCATCATAAGATAGTTTCCAATAGATTATGCATGGCGGGTTACGCAGGTAGCTATAGTTGTTGGGATTTTAGCAGTCATTTGGATATAGCATACTTAAATCGCTGAGGAATATTTTTCAATAATAAAGAATAATGTATTTGCTAAGAAAAATTTAATTGCACTACACAATGTATAGTTGATGGTCTCAGGGTTGTTGAAATGTATGTCCAATTTCTTTTTCCTCTTCTTTCAGAAGCTTTCGTTAATTGTCTGTGATTTCAAATCTTTTCAGGATGATATGCCAAAGCCTGGTCAGCCTGGTCAGGCTCCTCGTCCAGGTGTTGCGGCTCCTGCTCGTGCATAAGGCTCTTGAAGTTTAAGATGAATTTGTATTTCGTGTTTTGCTTTGAGATATGGTTGCTTGAATTTTGAGAACTTGGATCATGTAGGGAGTTTTTTTTATTGTTTTAAAGTTCGATACTTTGTTAAATCTGGAAGGTATTGAGTGGTTGAGAATACTTGTTGGAACTTGAAACTTTATAATTTCTGTTTAGCTGCATATGATTATCCAAAATGAACCTCACTTGCTCTTGAATGGGGGTTTTCAAGTAATAGACCGTGCAAGTAAAATGGTATTATATAATTTTATTTCAAGATGTAGTGTAGGAATCAAACAGCATCAGAATGGAATTCTTTAACGCTTTAGAAAGGCTTTCATTCTGACATATAACAAGCAAAAGTTGGTCAGATGTGATATGTTCTTGATCCAAACAATTTAAGGTTAGCTTGAATCTTTAGATTCAACAGATCCCGGTGTGATTGGTTGTCAGCTCAAACTCGAGTACCCCCAACTCTGCATTACTTGTACATACTCGAATCCCATCTCTAACCAAGCGAGTGGCAAAATCTGTTCCAAGACTCAAACAAGCTAGAGCAACTCTATCCATCTGGCTACAAATGTCTGGTTGTTCAAAGCTGAGTTGCAATGTGCTTTTCTTCTTCAAATGAGTATAACAGCATGTAGGGGAACAGGGAGCAGCTTCTGTTCCCTAGCTGTTACAGGCTTAAGGTTAATGCCTTCAAAGCTTGTAATTCTTAGCACCCGTGTATTTTCTTGGCAATCCTGATGCATCCTGCCATTGGACAGTCTGTCTTGATCGCATTGTGGGCAATGTGTGATCTACTTGCTGCATACCCCTCCTGCAACATAAACAACAGTCACTTCATTGCTGGTTTTGAGCCATGACACAAACATCCTCATATTCCTAGAATCATTTAGTATTTCTTCTACCTGAAGGAAATCACCAGCTTGGGAATATTGGATCAAGTATTCAGCTAAACAGTAAACAGTCTCCCTAGTAATTCTAAACTAACCCTATCTTTATCCTGATTTCTTTCTTGTTTTTATTCTTTTTTCTACTAATCCCTCCTTGTCTTAAAGCAAGTCATTCTAGGTCCCATGATATTCCTATGTCTATAAGAGCAAAACACATCCTTTTCTACGTAATTGCAGTTCGAATGCTTGTGAGTAGAGAAGAACATAAAAGTAGAATACCTTGTGAAGGCTGCTCATGATAGTACTTATGGAAGGAGTATTTGTTTGTGCACGACTAGCCACCTGATAAAGTTGAAGCGAAAATCATTACCTAACATCAGGCAATTCAAGTATAAGAGCAAATGTTTTTGGGGGAAAAACCATGGGAGGGACCTCATCCAGTTTGATATATCCAAATGGTAATCTGGGGTCACTTTCTTCCAACATCCGTTTCAGCAGCTTTTCTAGACCAGTCCCTGCATCTTTGCCCACCCACCCCCACTGCTCAGCCAAATTTAACATTTCCATGATATAAGCACCACTATGAAGAGGTCCTGTCCACAAAGGGCCTGATACAACAAGTGATGCAGCATCCTGTAAAAATTGACAGCAAATTTAGCATAAGCCTGTATCCCCTCCAGTTGCAAAAGCAGAAACAATGCTTAACGTGGGTACAGAATAAGCATTTTTTGACATTGCAGAGAGCAAGGGAAGCTTTCATGACTTGGAATAAGAACAGAAAAAATAAAGGAAAGCACAAAACCAAAGTTAAATGCACACACATCATGAAACGAAATTATACTTTTGTTGAGTTATTGCAAGGGCATCTGATTTGACCAAGTTCATCCCATGAAACTGCTTGAGAATTTCCACAGCGATTGCAGTAGTAGATGAAACCATAATCCCTATCATTAATATGAAAACATCAAATAAGTACTAAAAGACGGATAAAAAGGTACAGATTATATATATATATATATATATATATATATATCACCTCTTCTCAGGTAGCTTCCCTCTATTCATTCGGAGCAAGACTCTGAAAACAGGTCCATGGTAAGAGTAGTATGAAAAAAGTGGGGTAACACGATAGCCTAGAACAGAAGCCTCCCTCACAGCACCACCTATAAGGATTCGCAAACCAAGCTCGTTTGCATACGGCATTGGACGAACATATGCTCCAAATGCTGATAATGAACTAATATATACACCCATAAACAGAAATAATTAACTCATCAGAGACAATTAAAACAGAAAGTATCCAATGTCATGGTTACCGATGATTCCTAATCCGATTCATTAGGGAGCACATAAGGGCTTTAAAGACTATTTAAGCAGCTATCGAAACTCATATTTGATTCATAGCAAAATCAGTGAGAACAGGGCACTGAATCGAAAAATAATTCATTAAAAAAAAAAAAACATTAGCATGAGTCCACAGACAACTCTTAATATGCTACGACATCAGCAGTTGCAAACACCCATTGGAGCAAACCATGAAATGAAACTATTCAATTTGGTTCTGCTATAGCAATAGCAGAAATAAAACCAATCAAGACATGACGAGAGACAGTAGCAACCGAAATGCCATGAGAGACCAAAACTTCAATTATTAGTTATATTGTTTGAAATTGAAAAGTGGCAACCAAAATTGCAAGAGAAAAAGCAATGGAGGTTAAAAAAAGAAAACTCACTGAAAAGGGCGGTGACCGCCTGCTGAATACCCATCAGTGGAAGTAACATAAACCAATCCATCAAGTTTCAAACTGCTAAACGCAGCCCTTAAAAAGAAAGACGAATCACTCCCAAACGAATCTAAGTCAATATAATCAAAATAATCCCTTTGCAAATAACAATCCGTTAAAATCCGACTAGCTTCGCAATGCGTCACTACCCATCTCTTTTTTTCCCCTTCCAACCTCTCGACTTGTGCTAAATTATCCAAAATAACCCTCCTGTGGCTCTCGTTTGCGTCGTTGGCTAACACGAAATCGGCTTTGGATTCGACGAGGTAGCGAAGTGACCGGACTCCGCAGCCGCACATTGCATCGAGGACTCTTAATTGGCCTTTGGATTGCTTGTAGAGTGCAGCTGAAAGGACCCCGAGGTCTCGGCCGGTGGCGCTTTCGTGGCGGAAAAAGGTGTCGCCGGTGTCGAAAAGGATACCCCTTTCGGTTATTTGATTGGGTTGACAGCAAGTTGTGGAGTTAACGTATAAGGGTGGAGATGAGATGGAGGGTTTTTTGGGGATTAGAAAGGACCTGGGATTGAAGGGGGAAGGGGATAGGGTTTTAGGATATAGAGAGAGCATGGCGGGAAAATGTTGGGCAGGAATGATTCTTAGTTGGGTTTTCTTTCAATTTAATCCCGACATTAGATGGGATAAGTGCCACTGCCACGCCGGCTTCCATCAACATTTCTAGACGTTGCAGACCGTATCAATATCATCATCAATTACTTACTTCCCTGCCTTCCAATAGGATTTTTAATAAATCTAGATTATGATTTAATAAATATATTTAATTTATTAATTTTAAAAATTAATTGAGAGTATAAAATAACATTTTAAAATTAACGAAAAACAACATAATAAAATATATATTAAGTAATTAGACAATTTCAACTACAAACAATCATTACTTTACTTTTGACATAATAATTAAACTAATCAAATAATAATGGAAACAAAACCTAAAATATGATTTATTAATCTAAAATAGTAAGTGCAATTTAATAAAGATTCAATGTATAAATTAAGTGATACTAACTATTAATGAAAATATTATGAATAATAAATAATTATAATTATTAATAAACTATTCATTTTAGATAAAAAGAATAATTTATCTCATAACACTTTCTTTGGATATCTATAATTAAAATTTACATATTGATAAAAAAATTTACTAAGTATATTCTAATGAGATAAAAACTCTGTGAAGAAAAAGAGTGCATAATACTAATATTATTGAATTATTAAAAACATGTGTTAAATATTTTACACGTGTTAAAAAAAATCTAATGAAACAAAACTTTAGCTAAAGAAATAAGAGCGCAACATGTTTTTTACTCTCTTCGAAATAACATCACTTAATATCCCTAAATCAGTGGATTCTAATTTTATGTACTAATCTCATTAGATATGGTCATTCTTCTAGAAATCATGCATGAAGAAAAACTTTGGTTCAACTTCTTTTAATATGTCATTCTTTCAGCTAAGCCATGCACTATAATTGGATTCTTTTGTTTATCAAGATAGCTCACATATTTCGTGCAATATTATATCAAGTTGTATGAAACACACCAAAATTTTTAACATTATAATTCACGTCATATCGGGAATTAAGAAGCATCATATTAAATGTCTTTTATTATTTATTATTTTATTGAATATCAACGGGTGCCCACCGTATTTGATTCATTAGGGTTGGATTTTTTTTTTGAAAAATTTGGGTTTGAAGTAAATCCATTCCACTTCGAGATATTTATAAAAAATGCTCTTGATATATATTGGAGATATTTGGTAAATAGAGTTTTGAGCCTTTTTTAATTGATTTAGACACAAATGGAGAATTTGGTAGTAAAACTCTCTAATTGTAGTATTTGGTGAATGGGAGTTTTTAAGAACTTATTAAGTTAAAATCTCCTAAACAAAAAACACTGGGATGGACAACTTTTCTCAATAGCTGATTGGGAATGAGATATGTTGAATGACATCTGTAGCACCCCTCACCCGTATTCAACGTCGGAATAGGGTTACAGAGCATTTCCAGACTTACAACACATTTTAAACATACTTTTCTCATACAATTAATCAATACAAACAATCATCATTCAATCTCAATCAATAGGTCTCAATTACGAGCCTACGAGGCCCTAAACATGCTTTAGGAGTGGTTCGGGACTAAACCGATAACTTAAGAAACTTTCACGAACTTTGAATTTCTTTCTCAAAACAGGGACACACGCCCGTGTGTCTCACACGGCCACCAGACACGCTCGTGTCACAAGTCGTGTGGACATTCGAAATGGGAACACATGGACGTGTCCTACCCTGTGTCCAAACAAGTGAGCTTACTGATTTGGGTCACACGGCCAACCACACGCCCGTGTGCCCTTCGAAGTGGCCACACACGCCCGTGTGTCAGGCCGTGTGCTAGGCCGTGTCAAACCTGTAGGGTATACTGGCTTATACAACAGAGCTAAGTCACACGCCCGTGTGTTAGGCCGTGTGCCAATTAGGGAGTATACTGACTTGTACCACACGGCCGATTACACGCCCGTGTGTGAGACCATGTGGAGCATACCGACTTCACTTCAATTTCAACACCAGGGGACACACGGTCGTGTATCATGACCCTGTGTCACACACGGCTGAGACACGCACCCGTGTCTCTGCCCGTGTGGACAAAAATAGGCTATTTGCCAAGCCATTTTGCCACCTCCATTTGGTACACATCTTTACCTACACAAATGATATCAAACCATAGCATAATATGCAATCTAAAACAACCAAGCCAAGCCTAAATCCTACCATTCAATACTAACCAATTCGAAGCACATAGATACCACAATATGCTACCTTAATTCACACCAATTTTTGTCTTCTCAAGTCATCAAAATAACCATTATCAAATATGCAATATATGGCCTATGTAATGACCCAAAATTCACGACTACCGGAAAAGCGAGTTATAGGGCCTCCGTCTTAGTGAACCGAGTTCGTAAATATTTATTAGGAATATTTGTGAGGCTAGTTGTGTGTTTAATTAAGCTTTAATTAAGTGAATTTAGCTTAATTAAGAGAAATTAGGAAAAAAGGGCAAAATTGAATAAGGGGTAAAAGTAGAATTATAGATTAATAAAAAGAAAGGGGGACCAAAATGACAAATATATCATTCACCATAAATGAGGTGGCAAATGTTGATAAAAATCTAAGATTTTTATTGTTTAATTATTATTAAATTATAATGTATAATTATTTTATTATATGGTAATTTATATTAGTTATAAATTAAAAATATTATATTATATGAATAAATAAAAAATTTGCTAAATGGATGGTGATGATATTGTACAATTGTAAAAAAATATATATGTACATTTGTAATACTTATATTTAATTAATAGATTGATATTTATTATTTAAAAGATATTTATTAGATAAATATTAAATTGTGAGATTTTTGTATAATAAACAAATTGGACAGTGACTGTAAGTGGCCCAAATAGTCCGGGCCCAAATTAAAATAAAAAAAAAGGGAAAGGCCCCAAAATCGTAAGGGCCCAAATAGGCTCGAAACTAATAAAGTCAGGGAACCCTAGGGTTCCCTCTCCTCTGATGCGCCGCAAGCCCTTCCTTGGTGCGCCGCTCCACTAGCCACTGTCGCCCACCGAATCCTCCACTAAGCGCCGTTCACCCACCTGCAAGAAGAAGACAAAATGGGGATAATAAAAATAATGTAAAATCGGCTATAAAGCCGTCGAAACACTCTGTAACGTGGACCCTTTTTCTTCTCTTCGGAATCAATCAAAAAAACACAAAAACAGATTCAAAAAAAAGAAATAGCAAAAAACATCGGTACCTTCGAAGGTATTTTTCCCTTTTTTTTATTATTTTCGAGTCTTCTTCTTTTATACAGATATACATGCATACACATATAAATAAAATATAAAAAAAAGAAAGAAAAACTCACTATTTTTGCGAATTCCGGCCACCGCGTGCGGTGACCGGCGATGGCGTCCGCGGTGGTTCTCTGCGCCGGAGAGCAGACCTGCAGAGGAAAGAAAGGAAGAGAGTTAGCTTTTTTGAGAGAAAAAGAGAAATGAAGCTAAACAAAAAAAATTTGCTTTATATACTTAAGCAAAACGGTGCGTTTTAGCACCCTCCCCAAAGTGCCCAAAACGGCGCCGTTTTGAGCCAACCCGCATGCGCGACCCGACCTGGCCAGGGGATCCGCGTGTTTTCGTTAAATGGGCTAATTGCCCTATCAGCCCCTCCGCTTTTCCATGGCTGTGCAATCGTCTTTTTTTTATTTCGATTTTGACCCAAAAATTTTCCCACTATTTCAAATTAACCCCCCATTCAGCGCACCGTTTCAGCGTAGGGGTTTATTGCTGTTTTAAACCCTTCAGGTTACGCGCGCGTTGCAAATAAACCCTTCTCCCCTCTCATTTTACTTCGAATTTACCCCAAACATTTTGATTTTATTCGATTTTTGCCCTTTTTAAATGTTTTTAGTTAAATTCATTGCTTTCACTATATGTAATATTAATACGTATGTCATTAGTGTTATTATTGTTATTATTATTAGTCACTATTATTATTAGTTACTATTAGTAATATTATTAGCTGTATATATATTTACTATTATTATTATTACTAACTTTATTACTATTATCATTATTATTTTTAGTATTGGTTTACTTTACTTTTCTTGTATGTTATTACTTCTATTATTATTATTATTATTATACTATTATCTATATATATACATACTTACTATATTATTATATTATTATATCCATATTATTATGTTTTGTATCATTATTACCTTTTATTATTATTACTATACTACGATTATTTTATTATATTATTATATACTACTATTATTATTATTATTATTATTATTATTATTATTATTATTATTATTATTAGTATTATTATTGTTATTACCATATTTACATTATTGTATTGTACATATTTCGTATCGTTATTTATTATATTTGCTATTATTATGTATTTTATTATTATATTATTATTATTATTATTATTATTATTATTATATTTACTAACATCTTTCAACTTTATTTATTGTTGTTATCTTAATGTCATATCCCATGTAAATTACCATTTTTGAATTACATTTCAATATCTTCTTATTTCTTTATAAAAAAAAAGAGGCTTCACAAAGGTAATATTCATGAATTTGGGAATTCAAAAATTTGTGCCCAATCGTGCTGGGTGCGACTTTTGGTTTGACCGAACAAGTGAATAGCCTTTCAAATTTTGTTTCTACCTTCAAATAAGGTGATATTTGCGCGTTTGGAAGTTCGAAAAGATCGTGCCCAATCGTGCTGGGTGTGTTTTTTTTGGTACGACCGGACAAGCAAATACCTTTTCCAAGATTTCAAAAATGTGTGTTTGGAGAATTTTGGAGATGATCTTGAGTTCAAGGACTTAGGTTCTCATGTCCAATCGTGCTGGATGTGAGACTCTATTCCCTCGAAACAAGGGGAACTCGATATTCGATCAAGTTGTTTAAAATAAAAAAATGGAATGAAACTTCAAATCTTTTCAAACTTTTCGACATTAGGACCTCGATTAATCAATTTGGTACCAATTTTGGGCGTTGTGAGGGTGCTAATCCTTCCTCGCACGTAACCGACTCCCGAACCTATTTTCTCGAATATTCGTAGACCTAAAAACACTGTTTTAGTAAACCAAATGTTTTATTAAAACAAGGTGATCCGATCACACCTAATAAAAGGTCGGTGGCGACTCCCGTTTTATCCATTTTCAAAACCCAAAGTCGATTCCCGATTTTCTTTTCAAAAATGGTTTCGACAGTGACAATTGTAATAATGTAAATATATACATTTGTATTGTATTTATTTATTTACTTGAAAATTAAGTAAAAGATAGTTTAATTAAATAATTATATTGAAATTTTGTGTATGATAAACAAATTAAGTGGTGACAAATGTAATCTAATGTGTGTTACTAAAAGATATTTATTATAATTATTATCATTATTATCATTATTAACTAATATATATATATATATATATATATATATAAGATACAAAGAAAGAATAGCAGAAGCCATTCGAAAACAAGAAGAAAAAGGGGAAAGAAAAGAAAAAGGGAAAAACTAGGGTTTGAAGGTTTAAAGCTTTAATAGTTAGCAAAGAACTCGAGGCATCGACACCAAAAGGAAAGGAAAAGTTATCGAGGAGTAATCGAACAAATTCGGGTTTGTATTACTATAATTCAAATCTATTTATTATTAATTGTTATATTTTAATTAAAATGCATGGTAGATAAATTTAGGAAAGTAATTGAAATAATGATATTGATTTGAATGAAATTGATTTAAAAATGTTTATTGCTATTGAAATTGAATGTGAACAAATTGGAAATTAAAAGTGATTTGAATTGAACCAAAATGAATTGAATGAAGAAAATATGTGATTATTTGAAATGTATATTAATTGAAAAGTGATTAGTGATTTGAACTTTACTGGAAAATGAATCGGAAATATGAATTGAATAAAAGTGAATTAAATTATGAATATGTGAATTATGTATTGATTGAAAAGTGGATTGAATTGAATCAAAGTATGATTATATGTGATTATCTGAAATATGTATATTGGTATTGAATTGTATATTGATTAGAAAGTGAAAAGGTGAACTTGAATTGAATTGTGATTGAATTGAAAGAGAATTTGAAATAAATAAAAAATGATTTGAATACCCTATTAACTAGTCGGGCTGAGTCGGATAGTTGGCATGCCATAGGATTTGGAAGAGTACGGGATATATCGGCTTTTCCGATCAGGCACTTTATGTGTCGTATATTAGGCACTTTATGTGTCATATTTGAGGCACCTCGTGTGTCGTTTCAGGCACTTATGTGTTGTATACTGATCAGGTACTATGTACCGTTTTAGGCACAATGTGCCGTACTGGTGTGTTTGGGTTGGAATCCGTGTATCCGTCAAAGTCCGAGTTTGTTAATAGGGTGAATAACTGAAACGAGAAAATTAAATAAATTTAATTGATCGTACTATTAAAAATATGATAAAGAAATTATGAGTTGAATTGTGAATGGAATTAAGATGTGAGATTTGAAGCATGAACTTAAGGTTCATGAATTTGCTAAAATATCGAATTATTGATATTGAAATCAGTTGAATAAATGAAATGAGAAAATTGAATGAATTGATCTATTGAACTATTGAAAGTATGAGAAAGTGAAATTATGAATTGAAATGTGAATTGGAATTGAGATATCGAAATAAGGAGTGTAACATCTTAAAAATTTGAGTATCAATATGTTGCTTATCTTTGGTGTTAGCTCGAATATGATTTTTTTTATGTGCTAAATATAGTCTTGAAAAGGCTCGGATTTACTTGGAATTAGAATCAATTTTAGTAAAAGAGTACTTTAGTGAAAAGGAATCAGGTAACCTTGGAATTTAAGCTATTTAAGTGATAAAAGTTAGCATAAGATGAGCAAGTGGTAAAGGAGATATGACGCCATGTATGTTTGCTTGAGGGAAGAGGTTCGAATCCCTTGGTATGCATTTTTGTGACTAAAATTTTTGTTTTCTTTTCACTCATCTAGCATGTGTCGGTCAAGCTATATTTTTGGAAGGTTGGACTTTTGGTTTATGATAAGGTGGCTAATGGATTAAGACAAAAATTGACATAGGAAAAGGAATCAATAGGATAAGTTAGGTAGGGGAACAAGTGGCTTAATTGAGGAATGTTTATGGAAAGTAGAAAGAATTATGGTATAGAGGAAAATATGGGAAAGTGGAAAGAAAGAAACAAAAAAGAGGAGTAAAGGGGAATATGTTGGCATTTTCATGGGTGATGTTTTAGAAAGTGTTTTTGGTCAACACTTATCCATTTTTGGAGCAACCACGGCTTGGGAAGGAGTATTTGGGTAGCCAAATTCATTTGTCATTTGGGAAAACTTGGTGCTTGTTAGGCCAAATTCCTTTTAGCATTACTTTGTGTCATTTTTTTTTTCTTGCTCCAAACTTCTCTTCTCTAATCCATACCCCCATAACCGAATATTCTTTCTCATTTTTCCTCCATAGCCGAACCTTCATCTCGTCTTTATCATTTCTTCCCATTCGTGTTGCACTCACTCCTTGATCAATCGAGTTATAGTGGAAGACCGGATTTAGAATCTCGTAGGGAAGGATCGCGATTGTGGTAAGTGACTCTTGTGAGTGAGTACTTTTGGGCTTTTGGAACCTTTAAGATATCGATGCTAACTTTTGATCGAATTTATTTTTAGGGGGCAACGAAGAGTGGTTCTTTAGGGAATCCTAATCAAGATGTGTAATCCCTTACTTTCCGAATACATGTTTGAAATGGGATGTGTAATCTCATGCCTCTAATGTTTGCATGTTCTGTGAATCGGTCACAAGATTGAAAAGCCGAAGACCAGCATCTATGGCCACTCGGGCGTACGTATGTTCGAAGTGGTAATCATATTTTGTAACAAAACGTTTGGTTAACAGCAGTGATGTGATTTTGAAAAATCACCAAAAATAGTAGGAATTGAATTAGGAATTGAAGGATATATGGATTGAAAGATAATCGAGTCTATTTTCTTATAAAAGAAACGGAGCAAGCAAAGGATCAGTATATTTTGAGATTTTAGATTTTTGTAAGACTGGTTCAGAGTGATTTCGAGATCCCCTGTTCTGACTTTGAAAAATCACTATAAATTATAGAAAAATAATTACAGGACATGGTTTATATATTAGAATCCTTAGTGAGTCTATTTTTATTTGGATCAAACAAAATCAGTATTTGGGTTCTGTAAATAAGATATCTGAGATTTTGTGAAGAGAGGTCAGAACTGTCAAACAGTGAAACAAGGGACACTTGAAGAATAAACTGTACTAATTGGCTAAGCCAAAATTCTGGAAAATTACAGTAAGAAGTTATATGAGTCTAGTTTCAGAGAAAATTTACGGACCGAAATTTCGAGTTTCCCAACTCGAGTTATAGTCATTTTAGTCAGTACGACGCAGATGGACAGTTTTGATTTTTATGCTCCAAATTAGTCATTAAGCCTAGGTTGCAAAAATTTCCATCATACCCTTGGAGGGTAAATTACCAAATTACCCTTAGTGGGTACGATTACCGAATTATGAAACGCCCTTATGGGCCAAATTACAAAAATGCCCCTAATGAGCTGAATTACGAAATGTCCTTATGGACCGAATTACGAAAATACCCTTAATGGGTCAATTTGATAAATTGCTATATGGGCCCAACTTGATAAATCGATATATATGGGGCCAAAATTTGCTAGATCGTTTAAATGGGCTAAATTGCTATTTTGACTAAACGGGCCAAATTGATAATTTGTAATATGGGCTTTTGTTGAAATTTACTTTATGAATATTGTTATGCATTATATATATATACTGACTGCATGGGTTGGGATAATTGACGAAGAGAAGAAAGGCCTGTTGCCAAAATCTAGTTCGGTGGCTTTGCCACAATATTTTTAATGGCTTAATGCCTCCAGTTCGGTGACTTTATCACAATCTAGTTCGGTGGCTCTGCCACAAATATTATATTTGGCTTAATGCCTGCTATCGGTGTGTTGGCGGGGTGGGTTGACTTGATCCCCACAGGTGTGTTGGTTGGTACGGGTGGTGTGTAGCGGATGGAAATTAGGTTTGGTGGGAATTGCATATCACATGCATTTTTTTATTTATTTATATAATGCACATTTGTAAATGGGCCCAAGCCCAACTAATTGTTTAAATGGTTTTGGCCAAGTGAACACGGTAAGTGGGTTACACACTGAGTTCTAAGTAACTCACCCTTTATTCTTACCCTTCTCAGGTAGGACAATTGATGGAGATTTGGGCCGAGGATGACTTCGTGTGGAGGCCATACTACGAATGATGAGTTCTAAAAACTTTGGACTTCTTTTAAGTATTTTTATTTAAGTATTATTTTAAATTGCGGTGTAATAAGGCCTCTAGTATTATTTTTATGGATTTTTATTTGTGGCTGGTTTTTAATATGTTTTAATTACTTAAATGGGATTGTTAAATTTTTATAAATGTTTTCTTAAACTTGCGTATAAAAAGGGGGTTTTCTTAATATCACCCACTCGTAAATTTGTGAAAACTCTTTTATAATTCATTTCAACCAATTATTTAGATTTTCAACCAATTATCTCTCTCTAAATCAAATTGTAAACTCTTATGTTTTAAAATCATGGTTTTTTTCAAATAAATCTCGATTTTTGATAAACTCCGTCTTCAAAATCGTTTTGAAAAATTATTTTCATTAAAAGCATTGACGACTGGACGTAAATTCGAATCGCGTGGCATGCCAAGTCTGGTCTTAACGCATAGGCCGGGTTTGGGGTGTTACAAGGAGTGAAAATAGAATGAATTGAAAATAATGAAATAGTGTATGAGTTAATTGAATATAAACTTATAAATTAATTATAATTATTTTTATTGAAAAATGTTGGTTTAAATAATTATTGAAAGGCTAATGTTGTAAGACTTTAGATATGGAATAGAATAAGTTATTGAATTAGGATATAGAAATGAAATATATGAAATAATGATTTTATGAATGGTTATTGATGAAATGCCATGAATGGATATTGATATAATAAGAAGATATATAAATTAAAATAAGAAAAGTTATTTAAGACATATTATTAGAATAAATTTAAAGTTTAATGCATGAATGATTATTGAAGGTAAAATAGTGGTAAGATTTAATGTGCTATATTGTTTTTACCTTAAGTATTTGAACTATAGTAATACCACCTGGTGTATACTCAGCGTACAGTTTGTTTCCGTGCGCAGATTAGGTACAGAAATTTTTGAAAGTCGAATTTGAGATTGCAAGCTTTCATCTCATCACATCTTCAAGCAACAACAGGGTATGTTTTAAAATTTTGAATAGAATGGCATGTACTTAGAAAAAATTAAGTATGTGCCAAGTAGTAGTAATGGATTTAAATTTAAATTATTTAAATTTATTATTTATCCATTTTTATGTTCAAATATAATAATAATTAGCCAAGAATTACTTTGGCACCAAATGTAATATTCCTATATCAGGTTCCTTGAGTCGAACATGGTATATGGGTGTTACAGCCTAATTTCACAAGCATACCTATATCCACAAATCATCAATTTACCATTCATAGTACCTATTATCATCAATCATCACATAACTATCAAGCAACTCAATTTACAAGACATGACTATACATATATGTACATTATTCAAACATACCAAACAAACCAAAATAATCCATCACATATGGCTATATATACAAGCCAAAACATAAACATTTACAAGTCATTATAAATGACCAAAATCATTATCAATCCATAATCAAAATGACTCAAAATGCCTATACATGCCATATACTTAAAATACCAAAGTTCAAAGATACCAAGTGATAGGTGGTAGTGTGAAACAATCTCTGACGATACTTAAAATACGTTGTGTATTTTCCATATAAAGCTTAGTAAGCTCGTATGAAATAAACTTAATACAATCACATAAATATAATTCAATAATTTGAATACAACAACATGTAACTTATATTAGCTGACAAACATTTCAAATACTCATTCACAAAACTGTATTCTTTCTTCATCATTTTCTTAATTCAATACTAAAATAGTTTATACACATACTTGTACCATCTCGTACACTTCTCATACACATTCTCGTCTTTCATTTACCCGTTGAACAATTCAGAATAGAAGTCGGATACTCGAGGGTCTCACACGATAAGTACCTATACTATGGCCCGAAGCCAAATCAGCCAATATGCATGGCTCGAAGCCAAATCGGTTTATCTCGCACACAAAGTACTATATCATGGCCCGAAGTCAGCTCACTGTATCCCCTAATGACATGTCACTAGCATCCTAAACTATTCCTAGGGTTCAACCGGGATTCTAGCTATCGAGTCATCGATGAATCATTTCCAAATTTATCCGTAATCACATAATCACAATTTATGCTATATCAAAGCATATAGAATACATTTAAAATGAAGTTATAACATACGAACTTACCTCAAATGTGGAAACGACGAAATAAGTCGATTAGTCGATAACTTTCGTTTTTCCCCGATCTACATCCGAATTCCACTTTTCTTGATCTAAATATATTCAAAATTACCTTATTAAATCATCTATTTATTCAATTCAATCCAAAATATACTTTAGGGATATTTTACACATTTGCCCCTAAACTTTCACATTTTTTACAATTTAGTCCTTATTTCATAAAATCACAAATTAATGAAATTCCAATTATACCCATGCTAGCTGAATTACTATAATGCCCCTAGTAGCCTATATTTTTCATTTATTTCACATTTTAACCACTAACTTTACACATTTCTCAATTTAATCCATATTTTGCATTTTCACTAAAAATCTCTTTACAAAACTTGTTTAACTATCAACAAGCATTCAAAATCTATCATCAATCATAAAAAATCATGCATATTCATCAATGGAAACATTCAAAATCTTTAACAGTTTTGCAAATTAGTCCCTGGGCTAGCTAGATTAAGCTGCAACAATATCAAAAACGTAAAAATCATTAAAAATGAGACGAAAACCGTACCTTAATGAGCAAAATTAGCATAGCAGAATGAGGAGAATAACCATGGCTTCCTATAGCCCTAGTTTTTGGTGGTAATAACTTAATGAAGATGATGATGTTATGTTATTATTATTTTAACTTAAGTTATTTTATAATTTACCTTATTATCCTTAATTAATAAACATATAAATCACTTAATGCTTGTCCATCTTTTTCCACCCACAATTAAAATGGTCTAATTACCACATAAGGACCTCCACTTTAATGATCCATAGCTAATAAACACATTTAACTAATAGAATATGCATTTTACACTTTACGCGATTTAGTCCTTTTTATCAAATTGACCATTCAAATGATAAAATTTCTGAACGAAAGTTTCACACAATCATTCAATCATGCTGTAAACCTTAAAATAATAATAAAATAAATATTTTTACATCAAATTTGTGGTCCCGAAACCACTATTGCGATTTTGACCAAAAACAGGCTGTTACAACATCTGATCATACTTGCTCAAAAATTACTCTCTTTCACCTCCAAAGTCAAAAGTAAATCTCAAAAAAAAAAAATCCACCATGAATATACAAAAATCAACATTGTCGCGAGAAATTTTCAATCGAGCTCATTCATCCTTAAGAAGTTGTATTGAGAGGGCATTTGGCATTTTAAAGGCACAGTGGAAGATTTTAGCGAAAATGCCAATATATTCGTCTCAAGATCAAAATAGAATAACTTGTGCTACATTTGCATTACATAACTACATCAAATTAAGTAAAGTTCTTGACCCAGCATTTAGGGTCATAGATGCAAATCCGAATTTCATTCCTCACGAATCATTTTCGGATACTCAATGCATTTCCAGTTAAGAAGTTGAGCATATGAGTACTAGTGAAATGACAAAAGTTCATAATGACATCACTACTAGTTCGATGGCAGCTAGACGACAATGTTGTGTTTCTTAAATATTTGTTTTTATTTGTTTGGATATGTATCTATTTCCTGAATATTTATGTACTCTTAATTTATTTTCAATTTACTTGTGTAAAATGATTTTTTATGCAACTTTATATTAATTGAAACATGCTACTTGACAAATTTATTCAGAGTGTGACATAATTATCACTAATTTACATACTAAGAACATGACATAATTATCACTAAGAATATAGTTTACAATTATGTTAATACACTATTAATATATTTATCAATTTCCACAAGGTTAATATTTGCAAATAAGGAGCTTAAGAAATTTGTTTATTTAAATTTTCAAAAATATTCACTAATTAATTTTCATAAGGGATGTTTTAATTCTTTGGTAATAGTGTTTTATTTCAATAATTTAACCCAATAAAGACTAAAGTATTATAAACAAATAAATAATTAACAATAAAATTTGTCATGCTATTATTTGTCATTTTACACATATCAGCTTTCAGCTATCAGCTAAGTTTTACCAAACAATTTTAAATAAATAGTTAATAGAATCAGTTGGTCAAATCAGCCACTGCAATCAGCTATCAACCAATTGCCAAACAGGGCCCTTGTTTTTGCTTTCACTAAATAAATATATTAAGTTTTAAGTCTAAAAAAAACAATTAACATTATTTGTTTCAAAATCAAACAATTAAATTAAATTTAAGTTGGGTCGGGTCAGAGTTGGAGTCAAAGTCAGATCTCTTATTAAATTTCAGGTTCGGGGAGAATTGGTCAAGCTTCAAGTCGAGGATAGGGCAGGAAAAATCGGCGTTGCTTCATCCAATTGCATCCCTACATATGGCATCGTAAATAAACTATTTTTAAAATGTCCTATGGATTATTTTTTAGAAGTTCGCAAAGTAACATGTCCAATGTGGAGATTTAGAATTTAATTAGTGGAAACCAAAAGGGTTAAATGAATAAATGACCAAGGCCCTTACAAGCAAATAGGCCGAAACTTAAATTAAGTGGACAATCATGTTCTTAGCTATGGATTTCCACTAACTATTCCAGGATTAATTCATGAATGTTGGATGATTGAGAGAGTGAATACTCTAGAAAACGTTTAAAGGGTGGAATTAAGGTGACAATTTTGCATGGGAAGTTGCGGTGGATCATGTATTAGCAAGAATTAAGTGTGAAGAATCTATGTTTGGAAAAATTCGGTTTAAAAATGATTTTTTAGCATAATAGAAAAATAAAATTTTAAAAATCGAGTCGATTTGTGATATTTATAGTAAAAAAAATTCCAAATATACTTATGCTTTGAGCAAGACGGATCCTTGTCGATTCAATAACTATTATGTCGTCTATCAAAATATAGAAACATAGGTGTAATTGTCTAGACTAGCAATACATCAAATAATATCCAAGTGGAATAAATCCTAGATCCGTTTACGGATTTATTCACTTGTAACATTCATAATATGACTTACCTCAATCCTGAGTAAGTGACTGACTATGCATGCGTTACGCATATGCTTTATATACAAATGCTCGAGTTCAGTTGGCAATAAAGACGAAAGTTGGTACGTTGGGTATATGACTTCTACATTGCATGACTTTGTTTTTAGTAGTGTAATTCATAGCCTAATTAATGGTAAATGGTATCCTCTTATAAGCATTACATGATAGATAGAAAAGTAACATGATCACAGGTTATTTGTCTAGAATGAATGATTTAATTACTATTAGATAGCAATTGAGTTTTTCATGAAGGAAGATATAGTGGTTATCCTATGAGGATAACACACATACGACAAAGTTATTAGACGGTCACTTAATAAGTTGCTTTCATAATGGTATATAATAAAGAGAGTTCAGTCATGATACTTCAAGTGGATTGACTTCGTGACTTCGTGACTAAGTAATATTGTAATTAATAGACGAAGAGTCGGAACTCATTCGCTCCCCTAGCTTTCGTCTCTCAATATTAGTGTCAATGTCGGCCTAACAGAGTGCTTTCGCCGTTGGTGTTCTTTTCAATCTCTACACATTTCACCGCTCCATTGGAAATTCCCTCTGCCCCTATCGTACTCCAACTTGGTAGTTTCCACCGCCTGTCCAGAGTTGAGCCCTAGGATTTGATGGCAGACTTAAAAAGCAACCTATAGACACATTACCCCCAATCATTCCGGATAATACTTAATTACAAATTATTGAACCTTAATTATATATGTCCAATAGGTCTCTCCTACTAGCTCAGTATGAATCTTGACAGTTTGCATTTAAACCAATACAATGAATAAATGAAAATGAAGAATTTGAGAAATAGATCACACGCATCACTATTTTCAGTGAATGTGTTTTCTTGCTATGAACAAGAGTTTATTTAAAGATTACATTATTTTCTTCAAATTATTATTTGATTCATTAAACAATTGAAGTTCGAAATGTGAATTAATTTAATTAATCATTGCAATTTTAATGAACAAGACAATTAAATTTATTTACCCATAGATTTTGGTACAATAAATTTGTAATGACTTTAATGGAATTAGAATAAAGTTTGAGAAAATAATTTGATTAATGAATGAATTAAATTTATTTTAATTAATTAACTAATTAATCTATTGAAATAGGAAATAAGGTAGTTGGTTGATTAAATTATATATGTTGATTTAAAAGCCAAATAGATAATATAATTGTACCAATACATGAAAGGCCCACTAAGGTCTACTTGGCATTAGGGTGGGCGGTATACATAATTTCCCAAAGGGTGTTCTGCCACCCACTTTACGTAGTACAAAACCTTTGGAAGTTATTTTTAACGATCTCTTATGGCCGTCACCAATTATATATATTGATAAAAATGATATTATGTTTTTTTTTTTGTTGCTAAATTTTCAAAATACATATGGTTACACACTTTAAAGATAAAAGATGAAGTCCGACATATTTTAAAACACTTCATCCGTTGCTTGAGCGTAAGTTCCAAACATAAAATTCTTTCTCTTCATATAGATTTTGGAAAAGAATATCAAAGCTTATAAATTATTTGCAAACACATAAAATTGAGCATCTTGTATCACCATCCTATACCCTTCCAAGAGTAGCTCTAATACCATAAAAAGAATGAATAAATATATGAGATGAATACTTAAGTTTATTCATTCGAAGATGAGGTATTTACAAAGAAAGATACATTGTCCATATACATAAAAATCTCAACAAACAACCAATGAAGAGATATCCTAGCTAATTTAAATTACAAAGAAACTAAAATAATTTAAATAATTTAAATTTAAATAAAATACAACTAGAGTAAGTTCAAAGTAGTGTAATCCATTTAAGATATTGCATCTTCTGTTACTTACAAACGACAAATTGTAAGTTGATAACTCACATATGATTAGTTTTGTAGATGTATCTACTAAAATCATATTAAAACATCCACTTGTTGGATAAATGAACTCATATTCATTTAAAAAATGCAATAAATTTAATATCTCTTTTTTTGTGTGTGTGTGTGTGTGTGAAAAAGACTAACTACATTAAAGAACCCTAATCCTACTAAGACTTACCTACTTAACCTAATACTTCTCCTAATAATTGTCTTGACTCTTCATTGGAACTTTTAGATAGAACCCACGTTTGGGTATCGATGTAACTTACTGATATCTTAATGGTTTTCGTTATGCTCCATGCTAAGCCTTGAAAACGAATAAGTTCCAATTCTTCTAGTCGCCATGTTATCAAGTCAAAGAGAGTAGCCCAAGGGGCCTTTGCTCTCTTCAACCACCCTTTATTATTTAATATCAATTTTAGCTAATGAGGTTCTAATAATCTATATTCTCTGAGGACACTCAGCACATTAGAATTCTTTAAAGTGAAGAATATACTAGTTATTTATAGATATTCATGTAAATTCTCAAATCTTTTCACAATATTATTGATCAAGATGGTTTAACTAATCATGCCAAACAATTAAAATATTTGGAGTAGTAAACTCTTGGTTCACTCTCGCATGTAACTCCACAATATTAATAAGTGCGTAGAAGTTAGAACAGAGTAGAGGAAAAGGTAGGTGAATTTTTCAATACAAATTTCTTACCCAATATAATAATATAATAAATAGGTATCAATTTTTTACTCGTTCAAAGTCTCAATATGATATTAACTTTTAAAAGTTAAGAATTTTTTAAAGAGACTAACAAAAATATAATGCATTAACTATCACAAATTTTATTCTCTCGAATATTGATATATTAGCTCATTTGTTACTTTCAACTAATTTTGTACTTCTAAATATTTTATCAATATTACCTTGTTTCATTATGAAACAAGAAAAATACTTTCTATCCATAAAATATGTTGCATTTTATGTTGGAGATACGGCTAAGTAAGAAAAACCGACAATCAACCCGAATTGAGGTGTTTGAATAATTTATGAAATGTTTAAAAATCGTGATTACTCAAAATTGAATCGAATTTTATTTTTATTTAATATATAATTATTTTTTATGATATAAAAATAAATGTTTAATGTTTAAAATAGTGAAACGTTCTTGAAATTTTTTTTAAAAAAAAATATTTATGAAAAAAACTTTAAAATTTAGTTCAAATGATTTAAAGTAAAATTTATTTTATTAAAATAAGTGTAAAATTTTAAAATTAAAAAATTAAAAATCAAATGGAACCAAACCAAATCAATATCAATTGTAGGCATGTGATGAGTCCACAGGAATTAGCCTGTAGAAATCACGGGCGGAGTTGAGTGATTTTGGTGACGTTTAGGTTTACTTGAGACTGGAGAGATAAAAGACAACCTTTTGAGTGGAAAGTTGCCACTCAACTCAACTAGTAAATTGGACTAGTTGCCAGTCAAACCATCTACATTACCCTAAACCCTAACCTAATTCTATTGACACAAATGAATAGAGTGGATACATGATTTTTTTTTCCCTATAGGTCAAAATAAAGTTTGATATAATTTAAAGGTAGTTGGAATTTAATTGCTTTTATGTTTTTCCTTTTTATCTGTTCAACCATAAGAAATGGCATGAGTAATTGATAAAGAAGAGCTGACACTACTCAATATTTCTTTAATAAAGTCAGATTTACCTGATTACCTTGATATCACATTTTATATACAAATCCATTAATAATTTCTTACTATTTGTATTTTGGTCAGCATATCTAATCCCAAATTACTGGATTTCAATTATAATTGATAAAAATTATCTTTATTAACATTTGATGACACCATTGTTGATTTAATTTGAAATATAAATTTTAGCCAATAAGTTATATTTTAATTCGAGGTTGAATTTTGTGTGTGAAAGTTCCTCTAATTATACAATTTATAATTCTGAGAGTTCATTAGAAATGGGTAGAATAATCGATGGAAAAAAAACAAGAACTCGTATATTAGGCCCTATAATTCTGTAATCATTATATACAAATTTCTCACTGTAGTATAGACACTAACTTATCCAAAAACTCAGCAACCAGAAACCAGAAAGGAAAAAAAATCAAAATAAAAATGAATACAAAATACTAATATTATAGGAGAGAGCATGTGGGACACCGAAGCTTTGATTTTGAATCGATCTGCCATGGTTGAACTAGGTCTTGATGTCGTTGCTTCCTTTGCTAGGTCCAGACGACGGTACCTGTCCGCCCTTGGGCAGCATGGTGAGGAACGAGGGTCCATACTTGCCGGCAGGTTTTTGAGATGGAGACCTCCTCATAACCCCGACATGGAAGTTCTTGAATGGAACCATATGGTCACATGGCAGAGCCTGGTGGGGTTTGTCGGAAGGAAGAGCAAGGTTCAAGGTGGGTTGTGTAGCTGAAAGAAGCCTAGCCGAAGAAAGTGATGAATTAGATAACAAGATGAAGAAGAAGAAGACGGATGTGATGAGGTGAGAATTGTGGGTTTTGTTGGAGGCCGCCATTAATGGGTTTTAGAAGGAGGATTTGTGAGGTTTGGATGAAGAAGAGGATTATAATTTTATTTATATAAATAGAGAGGGGGAAAGGAAATCGTTGTCTGTGTGGTGTGTGGAGTTGACGAAGTCCAGTTTTGGGGGGGGGGGGTGTTTGAAGTCATGAAACTGTAAGGAAAATGTAACGTCACGCGCTGATTACACACGCTACTACATGGACTTAATAATATTCTTCTTAATTAATTTCACTTACCCTTTTTTTTATTCGAGATTTAGGTTTGAATTTGTAGTTTATGATTTCATTTTTCACACAAATGAATAGATTATGGCATCTTTCACTATTAGTCACGTCTGAAAGTGGTGACTCTTTATCTTAGGTTTATTATATATTAGGTTTAAACAGGATTATTATAAAATACTCTCTTTTTTTTTTTAAATTTTGAAAGCGAAATTAAAAGACTGTAACAACTTTTTTATATTTGTATAATTTCCCCGTTTCACACCAACAACTCCAAACCTTCAAACTAATAATAAAATTTTTTTATAACTTTTAAATATTTTTGATAAATTTTTAATCATTTTAATATAAAATTTTTCCCTAACTTTTTGTATAATTATTTTGATAAATTTGTATAATTAGTCTTTATTTTTTTGAATTATAATAATAAGGTAAAGTCTGAACAATCAATACGATTAACGTAATTAGAATTCAGATCACACCTAGGACGATAAAGACTCTTGCCCATCACACTGGATTCTAATTAGTTTTTTTTTTTTCACATTTAAGTCGTGAGAATACATTATTGTTAAAAATTATTCGATTAAGAAGAAGTTGGTCAATAATATTGTTAGTATTTGAAGTAAACACGACAAGGGGTAAATGGGACAATAATGGAGTCAAACAAAGAAAGTTACAGGTATTAGTCTAATACCCCCCCCCCACCCAAATTGCGGGTACATGGCCAGTGGCGTTGTCAATCGGGTCATTTTACACAATTTACTTTTTCTAATTACGGATAAGTCGAATTTAAGATTTTTTTTGCTAAAAATGATATTAACTACATCTTTTATTATCTTACCTCTAGACCGTTAAACTATTTTGATTTGAATTAATTTAACTACGAATTAATTTGAATTTAAGATTTGTATTCACATTAATTTTAATAATAAGTCTTTGATTGATTAAGTTTTAATTTGATTAGTATATACGTTGTTGTTAATGTAAGAGGATTTGTGATTCTCATATTTATTGATTGAGAAATAACTATAAATAATTTTAAGTATAATATAAAAAAACATATATAAGTAAATTTATATTGAAATTGTTAAAAAAAAGAATCTAGTAGAAAATAAAAGTGAGAAATTCGTGGGTGTTTGAGAATGTAAAGAAATTCGGTCCACAACTGGAATTCCTATAGTCCGTTAGGCGTTGAATACAAGCTTGTTTCCCACGTTACCCGACCTCCTCTTCCTTCCTTGAACTTGCCTTACCCCACATTTAATTTAAGTGATATTTAATATTATAAAATATAATTTTTAAATATTTTTAAATAATTTAATATATATACTGTCGTAACCATTTTTTGACAAAACGGAAATCGAACTTGGAATTTTGAAAAATGAATAAAACGGGAGTCGCCACCGACCTTTTATTAGGTGTGATCGGATCACCTTTTGTTTTAATAAAAGATTTGGTTTACTAAAACAATATTTTTCGGTCCGCGAAGTTTTGAGAAATCGAGTTTGGGAGTCGGTTACGTACGAGGAAGGATTAGCACCCTCGTCACGCCCAAAATTGGTACCAATGAATGTCCTTATGTCGAAAGTTAGAAATTTTTAAGGAATTTAAAATTCTTGACCCTTTTTTGAAATATTCGCCTTTTCTCGAATTAAACCAAGATTTTCTCGTTTCGAAGGTATAAAATGTCACGTCCAATACTTTAGGACACGATAGTTTAAATCCTCGATCCTAAGATCATCTCATAGTTTTCCGGAGTACAAATCAAGACTTTCTCGTTCCCAAGGGATTAAAGTATCACATCCAATACTTTAGGACACGGTAATTTAAATCCTCGAGTCGGAGATCATCCCATAACTTCCCGATTGAAAATGGGATCTTCTTGTTTCAAAAGGATAAAGTACCGCATCCAATGCTTTAGGACACGATATTTTAAACCTTCAAACCCAAGATTATCCCGTAGTTTTCTCGAATTTTTAAAAAAAATCAAGATCTTCTTGTCCCAAAAGACTAAAATATCACATCCAATACTTTAGGACACGATAATTTAAACCTTTGAATCCAAGATCATCTCGAAAATATCGATTTACGAAAAAATGACGTCAACGAAAATAATCGTGAAAATGTTGAAGCAAAAATAAAGAAATAAAATAAAGATATTAAAAATAAAACAAGACACCAACAGACAATGTCAATAATGGTAATAGTAATAATAATGCCAAAATATATACAATATAATAATAATAATAGTAGTAGTAAACATAATAATAATAATAATAATAATAATAATAATAATAATAATAATAATAATAATGATGATGATGATAATACAAATATATACAAAATGATAATATAAGTATAATAATGATAATAACAATATGCAATATATAATAATATATTAATAATAGTAATAATAATAGAAGGTATATACAATATGATAATAATATGATAATAATGTAATCATAGTAATAATAATAAAATAATATGACATATACAACAATAATATATAGTAATAATAATAGTAATAAATATAATAATAATAACTGTAACGGCCTAATTTTCAGTGGTGTTGGAAATGGTGATATGAAATCACTAAATCCGGCAAGTAAGTTGAATAAGATAGTAATTTAATATTTATGAGTCAAGTGAGAATTTAGAAAAAATTTGTCGATTGGTGAATTTAGTGAATTAAAAGAATTTATTAGGTCAAATGGGTCAAAACGAGGTATAGAGACCTCAAATTTGAAAATCGAGCCATAAAATTTTTAGAAATATTTATGGAGTGTTATTAAGTAAGTATTAAAGTTTGGTTGAGAAATTTAAATCTTTGGGTAGCCAATTTAATAAAAAGGACTAAATTGTAACAAATGCAAAATTTCTAGAAGAAAAATAGCTCAAGTGTTAAAATAAAAAGGATTTAAAGAGCAAATAAACCTAAAGGTGAAAAGGCTGGACGGCAAGGCAAGGAAATCAACAGAGGATAAGTGAAATAAGGGCAAAATGGGAATTTTTGTAATTTTAACATGATTATTAAGATAAGATTGAAAATAATCTAAAACAAATCTTCACAATCTCAGCCAAAAAACATCAGAGGAGTTCTGGAGAAAGCTTATTTTCATGCTATTACATTCTGTGAGTTTAATTCATGCTTTTTCTTGATAATTTTTATGTTTTTATGACTTTTACAACTAGATCCACTTATAGAATTCATTAATTTTTGATTTGGTGGGTAAAATTAAAAGTTACCCTTGCTGAGAAATGGAAGTTTATGATGAATTATTATGAAAATTAAATTATAATTTCATATTAAGGTGGTTTTATTAAGTAATTTTGATAGGAAATGATATTTAGGACCTAATTGTGAAAAAGTTGTGAATTAGAGGTTGGGGTTGAAATTCAGAATATCAAAGGTTATGAAATAGTTTGTAATGATAGAATAAAGTTTTGATTGAGAAAAATTAGTTCAATTGATGGCTGAATTGAGCAAGGACTAAATTGTAAAAACTGTAAATTTTGGGGTAAAAGTGCAATTTCGAAAATTGAAGAGCATAAATTATGAAGTGAAATAGAAATGAAATATATGCTGATGAGTGAAAATATTTTACATTATAGATCAAGAAATCAAAGAAAAGAGGAAAAGAAAAAGTTGCAGAGTAGTCCCTAAATTTCAAAATCTTCTACAAATCAGCCGGGTAAGTTCATATGGTTGAATTTATATGTTTATTTGTGAATGATTGAATGATATAATGTGCTGTTAAATATGAATTTGCTGTGGGTTTGTGAAAAAAAAATATGATAAATGAAAGAATAAATGGTGGTAATTCAAATTAGGAAAAATGCAGAATTGAGTACGTTCGTGTCGTGACATGTGATGAATTGACGGATAAGACCATGGTTAATCCATGGCAAATGTGAAATGTAGGTATGGTATCACCCTGAGTTATGAAATGTAGGTATGGTATCATCCATACTGAGTTATGAAATGTAGGTATGGTATCATCCATACTGAGTTGTGAAATGTAGGTATGGTATCATCCATACCGAGTTGTGAAATGTAGGTATGGTATTAACCATACTGAGTTGTGAAATGTAGGTATGGTATAAACCATATTGAGTTGTGAAATGTAGGTATGGAATTATCCATACTGAGTTGTGAAACGTGACACTGAGCAACGACGTACTCAAATTCGTAAGACGTTTCCTAATTTGATAAGAAGTAATATAAAATGAGTGAATCAAATGGAAGAGATTGAGTAGTTGTTAATGTTGAGCTCAACTATGTGAAGTATTTTAACAATGGTTGTGAATGGCAGGGAACTTTAGTAAATGTTTTGTTATTGTTTTGGAAATATTATGTGTGGTAAGCTACTTTTAAACCTATGAATTTACTAAGCTTCATTAAGCTTACTTGTGTGTGTTTGATATTTTTATGTAGATTGAATTAAAGAGAAGTGGAAGATCGGATCATCACAGCAAAACTCACTATCCAGATCAATTCCGGTAGCTTTTGTTTTATGTTTAATGGTTTATATGGCATGTATAGAGTTTAAATGAGATGGAGTAAAGATGTTATAAACTAGTTAATGATATTTTGCAACGAAACAGTTTTTGAATTACAGCAGTAATGTGATTTTGAAAAATCACCAAAAATAGAAGAAATGGAATTAGAAAGTGAAAGAAATATGAATTGAAAGCTCTTTCAGTCTATTTTCATATGAAAGAAATAGAGTAAGCAAAAGATATGGAAATAATGAGATATTTAAATTTTAGTAAAACTGGTTCTGAATGAATTCGTGATCCCCTGTTCTGCCTTTGAAAAATCATTAAAAATTGCACAAAAATAATTGTGGATTAAAATTTATATGTATGAAATTCTGAATGAGTCTAGTTTCAAATGAGCTAACAAGAAGGCCATCTAAGTTCTGTACAAAGAGTAATTTGATTCGTAGTGAAGAGAGGTCAGAGCAGTTGAACAGTAAAACAGGGGAAACTTTGATGAATAAACTGTACTAATTGGCCACATGAAAAATTCTGGAAAAATTATAGTAAAAAGATATATGTGTCTAGTTTCAGGGAAAATTAACGGATCTTAATTTGGAGTTCCATAGCTCCAGATATAAATAATTTAGTGACTATGACGCAGATGGACAGTTTTAAATTTTATGCTAAATTAGTAGTTAAGTTTAGTAATGCCTCGTGCTCGACTCCGGCAATTGTCTCGGGTAAGCGGTGTTACAATAACAACACATAATATATACAATATACTAATAACAATAACGTAAATATGGTAATAATAATAATAATAATACTAATGCTAATAATACTAATAAATAGTAATATGTACAACATAGTATAATAATAATAGTAATAATAAGTAGTATATAAAGTAATAATAATAATAATGACAATGTAATAATAAATATGACAATAAATATGATAATGATAGTAATAATAAAATAACGATAATGCTGACATAAAGTTTGTACAATATGTTAATATAATATAATAATAATAATAAACAATAATAATAATACTATAGTAAGTATATACATGCAAGTAATAATGCAATAATAATGATAATAGGAATAATAACATAAAAGAAAAATAAATAATAATAGTAATAGTAATAGTAACTATATTGATAGTAATAATAATAATAATATAATAATAATAATAATAATAATAATAATAATAATAATAAATAGTAATAATAATAATGATAACAATAATAATATCGAAAGAATAATTACAAAAATAGTCGAGGAAGGGCTAAATTGGAATCAAGATAAGGTTAGAGGGATTAAAATAGCAATAAACTGAAGTGGGAATAGTACTCGGGACTAAAATCTAACACACGCGTAACCTAGAGGGGCCAAAACGGAAATAAATCCCGCACCCTGAAACACTGCGTTCGTCTGAGGACTAAATTGAACTATGAAACAAAACTTGGGGCGAAAATTAAAAACTCTGAAGACTTGATTTTAAAAGCTGAACTTGCGGAAGGATTGAAAATGCAATAAACCCCTTTATATAAAACACGCGGATCCTAAGGCGGGTCGGGTCGGTCGGATCGGGTCAATGTGGAAACGGCGTCGTTTTGGGCTTAAAGGCCAGCCCCCAAAACGACGTCGTTTTAAGGGGCTATATAAGGCCGAAAACCCCCAAAAAAAATCATTTGATGCCTGTGCCAAGAAAAAAAAATGTGTTCTCTCATTTTTCTCTCTGGGACAGGGCCCAGATTCCGGTTCAAGGGTCGCCGCCGTCGTCGCCGACCACCGCGGTGGCCGGAATTCGCAAAATGGTGAGCCTTTTTTATTTTTTTTATTACTTTATTTTTATATTTTTATATTAGGCTTATATTTGTGAAATAGGAGATTCAAAGAAAAAGAGGAAATACCTTCGCAGATCTAACTTTCGTTCTTGATTCTCTGCTGTTATTTCTGTATTTTTTTGCTTGTATTTTTATTGGAAAAGGAAAGGAAAAAAAAGCCCCTTTTACATGATTTTCATTCGGTTTTTATAACCGGATCTGAAGAACTAGTTGAGAATAAAATATACAATATTTTTTTCGCTTTTTGCCCCTGGTTGCTTGTTGTTTCGTCCCTTTTCTTGCAGGTTATGGGGCGCCAGTGGAGGAGCGGCGCAAAGGGGTGAGTGGCCGACAGTGGCTAGTGCGCGAGTGGAGTGCGGCGCACCAGGGCTTGCGGCGCATCAGAGTAGAGGGAACCCTAGGGTTCCCTAATATTAATTAGTTTCGGGCCTAACTGGGCCATTAGGGTTTTGGGCCTTGTTTTTATATACTTTGGTTTGGGCCCGGACGTTTTGGGCCGTTTACATATACAATAGCAAGGTTTTATTGTAAATCCGTAAAATTTTAAATTTTAAATAACATTGAACTATCTTTTAAAAATAAATTATAATCTGACACCTCATCAAATTTAATAAATTCATACGTTGTTGGATTATGAACTATTTTGCTAATGTCTGCTTAATAATTCCTTCATTTTGGGTGATGTGAACAACTCAAAATTGAAAATCATCAACAACTCTAATAAGAAACAGTAAAATTCTCTTTTTATACTATAATAACAGTAATTTATTAAAGAATATTTTACAAATAAATTTAGAAAGATGTCAAGTGTCTTTTTTAATTATTTAATTATTATTTTATTACATCTTAAAAATAAGTGACACACTTATGAATAATAATTCATTTATTAAAAGTATTACATACTTATTCATTTTGATTATTTGACATAATTTTTAATGATGAAATTTGACTTTATTATTATTATTATTATTATTATTATTATTATTATTATCATATATACACTTTTTAATACAATACTTAAAATTATTCATAATCTCGACTTTAGAAATGTTAAATTAAGAATTTAATATACAAGTACAAAATATAAACAGTTGTAAGTTAACATTCATTTATATCAATATTCACATTCCTAAATAAATTAAGGTAAAATATTTCATACATTTTCTATGAACATTTCATTAAACGAAAATGTTGTGTTTCCCTTTTCAAATTAAGCATCTATACGTGATTACAAAATTATACAACAATGAACAACTTTCGCGAAAGCTCTCCTTTTTCTTCTTTTACATGAATAGTTTATGGTCAAATTTCATCTTTAATCCCTTTATTTTTTTTTTTTTGAGATTATATAAGAAAAGTTAAATTTCAATTTAGATATCTATATTTCACTCAAATTTGAAATTGAATCCCTATGCTTTAATATTGACATAATTTAACATATCAATCTTTATAATGTCATTAGTTAATTAGTCTAAATATTTATTTTGATAAAAATGCTGATGTAAATTTTTAAAAATTATTAACACCGTTAAAATTATTTATTAAATCTAGGTCTATTACGATGTCATCTTTTTTTTACATGAATACCAAGTAAGTATCTTTTTAACTTCAAAATATCATACTAGCAAATATAACAAAAGAATTGCAACAATGTTAACAAATGAACTCAAATTTTTAAATTAGAAAAATAAAAGAACTAAATTATTAAAAATAAAAATAAAGATTAAATTCCAAATACAACATATTATAATCTTTAAACTTTTATTCTATAAATTAATTAAAAATAAATAATTAACCCAACACAATTCAGGTCGGGTATACAATCGAAGTAGATATTATGAAAATATTGCGTTTCCCTTTTCTTCTTTCGAATTTAGTGTTTCCCCTTTTTAATAAAGCACACTTATGATACGATACAGTCAAAGCATAATCAAAACAATTACGTAATATTTCAAAACATGACAATTGTGTATTAAAAATCATTATTTAACTGTAATTTGGATTTACCTTAAATTATTATTATTATTATTATTATTATTATTATTATTATTATATGTTTTCAGATTGTTGATTCGTTTTTCTTTCCTTTTCGACAACTCAAAGTAAATAGGTAAAATAATTAATTATCAATTATAATAAAATTAATATTTATTGTATAAAAAATATCTTGAATTTTTTTCTGTTTGCAATTCAATTTTCTAAACAAAATGTTTCATTTACAAAACCATAAATACTTTACATATATTAACTCGATTAAACAATAAATAATATTTTTTATACAGTAAATATTAACTCTATTCCACTTTATCCTTATTCGATTCTTTTTAATAATACAAAGATTAAATTGATTCGTATAATAATTTTAAAATTTCACATAAAAATAGCTTTTCCCAAAATCAATTTGGATTGAAAAGTATATTACTTTGACAAAATCAATAGAATAAAACAAAGGATTAAAAAACATGATATGATACATGAATTTCACACTTAAAAGAAGGGAATGCATGAATTCTTAATAAATTATATGATACATGAATTTCACACTTAAGAGAAGACAAATTGAGGGAAGGCATTATTATTGAAGAAATAGAAAACACATGAGATGAGGCATGTGGGAGGAAAGTGCTGAGTTTTTATCTCGTGTTATATGAGTTTTTATATTTTATGTATGTTTGTATTTATGTTTTAATTTATTATGTCATTTTAATTATTTTATTAGTATTTCTTTTCATGTCAGACGATATTTTATATATATATATATATATATTTGAATGGGGAAAATGTCATAACCTGGTCTACTCAAAACGACTGATACTTCCAAAGGAGACAGACAGGCAGGTCAAAAACCAGCAGACTATGGTGACCATTATCAACTAGCTTACCCATTCTATCTGCAATCGCATTTGTATATTCTGCAGATTACTTCAACACAACTGCTTACTAATGGAAAAAGTAGGGTGGTGAGCTTGTTGATGCTGAACCATACGAATTGATATTTAAAATAAAGTAAGTTGAACCCAGTCTCACCAATTAATTAATTAACCAACCATGTGTTACTTGATAATTCATATATGCATTCTGCTTAATAATGAATCATGTTTATAAATATCTTTTACACAATAATCATTAATATGATATCGATATATTTTTTAAGATATATTATATTTTATGATATCGATTACTCAACCCTTCATTTTAGTGAAGTAGTATTCGAATTAAGATTACCCTAGTTTCATCATCGATTAGTATTTTAGGGATTAATGGAGGAGATATCTGAGTTGTTGTCAAGAGTTGAGCACAGAAAGGTTGAGTAAGATACCAGTAATCGACGATGAAATTAGGATAATTTTGATTCAAATACCACTTCACTGAGATGAAAGGCTGAGTAATTGATGATGAAACAAGGCTTCTTTTAGTGAGATGATGAACAATTTTTCAGATGGCTGGGTAATTAGAAGGGTTTCTCAGATGGGTGAGATGATGAAAACATTTGGTAATCGAAAAGATTTTTACAAAAATGTTGAAGGATGGAAATGTCTCGTGAAAGGATTCAATGTGAATAAAATAAATAATCAAATATGGCTTTTGATGTTGAAGGATGAAAACGTCTAGTAATCGAAAAGGTTTCTTCAGCAATCGATGGAAACTTTTCACTAACCGGTTTTGATTTTAATGGATTTTGAATTTTTTTTAAATAAATTATGTTAATTAATTTAAGAGAAATAGTTTTAATCGCTTTTTTTTTTCACATGAGGGGTCAAGGAGGGCAACACGTGGCAATGTGTGATTGGCCAAAGCTGTCATGTCATAAAAAAATTAGCATCGTTAGGCTCAGGTACCAATATAGTGAACATAAAAAAAAAAAAGGTACCAATCTGGGATAAAAAACTATAAGTACCAATCTGGGAGAAGTTGACAAGTTTAGATATTAATTTTATATTTAACCCTTATTAAATTGCAAAATGATATATGGTTTACGGTTAAATTCTTGCAATACTTGCTAAGCTATTTTAGCTTAACGCTTAGGTTGAAGTCGAAAAGAGAAGCTAGAAGTGGTCTAACACTTGCTCATCCCAAGCTTGAATAACAGTATGGTTTTATATTTTGTTAATAATATGGCATGTATATGGGCTTGTCACATAGATTTTAGTAAAAAGGGACTAAATCAATAACTTTTTGAAATTTGTTTAAGTTGAATTTATGTAAAAAAAAATTTATAATATGTTTAATGTTAGCTTTCATGTGATTGTTGTGTATAGTAACGAATATCTTATGAATTTTTGGATGAATGAGTTCACTGGGAGTGTTTTGGATTGCTTTATAATTATTCAAATTGTTGGGTTACTTTGAAAACTTTGCAGGGATTTTTAACAAATTTTTCTAAATGTTTTTGAGCAAAAATTGATTCAAGGTATCAATATCTAGTGTTTGAAATTGAGTTTTCCGGAAACACAATGTCAAATTGGTATAGATACCATGCTTTGGTATCAGTACCTTGGCCATAGGTATCAATACCTACATAAAGTTTTTGAAAATTTTGAATTCCAGAAGTTGATTTTGGTATCGATGCATATCAGAGGTATAGATACCTTGTTATAGGTATCAGTGCCTTCGTACCGATACTTGCCTCTGTTTTGAATAAAAATTTTATTTTATTTACTTCCAAGCACAATCGATTAATCGGTAATGTTTCCAAAAATATGTAATGACATTAATGAGTTCTAAATGTTAAAATTTAGTCGTAAAATGTTCAATTTACCTAGTGTTTAGCTAAGATTGCTTTGGCACCAAATGTAATAGTCCTATATCAGGCCTTGAAGGTCGGATCGAGTATAGGGATGTTACACCTCTCCTAGGTTAAATTATGTTATTAGTTTCTGTACTTAATGAAAGTTGTATATTTAGTTCCTATACTTTAACTTGATTAATTTAGTCCTTTTACTTTTCAAATTGGTTAATTTTAGTCCCTATAATCTTTTAATTTTGAAATTTTAGTCCTAACTCAAATAGTAGCAACTATTTCGTTTAGTTAAATTCAATTATTAGCCCCTGTACTATGCATACAGTTAAATATTTAGTCCATTCTCCAATTGCATCATCTAAGCCTCTATACTTTTCGAATTTTGAAATTTCAGTCTTTACACAAATGATAGTCAATGCTCCATTAATTGGATTTTTAGTAAGTAATATGTCAAAATAACAAGTTGACATGGCATTACACATATGATAATATGTTTGCCGCATCAGATTTTGGAAATAACAAAACATAACTTAATGAATTTAGAGTGATCTACATAAGTAGTATTATTTAATGAATTTAGAGTGATCTACATAAGTAGTCACTGAACTTTTAGTAAATTTTTTATTAGTCACCCAACTATGAAAAGTTACAAAATTGTCACACAACCATTCAATTTTTTCTTTTTTGGTCACCAACGACTAAAGGTGGTGGCTTTTAAAATTGGCATAATAGTAACTTTAACCCTAAACATTTATAAATTATGCCAACTTAGTCTTGATTCTAAAAAAATAACCCTCAACGTTTACACATTGTATAATTTGGTCTTTTTCTGCATTTTTTTTTTGGTAATATTGAGGGTTAATTTTAAAATAATTGGAAAATATGAAAGTTATTATCTTGGATTTTTGGGTGTTTCAATTTTTATTTATTTTTTTGTGTACTTCTAATCAAATTTAGCTGACAAGTTTGATTTTTTAGGTTTTTAGGTAAAAGGGCCACAAAGAAAAAAAAAATTACACAATGAGTAAATGTTGAGGGTTAATTTTTTTTTAGAATCAATACTAAATTGACACAATATAAAGGGTTAAAGTTGCTATATGCCAATTTTAAAAGTTGCTACTATTAGCCAATTTGTGACAAAAAAAAAAGAAGAAAAATTAAATAGTTAAATGACCATTTTGTAACTTTTCATAGTTGTGTGAGTACTAGTGTAGGTTGCCCATGAATTTAACTGTTGTCATTTGATGAAGATTGAAATTTGAAAAATTGAAAAGTAAAAAGACTAAAAATGACCAAATTAAAGTACAAGAACTAAGTCCACAACTTTCGTGAAGTATAAGGACTAATAACAAAATTTAACCTTTATAATATATTAATAGTTTTATGGTGTTAAAAAATTACAATATTTATGTTGATTGAGTCATAACTTGATTGGCACGGGCATTGTTATAGGAGGACATGGGTTCGAGTGCGCTGAAGCGCATTATCCTCCTATTATGGGTTGGGGAAAGATTGTAATACCCCGAAAATTACTACAGTAAGAAGTAAGATATTATCCTTGATATCGTTAAGTAAGGAAATAAAGTGACAAAAAGGAAAATTTTGGATTATGTCAACATTGAGAAGTATATTATGATATATTACATTATTAATTCAAGAAAGGACTAAACTGTAAAAGTGAGAAAAATTTTGTTGCCCAAGAATAAATACTCAAAATTTGAGGGATAAAGTGCAAATATGAAAAAGTTGAAGGACCAATAGTGTAAATATTTTAGGGGTGGAATAATCTAGAAACTAAGGAAAATGGATGAATTAGGACCAAATTGAATAGGTGAAGAATTATGAGGGACTAAATTGTAATTTTTCCAAATTAAGTGATGATTCAATGATGGAATTTTTAAAGATCATGAAGGGTGAAATGGTCAATTAGTAAGAGAGAGAATTCTAGAATGTAATGATTATGTTGATGATATTTTAAATTAATTAATTAGATAAATATTACTTTATTAATACTTTAATAAGATATTTATTATTTTATTATTTTATTTAGTATATATATATGTGTGTGGAAAAAAAAAGGAGAGAGAAGAGAACACACCATCCATCTTTCCCATGCACCAACATGAGAAGAAGAGAGAAAGAAAGAAGTTTTGTTTTCTTTACAATTTGGTCCTTTTACTAAAAATCCACCATTTTCACTTAAAATTCAAAAGAATCTCCATAGCCATCAAGGGAGAAAGATGACAAGGAGACTATGAGGAGCAAGAATATCAAGTTAGATTCAAGAAATAGAAGCTAGAGGAGAGAGAAAATCAAGTTAGAGATTGAAATCAATAAAACAAGGTAAGAACATTAAGTTTTCAATATATTTTTAAGTTTGATATTGTGGAAAAAAAACATGCAAATGATGTTAATGTAGAGTTTTCTTATACAAGGTTTTATATTCTTGATATGTTAGTGAAGGAAAATAAGAGAAAGTGATGGGAAATATTGTAGAGAAAGGAAATAAAGGTGTTATAAACTTGGTAATTAACATTTTGCACTAAAACAGTTTTGGACAGCAGCAGTGGTCTAACTTTAGAAAATCACCAAAAATTGTATAAATTGAATTAGAGGATGAATAAAATATGAAATTAAATATTATTGAGTCTAGTTTATTACAGAAGAAACGGTGTATGTAATGGAATTGTAAATTGTGAGATATAATAGGTTTTGTGAGGAAAGGTCAGAATGATTTCAGGTTCCCCTGTTCTGACTTTGTAAAATCATAAAAAATTGGATAAAAATGATTAGAGGCTTAAATTTATATTTTTAAAATTCTTAATGAGTCTATTTTCAATAAAAAGAAATGGAAACATCATCCGAATCCCGTATGAGGAGATAATTAATTTTTAGTGAGGAAATGTCAGAATTGTCAGACAGCAGAATAGGGGTGAATTTAAAGAATAAACTATACTTATTGGATAAACCAAAAATTTTGAAAGTTTTATGGTAAGAAGATATATGAGTCTAGTTTCAGGAAAAATTAGCGGATCTTAAATTGGAATTCTGTAGCTCAAGATATAAATAATTTAGTAACTATGACGCAAATGGGCATCTTTGAATAAATTTATGAGTAAATAGTGAAATCATAGATAATGTTACTTGTAAGCATGTTATATAAATTAAGGATGTGGAATGGAGAGGAGGAGGAAAATACATATGAATATTCAACTAGCATGGCTAATTTGCATGTTCTAAACTCAGGGACTAAATTGAATAAAAGTAAAACTTTATGAGTAATTTTGTAAAAATGTCAAGAAATGACCAATTGCATGAAATGGATTATTTTATTATTTAAATTATAAAATTGAATGAAATTATTAATTTAGATCAAGATCGGGTGAAAATATGTTTTAGGGATTAAATTGAAAAGTGTTGAAATTATGAAAAATTTTGATATTTTATAGAATTCATGGGCTATTATCAATATATATGAGAATAATTAGGCTTGAAACAAGGATTATATTACAAGAATTTTATTTTTTTGAACCTAAGGATGAAATCATCATTAATTAAAAGCTTAGGGGCAAAATGATAATTTTGCCTAAAACATTAATTAAATGTATCAGAATATGAAATGAATGAAAATGATGATCAGATTTATTTATAAAGATCTGGATAACTCAAATATGAGACTTGAACATGGAAAAGAAAAGTCATCGGATTAGTGAAACTATAAACATGAATAAGCAACGAGGTAAGTTCATGTAACTTGAATTATATTCTTAAATGCTTGAAATGTATGTTATTGATGTGAATATAATTTGAATGTTCATTGTATGAAAATTGATGAAACATTGATATATTTGGTAAAAAGGGGAAGAAATCCCGGTTGAATGAAAGGAAAATTCGATGGATCTCTGAAAAGGAATTGACGGTAAAAAGGATCTAGCCCGGACAGGTGATCCTATCTTGATATAGCCCTCCCGAAGAATATGTGGAAAATGGATTTAGCCCGGACGGGTAATCCGAATTAGGGTCTGAATTTAGCCTGGACTGGTAATTCAGATCCAAGCTCATTAGAGTAATTGTCGTTGCAGGGGATTTAGCCTGGACTGGTAATCCCGACAATACTCTATGAGTTTATTACAGGGGATTTAGCCTGGACTGGTAATCCCGCTGTAAAGATGAGGTTCGCGGGAGTGTGCTCTCTGAAATAGAAATGTGCGCACATGAATATGAATTGACGGACCCGGAATTGTACACTATAAGTGTACTACTGGAAAATCCATCGAAATTCCGAGAAATTCAACGGGATAAATATATAAATGGCAAGTACTTGAAATCATGAAATTAAACTTGAAATACATAGAAATGATAAGTATTTGATATATTGAAATATGACATGGAAAATACATGTATGTGAAATTTGCCAGATAATTATGCATATTCAAGATTATGAACTACTACTAGAATAAATATATACTAAACTCATGAAAATGATAGTACATGAAATATTGTTATAATAAATTGAATAATTTATATTTATGAAGAAATAGAAAAAGAATGATATGTATCATGACATGTAAATATAGGACTATTTTTGATACGTTGATACAAGGAAAATTATGTATATTAGGACAAGTAATAAATTCAAGAGAGACATGTCGAGAAAATAAGTTTGTTAATATTAAAGTATGCCAACCAGTATAGGAAAATTTTAGGATTTTACGAAAAATTCCCTATAATCCCGATTTAATCCCGGTTGGTTCCTAATGTATGTATTGGGCTTTGAGGGCCCAATAGAGAGACGTTATGATTATTTTCAGAATATGAATAATAAATGACTCAGAATTATTCAAAAATATTCAGTAAACTCCGGTAATACCTCGTACCCTATTCCGGCAACGGATACGGGTAGGGGGTGTTACAAAGATAGTGGGTACTTCTAAGCATTGTGTAAAAAAAAATGATCACAACATATAATGAAATTGTTCAAAAAAATTACAACATTTATTATAAATTATGAAAGGGACAAATCAAAAACACGTAAACATAATAGTGGGGTCATAGGCTTCTTAATGAGGTTTTTTGGTATAATGATTTATTTGGCCCTTCAATTTTATAAAAAAATAATTTTAATTCTTTATTTAATTTTTCACCTTTTTTAACATTTAACGTTGTATTGTTTGTCAAATTACTCTAAAATAGAAGAAAAAGTTAACGTTTGTTAACTTTGCTAATGTGGCATATACATGGATTGCCATGTCAAGAATTAATTAATTTTTAAATTTTCAAAAATTCAAAAAAAATTATTAAAAATTATATAAAATATTTTTAAGATAGTTTTTGAATTTTAAAAAATTAATTAGTTGCTAATGTGACATACATGTGAACTGTCACGTGAATGAACATCGGCAAAGTTAACATTTGTTAACTTTTCCATTCATTTTTGGGTAATTTGACAAATAATGTAAGTTTAAAGGTTAAAAAAGACGAATAAGAGCTAAAATAAATTTTTTATATAAAATTGGAGTATTATGGTTTTTTCCCTCTGTCTCTGTCAACTTAAAATTTTATTAATAATTAAAAACACTCTATAAAACAATGGTAATATAAAAGTTAAAAAAAAAATGGTAATATAAGGTGGACATTTGTTTAGAGCGGAATTTTGGTCAGAGAAATAAATGATTTAAGTTTAAATTTTGATGGACAAAAAATAGTATTATTATATTTTTAATTTTTATATATAAATTATTAAACTGTTAATTTTTATTAATTCGTTGCGTATAAATTATTGAATTGTTAATTTTGAAGATAACAATTTAACGATAAATTTTAACCATGTTAATTAATTGATTTAACTTTTCTATTTTTATAAAGAATGATGATTAAATTTTGATAAATTAAAATAATGATTTAATTTTTATTTTTTATAAATAAATAGTGAAGTTCATAAATTAGAGTTTATTGAGTTTAACTAAAAAGTGCCTTGAGTTGTGCCTCCGATTAGGGATGTAATTGAGTCGAGTTAAGTTTGAATATTTTTAAATTTGAGTTTGACTCGAACTTTGAAACTCGAAGCTCAAGTCAAGTTAAACGAACATTTGTTTTCAAGCTTGAGTTTGGCTCAAATATAATGGAGCTACTCACGTTAAATTAAATTTGTTTACTAATTTTTGTACTCAATCTCAAACTTAACTCGATAATTAAGCTCGAGATTAATAATATATATTAAAAGTATATAAAATATAAAAAACTTGATAAATTCTACAAATTATTCGAGTGAAGCAAAACTAATCATATTTAATTATAATAGTATGAAATTGACTGTGGTTAAGTCTTCCATCTCTAATAATTAATATTATATATAACAAGGATGCATCTAATGATTATAAGTGGTGCATATTGATTTATATAGTTTTTCAAAAAGATTTCATAATTTTTTATTATCCATTTAATCTCTATAATTTTAAAAAATTATTGACATCTTTTTTAGATAATTTTAATTAAGATAAAATAAACTAAAATAAATTTTACGCTAAGATAAAATTAAAATTAAAATATACTAAAAATTGGGCATAAACTTTAAAAGTTAAATTTAATAAATTTTAAAATTTTAAGTAATAATAGACTCCCATCAACTATTTTCGTCTAAAATAATGGATGATAAAATTAAATAAAATTTTAAATGTTTCTATTTTAAATTCAATTGTAAAATATTTAAACATTAATATGTTTTAAAATTAGTTACACGAGTTATTTGGATTCTAAGCCTAAAAAAGTTGAAGACAGATTTATGAAAATTCCTAGTATCATATATATTACAAGACACAGTATTTTACTTGGAGGCTTAAATTGTGAAAAGTGAATACCCTTATTGTTCAACACATCATCACTATTAATATTAAAATAATGTATCGGTTTTATTATTAATTATCAATATTTATAACATTTTTAAATATTTTATTTTTAGTGTAAACCATATACAAGGTACATAATATTTAAGGAAACAATCTTATGCGGAGGTATAAAACTATGACAGTTCTAACCCATAATCACTATTAATATTAAAATAATGTGAGTTTTATTATTAATTACCATTATTTGTAATAATTTAGTTTTATTTTAAATTTATATGGTAAGGTTAAGATTTCATAATTTTTCATTTTAATTTAGTTACTTACAAATTTATATTTTTTATAAAAAATTTACAATAAAATAAACATTTTTAGGTATTTAAAAAATAATATTTTCAATATTCAAAATTTTTAAAAATAATATTATAATTTATTTTACATTTCACCCTTAAATTATACATGTACAATTTGTCAAATAATCGTTAATTAATCGAGAAATTTAAATTGGATTTATATATTTTATATAAAATATTTTTTTAGTAAAGATAGAAACTATTCATTTTTCATAGTTCTTATGGAGCTTGATGCTCAGTTTAAGCCTCGAACTATACTTGTTTTCTTATTTTGATACCTAAATTTTTTTCTGTCTCACTTTGGTATTAAATTATTTTCCATTACCCAAATTAGTCTACGACGTTAAAAAAAAAAAATTAACACGTGGTGCTATTAGAATGTGCCACATCAATCTTCTTTATTTTTTTAATTGAAAATTTTAAAAATCACATATAATATATAAATAATTAAAAAAATATTTATAAAATTAAAAATATATAAATATCAATTTAAAAAAGTCATAATAATATAAAATTTTAAAAAAGTAAAAAAAAAGTAATTAAATTTAAGAAATTTTCAAAAAAAAACTTAAAATTTTTAAAAATATATATTCTAGAAATGTTGTAATAATTTTTTTCCAAAAATTCTAAATTCTAAAAATTGTAAAAATTGAATAAAATTTTTAAAAAACCAAACAGAAAGTTTACTTTAAAAAAAGCTTAATGTCTAGAAACTGAAAAGTTTAATTTAAAATTTAAAAACTAAAAAAATCAAAATATTTTAATATATTTAAAAAATTATGAAAATTTGAAAATATTTAAAAGTCAAAGAAACACCCGTCAACGATCGGCTAATAGTGGTCAATGCCAGTAAAAGGTGGTTAATGCTATTAAACGGTTCGTCAAAATCAAGGTTTTTTTTTAAAATATTCAAAATTTAAATATTTTAAAAAAAAATTTAAATCTATTGCCATGTGGCATATTTTAATTGGTTGGATGTATCACATGACACGTTTTTATTGGTTCCATGTGATAACTAATTTTTAAAGTCATTACAAAAATATGGAGTGAATCGATGGCGGGGATAATTTAAATACTAAAGTGAGACAAAAAAAAAGTTTAGATACTATATATATATATATATATATATAAATAGTTTGAGTTCAAAGTGAACATTAAGCTATGAATATCGCACAATATATTAAAGTATACTTTTAACTATAAAAGCGGGTAAATTACACCAACAGTCACTCAACTTTAGGGTAACTGACAAAACAGTCACCTAAGTTTCATTTCAGTCACTCAACTTTCAAAAAGTTACAAAATAGTCACCAACGTTATGAAAAAGTTACAAAATTGTCACTGATTAACGGTAACCGTTAGGGGGTTAACGGGATTGCTGGCTTGGCAAGTTAACCAGCTGATGTGGCAAGTTAACTTGCCACGTTGGCAAAGCTGATGGGTGATCTAGTTTCATTTCAGTCACCCAACTTTGGGGTAACTGACAAAACAGTCACCTAGGTTTCGTTTCAGTCACTCAACTTTCGAAAAGTTACAAAACAGTCACTAATTAACAGTTACTGTTAGAGTGTTAACAGAATTGCTGACGTGGTAAGTTAACCAGCTGATGTGGCAAGTTAACTTGCCACGTTGGTGAAGCAGCTCAACCTCCTCCTCATTATTCTTCTTCTTCTTCGTTACTTGCCAACGTGGGTGTCATGAAAAGGTTTAGCCATTGCATGCAAAGGTTTCGCCATGAAAAGATCATTTTTCGACACGGAGAGATCGATGTTATCCTCATTTGATGGCACCCTCCATGAAAATCCTTGAATCAGCCTTGCCAACACCATCACTGTCATTCCACTTCCAAGAGCCACCCCAATGCACCCACGTCTCCTTGTACTAAACGATATGAACCTCAGTTCTCTCTCTGTCAGATCAACTTCTTCAATGCACCCATCCTTCAAGTGTCGCTCAGGTTTGAACACCGATGGCTCGTCCCAAATCTTGGGGTTCCGGCCTAGGCCTAGCCGACTAAACAAAACATGGCTGCCTTTGGGGATGAAGTAGCCAGCAACGATGGCATCGGCATTTGAGGCTTGGGGCAAGTTGAAGGGTGAAATGCGGTGAATCCGAAATGCTTCCTTTGCACAAGATTTTACGTAGTTGAGTCTTGGAATATCAGACTCTTGAACCCACCACTGGTTTCCAACAACTCTTTCTATTTCCTCCGTTGCTTTCTGAAGGATTTCAGGTTGGTTTATCATCTCTGCCATTGCCCATTCCGCTGCATTCGATGGTGTAGAACCTAATTATTGCCCGGGGCCCAATAACAAAGCCAGAGCCCAAACCAACAACAACAAAAAATAAAAAATAACAGTCCATTACATTATAAGCCCAATTCAAACCAAAAAGAATAGCAACCAAACCCTAGCCCCCTAGGGTCTTCTGCCCACTTGCTCTGCTGTCACCGCCACTGCCGAAACCTGCAGGCCACCGCCCTTGTCACCTCAGCACCGCCCTCGCCACTCACCTGCAAGGCATTAAAATAGAAGCGACAGAAAGCAAAAAGAGATTGTAAAAGAAAGGCTATAAAAGCCGATTTTGAACCAGTGTAAAAGGATCTTTCTTCCTTTTTAATTATCAATGCAAAATCAGAGAAATTTTCATCAATAAGAGAATCAATCACAACCAAAAGACAGAAATAAAATATTAATAGGAATAGCAATCCGAATATCAAAGGGAGACAAAAAAATCAGAGAACCAAAACACCAAAAATCAAAATCGGAAACTCAAGGTATTTTTTTCTTCCTTATTTACAAATCTGTTTCCTCCTTGTTTATGCATGTATAAAATGTGAAGTATTAAAAAGAAAAGGAAGCAAATACCTGAAAAAGGGGCCGAAAGGAGGATTTTTTTTACCGGCGATGACGGAGGCATGACGGAGCACCGCAGACGACCCACCAGATTCTCAGAACCTGCAGAGAGAAAAAGAAACAAAAATCAGTTTTTTTTTAGGAACAAGGGAAAATGAAAATTTTTGTAAAAAAATTTGACTTATATAGCCAATCGAAACGACGCCATTTTGGCCAGCATCTTTAAGCCCCAAAACGACGTCGTTTCATCTGAGACCCGCGCGCGCGGCCTGACCCAACTGAAGGATCCGCGCGTTTTTGTAGATTGGGCTAATTGCCCTTTTGATCCTTTCGCATTTTCAGTCTATTTGAATAAGTCTTTCTTTTATTTTAATTTCGCCCGAAACTTTCACGCAGTTTTCAATTTAATCCATTTAAGTGCTGCGTTCAAAGGTCTTGGGTAAAATTACGCTCCTCATCCGCACAAGTTAGCGCGCGTTGCAGCTTGGTCCTCGTCCTTTCTTTTATTGCAAATTTGCCCCGGTCATGTTGTTTGTTATTCAATTTAGTCTTCTTTCATTATTTTCACTATTCTATTATTAATTTATTATTGCTTTATTACTTTTGTCTTATTACTATTTTCATCATTATTTTTACCATTATTATTATTATTATTTTATTTCACTCACTAGTATTATTTTCATTTCTATTATCACTATTATTTATTTAATTTTTTTTACTATTATTTACTCCTATTATCATCGTTATTATTATGATTAGCATTTTTATCATCATCATATTATTATTATTACCATTATTATATTATTAATTTTTATATGTACGTTTTTATATATATTATTTCATTTATTAATTACCACCATTATTATCGTTATTATTATTATTATCATTATTATTTTATCATTATTTTCTATTACTGTTAATATACGATTATTATAGTAATACTTTTACTTTAACACTATCTATGTTATTATTTTTACTCATTCATCATTATTAATATCTTAGTATCACTTGTACTAGTGTATTATTTTACATCGTTATTTTAATATTATTATTCTTTTCTCCTATAACATCGTGTTTTCATTTTATCATTTGTCCCACTAATTTTTCTCGATGCTTCAGGTTTTTTAAAAACAATCGATATTCCGTATTAGCAATTCGAGTGAATCGAGCCCTAACTTACTGGGTTCCGGTTTTTCTCATTTAAGTTAAACAACGGAATATCCCTTTCAAAAATCGCAAATTCAAGTTCTAAATCGATATCCCGTACTAGCAATTCGAGTGAATCGAGCCCTAACTTACTGAGTTCTGGTTTTTTCTCGTTTAAAGTTAAACAACGAAATATCCCTTTTGAAAAATCGCAATTCAAATTTTAAACAAAACACTTAATCTCGGAAATTCGAAATGTCGTGCCTTAACTTACTGGACTCGACGCCTAGATACTTCGAGATAAGTTTCTTTTTCTTCTAAAATAGAGGCAATATTCCTAATTTGGGTTTTCAGGAAAACAAGCCCTAACTCACTGGGTTCTGGTTTCTCGCTCGACAAAAGATGAGAGATCCTCTTCAAAAATAAAACCAAGTTTTAAAAGGCGAGCTTAGTTTCGGGAGTCTAAAGTGTCGCGACCTAACTTACTGGACATGTTACTTTATCTCTTCGAAAAAAAGAGAGTCTTAGCACCCCTTCCAATTCCTTCAAATTTTGGAAATAAAAAGTATCTATTTTCAAATCATTTCAAAGTTTCCAACATTAGGACATCGATCAATCAGTTTGGTACCGATTTCGGGCGTGTCGAGGGTGCTAATCCTTCCTCGCACGTAATTGACTTCCGAACCCATTTTTCTCAAATTTTCGTAGACCAAAAGCATCGTTTTAATAAACCGAGACGTTTTATTAAAACAAAGGTGATCCGATCACACCCAAATAAAGATCGGTGGCGACTCCCTTCCTTTTCGTTTTCAAAAAATGAGTCGACCTTGTCATTTCCTGTTCTTTTCAAAATGGTTACGACAGCTTGGCGACTCCACTGGGGACTTCGAGAGTCAGGCCATAGATTGATTGATTCTTGTCCTTTTGATTAAAATTGGAAAATGGTTTCAAAAAATCATGCTTCTTTTAATACACTTTCAATATTGGGTTTCGTAAATACTTTGGCATTGCATTGCATGACCGCTGTGGTCACACCCTTTAAGTGGGAGTGATAAGCTATGCCTTCGTGAGGTTTTCACCTCCGCATGGGCTAGTGGACTGCTTTCGGGATACATCCGTACCTATGTCTTCGTGAAGTTTTCACTTCCGCATGGCCATAGAGAAATGTATTCCCCTAAACCGAACTCAGTTCGTATGAGCCTATAATGGGTGAGGATCGAGGAATCTGCTGGTTCGGGTACCTCAACTTTAGAACTAAACCGCATATAGTGAACCCTAAGAGCTCACCTTAGGTAGAACTATGTCAAACCTTAGTGGTCACCCAGATAGGTGTTTGTTTATTTTACTTGCTTTATATTCCATAGTACTAACTTGTTGTGTTTTATTCTTTTGTGCATATCATTCCATTTTTAAGAGGCATCGATTCACGGTCAGTTTCTGAGTTAGAGAGCTCGTTATGGAAAGCGAATTCCTTAACAAAGTGGAAGATAATGCGGCCGCCCGCATATGGTCAGAGCCATGCCAATTAGAAAAGGAGGATAGCTTAGCTGAGGGGTATGTGTCAGAACTACGGGATTACACCAATATCAGTGTCACGCAGAACGAACTCCAGGAGTTGAAAGAAATATGGACCCAGTGGGATGATGAGGCAAAGCAATTGTTCTATAGTACTTACGGCGACCTACCTTACCTGCTTGATGTCAAAATAGATAAGCACCTATTCCGAGCAATGACTCAGTTCTGGAATACTGCTTATAGCTGTTTCTCTTTCGGGAAAGTGGATTTGGTTCCCACGGTAGAGGAGTATACGACCTTGCTACGTTGTCCAAGAATTCAAGTTGATAAGGCTTATTCCAAAGCAGTTAATGGCCCGACTTTTGCGAAGAAATTGATGAATATCACAGGAATGAGCGAACAATGGGTCTCAGCTAGAATGCAGAAAAAAGGCGAGGGCAAATGTGTACCTTGGATATGTTTGAGAGACCTGATCCTAACGCATCCCGATGCAATGAAAAAGATTGACGTCTTGGCCTTGTGTATTTACGGTTTGGTAATTTTTCCAAAAGCTCTAAGACACATTGATGAATCAGTTATTGATCTATTCGGCCGACTAGACAAAGGGGTCACGCCTGTTCCTGCCATCTTGGCCGAAACGTTCAGATCCTTGAATGCATGTCGGAGAATGGGTGAAGGCAGGTTTGTTCGATGTGTGCAGTTGTTATTGGCTTGGTTCCATAGTCACTTCTGGAAAGTGGAGAAAGTGTCTTATCGGTTTTTATCGGAGAATTACTCCCCGTTGGAAGAGATAGTAGTTACGCCTAGGAAAGAAGACGTGTCCGAAGAAAACTGGGTAGCACTCCTTCAAAACCTTCAAGAAGACGACATCAAGTGGAAGGCTCCTTGGATGATGCCCGACAAGATCCTTTATCGTTGTGGAAGCTTCGACTGGGTTCCTCTACTGGGAATTTAGGGTGCCACTGCATATGCCCCTTTGCTGGTCCTAAGACAGTATAGTTCAAGATAGTTCGTACCGACGACATACGGGCTGGCTCAGTGCTAGTTCTCATATGAAGGGGGAGCTATAAGAAAAAGGTTAAGGAGATCTCTAGTGCCTGGAATCAGATTCATAGAATGAAAAGATTATCCGCAGGCCCGATGACGACCCCGAAATACACTGAATGGAGGACTAGGAGGATCAATGATAACATCCCTGAGCCAAATCCATAGGGTGCCCGGTCAAGAGAAGAATGTTTGTGAGTAGTCCCATCAGAACTGGAAATAGTGAAACAAGATTTTGAAAGGATGAGTTCGGAACTCGAAAGAAAGATAGAGAGACTATAAGAAGAGAAGATGCTCCTCAAGTTAGACATAGATGGACAAAAGTCAGAAGCTGAAAAACTAAGAAAGGAGAAAGGGAAAATAGAGGAAGACCGAGATGATCTAAAGACGGAATATAGGAAGATGCGTTTGACAATGAAAAACGCCGGATTAGGAAAAACTCCAGAGCAAGGCGACGCGAGATCCGAGAGGAAAGAACCAAGGCTAGCAGTTGGGAGAAAAAGTTCCACGAAATGCAAACACAAAACGTGGTTCTGAGAAAAGATATGGCAGAAAGCCAAAAAGAGAAGAAAGGACTAAAAGCTAGGGTAGCTGAGCTTGGACGGTCCCTGCATCACTATCGAAGTCGCAACTCAGAAAGCGAACTGAGATTAAGTCTAAAAAAAATCGAGGAAATGAGAGGCAAGATTGAAGAGTTAGAGTCAGCATTATACGGTTGCGAGCTCCGAATTGAGCTTTTGGAAACAAGAGAAGGGCACTGGGAGAAGGAGCTTCACCATTCCCGTAATCAAGTTAGAGATCGAGACTACCTCAAGGGTGAAGCGATAGTTCAGATTCGAGAAGTGGCTGATCACCTGCAGACCCTGGCGGCACAAGCTGAGATCTTAGGTATGAAATACGAGCTACAGGCAGATCGTAGTCAAGAGCTGACCTCTTTACTTAGGAAGATCAAAACTCTGGGCTTAAAGGCGAAAACATATTTGTAATCTATTTTATGTAAAGAGTTTTGCCTTCTAATAAAGTTTTCTAAAATGAAGTTGATCAGAATCGATGTCTTCTTCTTGCATTCATGCATTTGCATTGCATCACATTACATGCATTCAAGTTTACAAAAAAGGGGCCTAATTAGATAAAATTATCAGAGGAAAAGAAAGAAAGAGAGAAAAGAGAAAATCTGGAAACGGAACATCGCTACGGAACACGCACTAAAACCAGAAAAATAGATCAAAGGTTCGAATAATTCCAGAAAAAAATACAGGAACAAATGCAAGAGCAAATGTTGAAGCTCGAGCAGGAAATGAGGGACCAAATGTTGGAGGCCCAAAGAAACATGATAGCCCAAGTGACCCAAGTGATGAACGGGGCAATGGATAAAGGGAAGGGTCCCATGCCTCCTGTTGACGAGGATAGCGAAGGCGCTCCCCCGGGTTATACCCCGTCGCACGCAAGAACACGGCCTGAGAAATATCTCCAAAGGCCACCAGTTACAATCAGGCCCTAGCAAGGGCATGATGACGTTAGACCTCCCATGAGCTATCATGTAGGCTTTGGATCCCAACCAGGAGACAGCCCGGCCAACCCTGTTGTGCCCGATTTAGATGCAGTAGAGAAAATGGGGTCGAGAATAGAATTCTGAAGGCAACTAGAGGATCGTTGCAAATGGCTGGAGGAAAAATTCAAAGCGCTGGAAAGTATCGATCATCATCATGGGATCGACGCAAAAGACTTAAGTCTAGTTCCCGATTTGGTACTGCCTTATAAGTTTAAAATGCCTGAATTTGAAAAATATAGTGGGACTAGCTGCCCGGAGGCCCACATCACCATGTTCTGCAGGCGAATGGCTGGCTACGTGAGTAATGATCAACTCTTAATCCACTATTTCCAAGAATGTTTGGTGGGCGCAGCTGCTAGATGTTATAACCAGCTTAGTCGGGCCAACATTAGTTCCTGGAGAGATTTGGCTCAAGCATTTCTAAAGCACTACAGCCACGTCACAGACATGGCACCGGATAGAATTACTTTGCAAAGCATGGAAAAAAGACAAAATGAAAGTTTCAGACAGTACGCGCAGAGGTGGAGGGAGATCGCCATGCAGGTCCAACCACCCCTCTTAGAGAAAGAGACTACCATGCTCTTCATTAACACCCTGAATGCCCCTTTCATAACTCATATGATAGGGAGTACGACTAAGAGCTTTGCTGACATAGTAATGGCCACAAAGATGATCGAACATACCATAAGGGGCGGCAAGATCGAGGCAGGAGAAAGCACTAGGAGGGCCGTTCCTAAGAAGAAAGATGGTGAAGTAAATAACGTGAGTACATACAATAAAGTGTACTCGAAGGCGATCACGGTTAATCAGCCAAAGGCAGTAACTGCTGAACAACAGGGACCGACAAGACAGAAATTGAGAACCAGATCGAATATCGAAAAGATTTAATTCACGCCAATTCCAATAACGTACAAGGAGCTATACCAGATTTTGTTCAACGAGCACATCGTGTCCCCATTTTATTTGCAACCATTGCAACCCCCATACCCTAAATGATACGACTCTAACACTCACTGCGATTACCATGCAGGGGTGGCAGGGTATTCGATAGAGAATTGCCTCGCCTTTAAAAAGGTAGTCGAGAAGCTAATAAAAATGGAGGTTATAACACTCGACGATATGGTAAAAAGGGGAACCCACTACCCAATCACGAGGATAGAGGGGTAAACGCGATTGGTGAGGCAGTGGTGAGGAAAATCAAGAAGGATGTCAAGGAAGTGAAAACCCCATTATGAATAGTCTAGAAGGAGATGGCGAAAAGAGGATTGATAGATTCAGATCCTGCGGGGAACGGGAGGTATATAAAGTACTACTGCGAACTCCATAAGACAAAAGAGCACGAGATTCAAGAATGTGCCAAGTTTAGAATCTTGGTGCAAGGCCTTATGGACAACAAAGAACTGGAGTTTTATGAAGAAGAAATAGAAGAAGAGATAATATGTGCGACCGAAGAAGAATTGAGGAAGCCTGGAGTTAATTACCCAAGAATCATCATCGCGCGAAACACGGAAGGATGGGTGCAGGGAAGGCCGAAGATTATAATTCAGAAACCTGTTTCTTTTCCCTGCCATGACAGTAAAAGGGTACCCTGGAACTACAATTGTAATGTGACGATACCAGGGGCGAAAAGCTCCACTAGCATTTCTGAGGAGGTCAAGCATAAAGGGTCCTACACGCGTAGTGAGAAGCGTTACGATCTTGAGAACAGAGGAGCGGAACCAGTGAAACCGAAGACTGTGACAATTGGGCGCAAAAATAAACCTGAGGCCCTTGTCAATGAGCCCGTAAAAGAGAAAGAGGCCAAAGAATTCTTGAAATTCTTGAAACACAGCGAATATAGCATGGTGGAACAGCTGCATAGACAACCAGCCCGTATCTCCATGCTAGCCCTACTTCTAAGCTCGGAGGTGCACCGCAAAGCACTGATGAAAGTACTAAATGAGACTTATGTTACTAAGGATATATCCGTCAACAAGTTGGATCGTCTGGTTAGTAACATAAGTGCTGACAATTTCATTTACTTTAGGGATGACGAAATCCCACCCGGAGGCATGTGATCAACAAAGGTCTTGCACATAACTACCCGTTGCAAGGGATACACTCTGCTAAGTGTGCTAATAGATAATGGGTCAGCGTTAAATGTCCTACCACTGGCTACATTCAAGAGGTTGCTGATAGACGGTTCTCACATGAAAGCATGCCAGAATATAGTGAGAGCGTTCGACGGCACTGAAAGAAGAGTGATAGGAAGAATGGACGTACCATTATTGACCGGGCCCAACACATACGAAGTGGACTTTCTATTCATGAATATCAAACCATCTTACAACTGCTTATTGGGGAGGCCATGGATTCATTCGGCGGGCGCCGTACCCTCATCGCTGCACCAGAAACTGAAACTGGTGACAGAAAATCGGCTGGTAACTATAAACGCCGAAGAAGACATCATAGCGACCGTTACCAACAAAGCGCCATATCTAGAAACGAATGAGGAAGCCATCGAATGTTCTTTCCAATCCTTGGAGTTAGTAAACGCGACATTTATCTCGAAGGGAAGTGAAGTCCCGGTGCCTAAGCTATCCAAGACCACCAGGATGGGATTACAAATGATGATGGGGAAAGAAGCCCTACCCGGCAGGGGATTGGGCAAATATCTCCATGGGAAAGTGCAGACCCCGATGCTAAAAGAGAAGAGAGACCGTTTTGGTTTGGATTTCAAACCAGATGCCAAACAAATGAAGAAAGAAATGGAAAAGAAACAAGAAAGGAGAAGGGCCTGGCTGAACGGAGAGGACGTTAAGTGGGAACCAATGACATTCCCCCACATATCTCATACCTTCGTGTCAGGAGGAGTAATTTACCCGGAGAAAGAACCTCCTAGAAAGGAGCATCTTCACATCAATGCCATACATGACAGGGAAGCTGATCAAGAAAACTTGTCGGGTATTCGTCCGTGTGAACCTGGGAGCACCTTAGACAATTGGACTGCAGAGGAATTTCCTGTAGTTTTTAGAGATTACACAGAGTAATATTCAGAACACACTCGTTGTTTTCAAGCCTAGAAACAATGAGATCTCTTTTGTGAAATAGGCTCATGTTCGGATATTTTGTTTTAATGAAGTACATCTTCAATTTCTATCAAGCATTCTTTCATTTTTTCTCTTTTCATTCATGTCATGTGAATAGTCGTCCTCAAATTCATTTATTCTTTATACATCCTTTGCTACCCACCACAGGTCTCTAGACATCAATGATATGAGCAACGATACTACAGATTCAGAAGTCTGCTTTGAGCAAGTCATGTGTTCAGAGGAATCTCAGGACTTTGAAAATGACACAGAATGCGACTTGCCTCCAGAATTGTTGAGAATGATAGAGCAAGAAGAAAAACAGATCCTACCCCATAAAGAGTCGGTAGAGATGGTGAACCTAGGAGAAGGGCAAGAAGTGAAGATTAGAGCCTGTATTACGGCAGAAACCAAGCGGGACCTCATCGAGTTACTCCACGAATTCAAGGATGTGTTCGCGTGGTCGTACCAAGATATGCCCGGACTAAACACTGATATCGCAGTACACCGATTGCCCATAAGAGAAGAATGCAAGCCAGTCCAACAGAAGCTCCAAAGAATGAGACCGGACGTCTTGTTAAAAATAAAAGAAGAAGTCGATATACAATTTAACGCTGGGTTCCTGCAAGTGGTCAAGTACTCGGATTGGGTGGCTAATATTGTCCTTGTCCCCAAGAAAGATAGGAAAGTACGGATGTGCGTGGATTACAGGGATCTAAACAAGGCCAGCCCGAAGGACAATTTTTCATTGCCTCACATCGACACCTTGGTGGACAATACAGCAGGCTTTTCGTTGTTCTCCTTCATGGATGGTTTCTCAGGATACAACCAAATAAAGATGCATCCTAAAAACATGGATAAGACAATGTTTATAACCATGTGGGGAGCTTTTGCTATAAGGTGATGCCATTTGGACTAAAAATGCGGGAGCGACATATTAGAGAGACATGGTAACCCTGTTTCATGATATGATGCATAGGGAAATTGAGGTTTACGTCGACGATATGATCGCCAAGTCCCGAACTGAAAGGGAGCATGTGCAGGTCCTAAGGAAATTATTCTTAAGGTTGAGGAAATTCCAATTGAAGCTTAATCCAGCAAAGTGTACCTTCGGGGCTCGGTCTGGGAAATTGCTCGGATTCATAGTCAGTGAAAAGGGGATTGAGGTTGACCCAGAAAAAGTCAAGCCCATACAAGAATTGTCTCCGCCACGTACCCAAAAAGAAGTTAGAGGTTTCTTAGGGAGATTGAATTACATCGCTCGGTTCATTTCACAACTAACTGAGAGATGTGACCCCATATTCTGTCTTCTTAAGAAACACAATCCAGGCACGTGGGATGAAGAATGCCAGAGGACCTTTGACAAAGTAAAGCAATACCTGTCCAATGCCCCAGTATTGATGCCGCCTTATCCAGACAAGCCATTAATCCTTTACTTGACAGAGCTTGATAATTCGATGGGATGTGTGCTGGGTCAGCACGATGAGTCAGGGAAGAAAGAAAAGGAAATATACTACCTTAGTAAAAAATTCACCTAATGTGAAATGAGGTACCTGCCAATCGAGAAATTGTGCTGCGCCTTGATTTGGACAACTCGGAGATTGAGGCACTATATGCTGTATCACATGACATGGCTCATCTCGAGGCTAGATCCTCTTAAATATATGATGGAGTCTACCGCCTTAAATGGAAGGATGGCCAGATGGCAGATTCTGCTTTCTGAATTCGACATCGTCTATGTGAACCAAAAGGCGGTAAAAGGGAGTGCAATAGCAGACTTTCTGTCCAATAGAGCCCTTGAGGACTATGAGCCTTTGAACTTTGATTTCCCTAACGAAGATCTGATGTACGTGGCAGACACTGAAGAATGTGCCTCCGAAGACCATCCTTGGAAACTGAATTTTGACGGGGCATCAAATGCCGTGGGCAATGGAATTGGGGCAGTTCTGATATCCCCAAGAGGAGACCATTATCCATTTACTTGCAAACTGGATTTCGATTGCACTAATAATATGGCTGAATATGAAGCTTGCATCATGGGTCTCCGCACCGCTATCGAGCGCAAAATCAGAGTATTGGAAGTGTATGGAGATTCTGCCCTGGTAATCTATCAACTAAAAGGGGAATGGGAAACCAGGGATCCAAAGCTGGTTATCTACAAAAGAGTGGCCCAAGAATTGATCAGAGAGTTCGACGACGTCACTTTTCGTTATTTACCTAGAGACGAAAACCAGATGGCTGATGCTCTGGCCACCTTAGCCTCCATGGTCCGAATAAACGAAAATGAGGATATGAAGCCTATACAAATGAGCATTTATCAGGACCCAGGCCATTGCTACAATTTCGAGGAAGAAGAGAAAACTGGCCCACCATGGTACCACGATATACTGCGGTACGTGAAAAATCGCGAGTACCCGGACCAAGCAACTGAGAACGATAAAAGGACGTTGAGAAGACTAGCCTGTGACTACGTCCTGGATGGAGAGGTCCTATACAAGAAAAGGAAAGATCAAATGCTGCTGAGATGTGTGGATGCCGCCAAAGCTAAGTTAATCCTGGAAGAAGTCCATGAAGGCGTCTGTGGAACTCACGCCAATGGTTTCACGATGGCCAGACAAATAATGAGGTTTGGATATTATTGGTCCACCATGGAAGGAGATTGCATCAATTATGCCAAGAAATGCCATAAATGCCAGATTTATGGAGACAAGATTCACGTGCCCCCGTCACCTTTACATGTTATGACTTCTCCATGGCCATTTTCCATATGAGGCATGGATGTCATTGGGCCAATCTCTCCGAAAGCTTCGAATGGGCATCGGTTCATCTTTGTGGTCATCGACTATTTCACAAAATGGGTAGAGGCTGCTTCATATGCTAACGTCACCAAATCAGCGGTTAGTCGGTTTTTGAATAAGGAGATCATTTGTCGATACGGAATGCCTGAAAGGATCATATCAGACAATGCACTGAACTTAAACAACAATACGATAGCAGGGGTTTGTAGCCAATTTAACATCAAACACTACAATTCGTCGCCATATCGTCCAAAGATGAATGGGGCAGTAGGAGCAGCTAACAAAAACATCAAGAGGATAGTGGGGAAGATGACTGAGACCTATAGAGATTGGCATGAGAAGTTACCATTTGCACTCTATGCTTATCGGACATCAGTCAAAACCTCTACTGGGGCAACACCTTTTTCGTTGGTTTATGGGATGGAAGCAGTCCTACCTATTGAGGTAGAAATACCTTCTCTTCGAGTTTTGTCAGAAATAAAGATAGATGAAGCTGAATGGATCGAGGCTCGATATGGTCAGTTAAACTTAATTGAAGAAAAGAGATTGAGGGCTATTCGTCACGGTCAGATGTACCAAAAATGAATGATGCAAGCTTACGATAAAAAAGTTCGCCCAAGGGAATTCCACGAGGGGGACCTCGTGCTGAAAAAGATCCTTCCCATACAAAAGGATTACAGAGGAAAATGGATGCCGAACTGTGAAGGACCGTATGTGGTAAAGAAAGCTTTCTCGGGAGGTGCACTAATTCTGACTGAGATGGACGGCAAAAGCTTGCCCAATCCCGTGAACTCAGATTCGGTTAAAAAGTACTTTGCTTGAAAGGGAAGAGGCCAAGGTGAAAACCCGCAAAAGGCACTTTGAGACTTCAAAAATAAAAGGGGCCAAGGTGAAAACCCTCAAAGGGCACTTTGAGACTTCGAAAAAAACAAAAACAAAAACGGAGAGGCCAAGGTGAAAACCCGCAGAGGGCGCCTTGAGACCAAAGGGCTCTTGAGTTGAAAACCCGAAAAGGGCTGCTCGAGTTTTGAATGGACACATAGCGATCTTGTAGCGCTAGAATCAACGGAAGAGGAAGCATGTTGCATATTGGGGCATCAACAAAGTACTTTGAGTCTTCTAAACACATGCTAAAACTCAAAGCAGTCTTCATGAAACTTGTATAGAAGTCTAATCGGCGATGTCTAGAGTATCCGATGGGTGTCCTGCTCATTGTACTATTGTTGAATTTTTTTTTCGCAAGGAAGGATATGTTCCCAACCATTTTCTTCGTTTCATTTTAACTCTCTTTGAAATCAACCTACTGTTACCCATCAGTCATAAACATGTTGCATTGAAACAATAATTGACGAACTAATAATTTCACAAAAGAAAGTTCTACATATTACTTTGGGAATCTCTAGATAAAATAAGAAACCGAAACAGGACAATTGTTGAGAATTTCCACGTACACAGATTAAAGACATTTGAGAAAGAAGGGTCTTAATGGAGACCATTTCTTTAAAATTCCTCGTCCGATTCAGTAATTGTGGCAGGATAAACAATGTTACCTAGTCATCCAGAAAAGGTATGACAGGACAATTTTCGACAAGAAAAGATTCAAAAACCCTAAATCGCTGTGGAACGAATCTAAAACGAAACAAGTCGGGTATTCTTCGAGTAGGAGTTGTGATTCCTGGGGGGACGGTTGGAAGTCAATGCGTGCCTGTGTCCCGAGGTTTAGAAGAAATGAGCCTTGAAATTTCCATAGAGGCAAGTTATTCGAGCGAAAATGTTGCTATAAGGAAAACGAAGATGAAACCTTGACCAATGAATAAGTGATAACACCTTGAATAGGAACCAAACTCATAACATTTTGACTCATTTCAATCATGGCATCCTAATTATTAGGCATAAGCATGTACCCATTCTACAGGTTATGTCCACAAGAGGACGGCGTAGTAAAATAGATCGAAGAACAAATCTGTCTCCCTGAGTTTGCAGTGGAGCAAATTGAAGATAGCAAATTTGGCAATCCTGATGTTGTAGGAGTAGATTGAAGATGGCAGATCTTATCTCCCTGAGTTTGCAGTGGAGCATATCGAAGATAACAAATCTGGCAATCTTGATGTTGCAGGAGCAGATCGAAGATAACAAATCTGGCAATCCTGATGTTGCAGGGGCAGATTGAAGATAGCAGATCTTATCTCCCTGAGTTTGCAGTGGAGCAGATCGAAGATAGCAAATCTGGCAATCCTGATGTTGCAGGAGCAGATTGAAGATAGCAGATCTTATCTCCCTGAGTTTGCAGTGGAGCAAATCGAAGATAACAAATCTGGCAATCCTGTTGTTGTAGGAGCAGATCGAAGATAACAAATTTGGCAATCCTGATGTTACAGGGGCAGATTGAAGATGGCAGATCTTGTCTCCCTGAGTTTGCAGTGGAGCAGATTAAAGATAGATCAGATCGAAGATAGATCAGATCGAAGTTAACAAGTCTGGCATCCTGAAGTTGCAAGAGCAGATTAAAGATAGCAGGTCTGGCGTTCCTGATGTTGCAGGAGCAGATCGAAGTTAGCAAGTCTGGCATCCTGATGTTGCAGGAGCAGATTGAAAATAACAAGTCTGGCATCCTGATGTTGCAGGAACAGATTGAAGATAGCAGATTTGACATTCCTGAAGTTGCAGGAAGCAGATCGAGGACATCAGTCTGGTGGTCCCTGAGTTTGCAGGGAGCAGATTGAAGATAGCAGATTTGGCGATTCCTGATGTTGCAGGAGCAAATCGAAGTGAGCAGATTAAAACGAAGAATCCTATACCTCTGAGGTTGCAGTGATGAGTGGGTCAAAGCGACAAGATGCGGTGGACAGGAATGAAGCTACCTGTGGAAGAGCACCCAAGAAGACAAGACTCAACAAGACCGGACAAAATTGGTCCTTTGAAAGTTTTTGCTCCATTCCCGTTACACGACAATGAGCAAAGAGGGGCAGCTGTAGAACCTAATTATTGCCCGGGGTCCAATAACAAAGCCAGAGCCCAAATCAACAACAACAAAAAATAAAAAATAACAATCCATTACATTACAAGCCCAATTCAGACCAAAAAGAATAGCAACCAAACCCTAGCCCCCTAGGGTCTTCTGCCCACTTGCTCTGCTGTCACTGCCACTGCCGAAACCTACAGGCCACTGCCCTTGTCACCTCAGCACCGCCCTCGCCACTCACTTGCAAGGCATTAAAATAGAAGTGACAGAAAGCAAAAAGAGATTGTAAAAGAAAGGTTATAAAAGCCGATTTTGAACCAGTGTAAAAGGATCTTTCTTCCTTTTTAATTATCAATGCAAAAACAGAGAAATTTTCATCAATAAGAGAATCAATCACAACCAAAAGACAGAAATAAAATATTAATAGGAATAGCAATCCAAATATCAAAGGGAGACAAAAAAATCAGAGAACCAAAACACCAAAAATCAAAATCGGAAACTCAAGGTATTTTTTTCTTCCTTATTTACAAATCTGTTTCCTCCTTGTTTATGCATGTATAAAATGTGAAGTATTAAAAAGAAAAGGAAGCAAATACCTGAAAAAGGGGCCGAAAGGAGGATTTTTTTTACCGGCGACGACGGAGGCATGACGGAGCGCCGCGGATGACCCACCGGATTCTCAGAACCTGCAGAGAGAAAAAGAAACAAAGCATCAGTTTTTTTTTTTTTTAGGAACAAGGGAAAATGAAAATTTTTGCAAAAAAATCTGACTTATATAGCCAATCGAAACGACGCCGTTTTGGCCGGCATCCTTAAGCCCCAAAACGACTTCGTTTCATCTGAGACCCGCGCGCGCGACCCGACCTAACTGAAGGATCCGCGCGTTTTTGTAGATTGGGCTAATTGCCCTTTTGATCCTTCCGCGTTTTCAGTCTATTTGAATAAGTCTTTCTTTTATTTTAATTTCGCCCGAAACTTTCACACAGTTTTCAATTTAATCCATTTAAACGCTGCGTTCAAAGGTCTTTGGTAAAATTGCGCTTCTCGTCCCCACAAGTTAGCGCGTGTTGCAGCTTGGTCCTCTTCCTTCCTTTTATTGCAAATTTGCCCCGGAGATGTTGTTTGTTAATTCAATTTAGTCTTCTTTCGTTATTTTCACTATTCTATTATTAATTTATTATTACTTTATTACTTTCGTCTTATTACTATTTTCATCATTATTATTACCATTATTGTTATTATTTTATTTCACTCACTAGTATTATTTTCATTTCTATTGTCACTATTATTTATTTAATTTTTTTTACTATTATTTACTCCTATTATCATCGTTATTATTATGATTTAGCATTTTTTATCATCATCATCATATTATTATTATCACCATTATTATATTATTAATTTTTATATGTACGTTTTTTATATATATTATTTCATTTATTAATTACCACCATTATTATCGTTATTATTATTATTATTATTATTATCATCATCATTATTTTATCATTATTTTCTATTACTGTTAATATACGATTATTATCGTAATACTTTTACTTTAACACTTCTATGTTATTATTTTTACTTATTCATCATTATTAATATCTTAGTATCACTTGTACTTTTCTCCTATAACATCGTGTTTTCATATTATCATTTGTCCCACTAATTTTTCTCGATGCTTCAAGTTTTTTAAAAACAATCGATATTCCGTATTAGCAATTCGAGTGAATCGAGCCCTAACTTACTGAGTTCCGATTTTTCTCGTTTAAGTTAAACAACAGAATATCCCTTTCAAAAATCGCAAATTCAAGTTCTAAATCGATATCCCGTACTAGCAATTCGAGTGAATCGAGCCCTAACTTACTGGGTTCTGGTTTTTTCTCGTTTAAAGTTAAACAACGGAATATCCCTTTTAAAAAATCGCAATTCAAATTTTAAACAAAACACTTAATCTCGAAAATTCGAAATGTCGCGCCCTAACTTACTGGACTCGGCGCCTAGATACTTCTAGATAAGTTTCTTTTTCTTCTAAAATAGAGGCAATATTCCTAATTTGGGTTTTCGGGAAAACAAGCCCTAACTCACTGGGTTCTGGTTTCTCGCTTGATAAATGACAGGAGATCCTCTTCAAAAATAAAACCAAGTTTTAAAAGGCGAGCTTAGTTTCGGGAGTCTAAAGTGTCGCGACCTAACTTACTGGACATGATACTTTATCTCTTCGAAAAAAAGAGTCTTAGCATCCCTTCCAATTCCTTCAAATTTTGGAAATAAAAAGTATCTATTTTCAAATCATTTCAAAGTTTCCAACATTAGGACATTGATTAATCAGTTTGGTACCGATTTCGGGCGTGTCGAGGGTGCTAATCCTTCCTCGCATGTAATTGACTTTCGAAACCATTTTTCTCAAATTTTCGTAGACCAAAAGCATCGTTTTAATAAACCGAGACGTTTTATTAAAACAAAGGTGATCCGATCACACCCAAATAAAGATCGGTGGCGACTCCCTTCCTTTTCATTTTCAAAAAACGAGTCGACCTTGTCGTTTCCTGTTCTTTTCAAAAATAGTTACGACAGATGGATTATCCAGTGTTGCGAACATCATCTCCTGCATGTATAAACAAACAAACACATTACAAAATGTTAAAAGTAAGAGAACCCCAGTTTAAAAAACATGGCAGAAAGTTGTTTATTTGTGTTTGGAGATCATTTGACAGTGCATTGGGCTTTGATTTCTTCGACTGAAAGTGTTGGTTTCCCCTTTGAATCCTTAGCCAAAATGAAGGTAAAGAAGAAGAAGAAGAAGAAGAAGAAGAAAGAGGAGGAGGAGGAGGAGGAGCTGCTTCACCAACATCAGCTGGTTAACTTGCCACATCAGCAATTCTGTTAAGACCCTAACGGTAACTGTTAATTAGTGACTGTTTTGTAACTTTTCGAAAGTTGAGTGACTGAAATGAAACCTAGGTGACTGTTTTGTCAGTTACCTCAAAGTTGGGTGACTGTTGGTGTAATTTACCCACGCCGTCACCTGCCATGTCACTTTGCCGTGACATCTGTGATGGAAAACGGCAAAAAGGGCTGTTTTGTAACTTTTTGAAAGTTGAGTGACTGAAATGAAACCTAGGTAACTGTTTTGTCAGTTATCCCAAAGTTGAGTGACTGTTAGTGTAATTTACCCCTACAAAAGCAACATATTCTAAGACAATATTAACACATTTAATCATAATTTTATTTAATTTTCAAAAATCTTTATTCTTATTTAATACTCAATGTACCAAAATTTTCACTAATCCAAGTATGTTAAGTTAAGCATATTTATTATTTTCTTACTACTTTTAATTATTCTTATTTTTGACCTTTCAATATAAATTATTTTGTATAAAATGCATGCAAGTCAACTAATATTACTTAGTAATTTTTTATTTATTATGTTTTAATTTTTATCATAATATATTAAAATAAATAAATTTCACTATAAAATTATTTTAATATATTTTTTATTAATAAATATGATCAACCCGTATATCACTATAATAATATCATATAAGAAAAGTAAATAAAAAAAATCTTGAGCTTAGACTTAGCTTTTTTATTTTTTACATTTATTTCATGTTTCTATAAATTTATTATTCTTAATCTTAACTGTTTTAAGGGAAAAAAATCATTTTAGTAAAAAACAAAGAAAGAATCAAGAAATGCCCTGGGAATGGGATGTAGTTAAAATAAAAAAGCCTTGGGATCCAAATTCAAGTTAAATATGATTTAATATTTAATATTATTCAAGAAAGTCTAACCGGTGTCAATAAAAAATTTTTGCCGGACAGCTCACTGGATTTTTTAATTAATCCGGCAGGTTCAATGTATGTATGTATGTATGTATGTCAACTTGGAAAGCAATGTACTGAGGTTTCTTCTGAAAACATATTTTTCTTTATAGGCAGAAGATACGAAAATATTCCTAATGCTATGATTATTCATATATTACGGATTAGAATTTTAGTTTAGCAAATCGTGCGGTTTTAAGTGATTTTTTAAATTTAAATTTGTCTAAATCAGCTTAACTTAAAAAAAAATAAAAAATTTCGTAAAAATTCTCTAAGATACCGAAACAAACTCGAAAAAGAAAAGAGTAATGAAAAAAATAGAAAAGCCACAAGAAAAGTAACGCATACCAAGTGTTTAAGTAAACGCTCTAAAAAATATTCTATTACTTTGAAAGTTTATAATTGAGTGAGATTACAAATGAAGGGGAAGCTTTTATTTATAGTTGAGCTCCTTCAGATCCAACGATACAGATCGAATTACATCAATGGTTGAGATTTGTGCATATCTACAAAATAAGAGTAACAAATTAAATTCTATATATATTTGTCGCTTAGGATTTACAATAATTACCCTGGTAACTATTGTTTTATTGGCCCACCAAAACTTCAAGTAGATGAGTTTCTTCATGTATTTCATAAATTGGGTTAGTTCAAGTAAGTCAAATGAGCCTCATTCAAATCAATTGACCTCCATAAGACATTCAATATGCAATGATCACAAGTTTTGATCTGCGACACGTAATACATACACGTATGGATGGCAACTTTCCATTTTCCAATTCCTTGTAATGAAGCTTGGGCTTGATGCTCTGATCTGGACAATGTTTTTAATCCTGGGTTCATATTTTCATTTCATCCTGCAATTTCAACCGTCCAAATGCGTACAAATTTGCCCAAACAACACACAGATGTTTGAGATATTTGAGCCTAAGTTTGTAGTCCCACACCAACAATTCCGGGCTGCTTGATGTTCCCTGTAATGGGCAGGGACAGGGTGGGGTTAGGCTCACTCCTTGTTCCAGTTTTCAGCTGACTGATAATCTACACCCCACATCACGTTTGTTTCTTCCATGCACCAAAAATGGAACTCTTGGTTTTTACTTCATCTAAACAAAGATGGTTGATATTAAAACAAGTTGCATTGCTTGTAGGGAAGATTAATTTGATGGCAGCAAGCATATGAGCCATCCCTTTTTGGGTTGCAACAATCAATTCCAACTTACGTACAAGAAAAAAAAAAAACAGTTCCAACTATAGCTTTGAAGTAATAATTGGACATCAACTGTTTAGGTTTATATGGTAATAGGGAAAAGTGATAAGTTTTTGTTCATATGTGAAACCAATTTCATATAATGCATTTTGTCATCATATTGACTCTCCAATTGTTGGTAATCATACTCGGTGTCAATTAAATTTGTTGCTAGTTTTCACAAAAACAGGTCAACCATATATTTATTTCGCAATTTTATTAGGCTACTGGCATATAATTGATAGAAAACAAACAAGTTAAATTATCAAATTTTAATAAAACTTACCAATAGTGATAATAAAGTGAGATAATTGAATTTTTAACTTTTAAGGTACAAGAACTAATAGCATATAATCATTTCATTTTAGGGAAAATTTAAGCCCATGATTCATAGCTCCACGCTAGAGGTGCTCATGTGTCGGGTCAAGTTGGGCCTAAGTATGATATTAATATACTTTATATTTGTCAAGCTCGACCCGACCTGAAATATGAGCTTAAAATTTTGGCCAAACTTACCCATATTTGCAAAAGATTACCTCAAACCCATTTTAGACCCACCCATATTATTTTTTAGATTTTTAATAAAATATCTATATTGTATTATTTTAATATTTAATAATTTTATACATTTTTTATTTATTGAAAATTTTTATATAGTCATGTTAATATTATTTTAATGTTTACATTAGAGTAGTATGATATATTTAGTTTAGATTTATTTTTTTAATGTGTTCTAAATTACATAATATATAAAAATAAGATAATATAAAATATTATAATTTTAAAAATGGGTTGAGCCGCCTAGACTCAGGCCTTGAATGTTCAACCCCGATTCAACTTATATTTTAAGCGAGCCTAATTTTATTTTGTCCAAACTCATTTTTCGGTTCTATTATTTTTATCTAAACTCTATCCAATTTCAGACACATTTTCAAGTCTGGACAGATAAATCAATTCATAAATAGGTCTAGAAGCTGTTATTTGATATAGGGTTGCTTTTACATTAGTATAAACAAATAATTTCCATTGACAGATGAAAGAATAAGGTAAATCGAAGACTACACTTCACCTACCAATAAATGCCACCATTGATCAATTATTTTGATCTCTATTTTGGTGCACACTGCACAATTTGGAGTTGGGCTATCCCTTTGTTTTTTAATCTGGTTTAAGTCTAAAGCTACCCCAAAGGGCCAAAGCTGTCTTACTCCTAACGGGAAAGCTTCTTTCACCGGCTTCAAATCCGTCATAATTAATGTTTTTGTAGGTAGACATCATATCACAATGTATCCAACTCTACTGTCACAGTACGGAATTAGAGTTACACACTTGTCAATGTTATCTTTTTCTTTTTTTGGGTGTAGATTAAATCTGATGTAAATTTATATATTTTTTACTTTTCAATGTATTTATTAAAACGATTAATAATTAACTTTTTTTTTTTACATTTTATATGACTTTTTTACTTTTCAATGTATTTTTTACTTTTCTAACGCTAACACGTTGCACACACACCATACTTCTGTTTTTTCTTTCTTCATTTTATAAAAATAGTTAATTTATAATTTTAATATTTAAGATTTCATCCTTCTATGTAATTTAATTTTTATATTTTTATAATATTATTAATTAATTTAAATAATTAATATTATTAACTATTCAATTAAAACGTTACATAGTTATATATAATTTGAAAGTAGATTTTTAAATTTAAAAGTACAATGTGTATATACTTGAGAGTCATAATTGTTTGAACCGAACTGAACCGACCAGGGTATTAGTCTAGAAAGAAGCATCAAACTAATTGACTCACGAATTGATACAAACTGATTGAACTAATTTTTTTTCTATGGTTATTTTAATAATTTATTTAATCAAACCCTATGAGCTGGGGTTTGGCTCACTCTATTATTTTTTGATCAATTAATATTTAATACATATTCAATCACCATTCACAAACTGATTTTTACATTTAATAGATGAGTTCTACATGAATATTACACATGATGAAAATTATTGTATTGAATATTAATAAATAAAAAATAATAAAATGAGTTTTAACCCATAAATCAGTGACGTAGTTAATTTGATCATCAATCCTAAAAAAATTATTTAAAATATATTTTAATCTTCAAATTTTTATCTCTTCCCATCTATAATGTATTTTAACGCACTTGAATTTATAATTTTAATGCAAATCGAATTATTACTCAATCCATTAATTTTCACATTTTTAGCGAATATAATCAACCTAGAAACATGGAACGACCAAGTTTACGTTTAAAGTGATAAACATAAGTTACATGACATGAAAGGACCAAAGTCTAAAGGCTATATTTGACAAGCTTGCCAATATTCCCGCTCATGATAATCTCCTTATATTATTTCTTCATTAAAAAAATCATGCTCCATCAATCCATTTTCATGGAATCAAATTATCTATAGCTTCTCTCCACGTTCTCTAATCCAATTTTGATTCTGTTTTACTGAACAATGTTCGTATTGTCGGTTGAAACCTTAAAGTCTGTGTTCATTTGATCTTCAAATCCATCCAAAAGAGCATCATTTCATCTCATAAAACTCAGATCCTTTCACATGCTTATAGTTTTGCACATATCAGCTACCATAAATGGAAGTTCCAAGCTTGTTTAGAGTCTAGAGCTAAATGCAACGAGGTTTCCACTTGGTGGCCATTGAAATTTGCCAGAAGAAAAGACGGGTAAGTTTCTCTATATCTATTTAGTTGTATTTGTTTCAGTAAAAGGTTAAAGGGGATGGTTTTTTCAGCAAAGTTTGTAACTTAAATGGGTTTTGTCTATCTATCTATCTATCAATCATCTACGGGTGCTACAGCTGTTTCCAGAATGAAGTTTAATATTGATAAAAGAAATAGATAGGGAGTCAGTAACAATGATAGACACAGTAACAAGGACGAGGGATGATGTAATCAAAATGCCGGGTTTTTTTAATCTAAAAAGACAAAAGTGCATTTGGATTCATCTCATGGGGATTACTGCAGCACATGGGGCTGCCCATCTTATGTTCATATAGTCTTCATTTACAATAAATAGGGTCTGTTAACAGTTCTGAATGGTCTAATGGAGATGGGTAAATTGGTTTTGCCTTGTCTTCTTTCATTTGTTTTTGAGTTACTACCAAACAAACTCCATTATTAAAGAAATTAATAATATAAGAGCAACTTTACCTTTACTGCAAACTTAAAAAAAAAAAACTTTCCGAGCTTTATTAAGCAGAAGAAAATGAAAGGTTTTACTAAGCTTCAGTTAGAAATCTGAGAAAGAGAAAGGTGTGGTCTTGTGGGGTATAAGTTAATTCATTGTATTTGGCTGTTGGTGGTGATATATCATTCTCTTCTAAATGCAACTGTAGTTGCATCACATGATTCTCTTATTTTGTTCTCTTTCTTAGCCTGCACAAAACATTGGTTGGAAACTATTGCATTTGCTTTTATATTATAAATATATATGTATTACACTTATATTGATTTTTTCTGATTGTTTTTATCTTCTGCTTCTTCGTCCATAGGGGTTAATTCTGTAAGAGGGTTCAAAGTTTGTTTTTTTTTTTTTTGGATTAAAAATTGAGGAAGGATGAAGTATCAGTTTCTTCCACTTTTCATCAACCATAAAAATAATATTATGTAAAAGAAATGAGGGCCCTTGAGCATTTAAGAATTCTGTCTGTATAATTATAGCGTAGCTGAGCTTCAATCCTGTTTAAGATTCCATAAATTTTCTATTAATTGGAGTCTGGGTGTCACTTGCCTTCTTGTTTTCTTACTTTCCGTGAGGACTTGATTAAGATGCGCATAGCTTTCAAGGAGTTTGGGTGGAGGATGTTATAGAGGTATGGAAGCCATGCGGGTGAATGAGACATGCTTTTTATCTCCTCTATTTGCGGGTGTGTAATAGAGGGATAGCCTGGATGTCCTTGGAAATTTCATCTTGAAAGTTCTCTTCTTTTTTTCCTTGTTTAAAATTATTTCTTCCAAGTTCCCGGTGTTGGATTGTGCCACTTATGTTTGGCATATTGTTTCAGTGTTTATCAGCAGCTAAATTGGGTTCACTGGCAAGAAACTCTGGCTGAAAATTGAAGTATAATTATCATGGATCTTGAGTATGGCAGGTTCCCGGATGCTTCAAAGGTTTGTGCATTTAACTTTCAACCTGATAGCACAAAGTGCATATACATCCATAAACTATTTTAAGTTATTGGTGATTTAGATTTTGTATTTAGGAAAATAAGTAGGATTAGATTATTTGGTTGAAGGAATTATGCTGTTAACAGTTGGTAGGAGAGTAGCTTATTCTGGAATTGTGTTGCAGAAGGGTTCTTGGAAGACAGCATTGCTTTTCGCATACCAAAGTCTAGGTGTGGTTTATGGGGATCTCAGTACTTCCCCTCTTTATGTCTACAAGAGCACATTTGCTGAAGACATTCAACACTCAGAGTCAAATGAAGAGATCTTTGGTGTTCTATCCTTTGTTTTCTGGACTCTTACTTTAGTCCCCTTATTCAAGTACGTGTTTGTGGTTCTTCGAGCGGATGACAACGGAGAGGGTAAGCATTTAAGCAATTGTCTTGTCCATATCATTTAGCCGTTAAATTGAAACCTTTTATTGATTGCAGGAGGGACTTTTGCACTGTATTCTCTGATATGCCGACACGCAAATGTCAGTCTTCTGCCCAACAGACAGGTTGCTGATGAAGCAGTCTCTACATATAAACTTGAGCACCCTCCAGAGAAAAGGAGCAGCTCAAGAGTAAAAGAGTACCTTGAGAAACATAAGGTCTTGCACACTGCTTTATTAATCTTGGTTCTCCTAGGTACTTGTATGGTGATTGGAGATGGCGTTCTCACTCCAGCAATTTCAGGTAAACCTCCTGGCAGTTGGTTGCTTAAATTTGCAACTAATATTTTTTAGTCACCGACTAATTAATATATACTTCGATATGTAGTTTTCTCTGCTGTCTCTGGCCTCGAGTTATCCATGTCCAAGGAGCATCACCAGTGTAAGCTCCTGAGCTTACTATTCTAGATTTTGTCATATGTAAATAGCATTGAAGCCTCTGATGCTATAATGGGGCCAAACCTTTTTTCATATTAACTAATTAAACACTTATCTGATTAAAGTTCGCATCTAGCTGGTGGATAAAATCCAGTTGGCCTGCAGGGAACATTCAACAGTAACCTGTCCTTTCTTTTAGTCTAATCTGGTCCTCTCTTCTTTTCTGTTTGATGGGAAGGTGAATGATGAATTTGGTTTTAACTGCTTCTGAAATAACGAGAGAACAAAGAAAAAACTGAAGTTATGAGATTTTTGAAGCAAATTTTGTATTTGATCGCATTTTTGTATATAATTTGCAATACCTTAAGGGGAAATAAAACATTACTCTCTTGGTAAATTCTTTTCCAGATAAGGAGACATTTACCCTCTTTTCTTTTCACTGGAATGGTGGATTTGATATCTTTTTTGCAGCTTCATGCATGAGCATACAATATATTGCACTTATACGAAAGATGCTTTCCAGACTGATTTGCATGGAATTTAATTTCAGACTTGGCTTTTAAACAATAAGCTGCATTTTTCAGTCTTCTATTTTCTTCCATCCTTGGGTCCTGTTGGCCTTCCATATATTACATTCCTCTTTTTTTTTCAAGTTATCTATATTCTGCCCCTTTATCTGACATTCATGCTATCTCTTTTGCAGATGCAGTTATTCCAATCACTTGCTTCATTTTGGTGTGTCTTTTTGCACTTCAACACTACGGTACGCATCGGGTTGGATTTTTATTTGCTCCCATAGTGTTAACATGGCTACTTTGTATCAGTGCCCTTGGCTTATACAATATGATCTACTGGAACCCACATGTCTATCAAGCTCTTTCTCCATATTACATGTTCAAATTCTTGAAGAAGACAAAGAAAGGTGGATGGATGTCTTTGGGAGGCATACTTCTCTGCATAACAGGTGAGTTTAAATACAGATAAATATGGTAAATTTTCATCCTCATTATGTCCTTGGCCACTTTGCCTTTGATAGGTTGAATGTAATCTCCTTAGCTCAAAGTAATCCATGCATGGGACATAAGTTAAAATTTGCCCATTTTTAAGGTTAGTTCACAGTTACAAGAAGATCATTATTTGACATTATTAGATTATGTTGGCAAAATGGAGAAACCTTTTCCGAGTAATCATACAGTTAACCCTGCAAATGAATATCCGTATCCTTAGTAAAATTCAAAAATTATACTCACGCGAAACTCAAGGCTGGCCATGGATCCTATCATTCAAGCTAAACATCTCAGCATGATCTGATTTGCAAGGCCCCATTATACTATCTGCTGTTATATCCAAATAACAAGAATTATGTCCTGTATCTTTTTATTTTTCAGTCTTCAAGCAAAGTCATCAGAATACCATCTGAAATTTGTTGAAACTAGAGATATATCGATAACTAATACCATAGCTTAACTTCATTGTGACAACTTACAACCAATGATTGCCAATAGTATACCTGATTATCCATGCAGGCTCGGAGGCAATGTTTGCTGATCTTGGTCACTTCTCTTATGCTGCAATTCAGGTAACTCAAACACTAATACCTTGTAAATTTTGATTTGATGGTTACTGATTCAATTTGAGTTCAAAGTCGGCTACTAAATTGAAATTTAACCTTTGTCTTGCTGCAGACTGCTTTCACCTTTCTGGTTTATCCAGCTCTTATATTGGCATATATGGGTCAAGCTGCTTATTTGTCTCAACATCATCATACGAGTTACCACATCAGTTTCTATGTCTCGGTTCCAGGTATACTCCCATCATCTGTTTACAAAACCAACAAAAAATGGTAGGAAGTTGACTGATGAAATAGGAAATGTAAATTTCAAGTCTAATCATTGACCTCCCTTTTACTCCAAGAGCTAAGAAATAGTCTGAAAGATTGACTGATGTGTCGGTAGGATAACACCATCTTAGTTTATCATGTCTCCCCAGCTTAAAAGGGTTGCAGTATCTCTCTGTTGGGTACATATCTGAATTCATGGTTGTAGATAAATAAACTTGACCGCATCACTCTTTTTGTGTGTGTGTGTGTGTGTACAGAAAGTGTGAGATGGCCAGTGTTAGTAATAGCAATTCTGGCTTCTGTTGTGGGAAGCCAAGCAATCATTAGCGGAACATTCTCGATCATCAATCAGAGCCAATCACTTAGCTGTTTTCCCAGAGTGAAGGTTATTCACACCTCCGACAAGATACATGGCCAGATTTATATCCCTGAAATAAATTGGGTGCTCATGATCCTTTGCATCACTGTGACTATTGGATTTAGAGACACAAAACACATGGGGAATGCATCAGGTAAGTTTGAACACTTAATGCATTGCAGATAATAATTCTCTAACATAATACGAATTTCCATTTTCTTATTCTTTTGGAAGATTTTTCAACTGGCCTCTACCTATAAACTAAACTTCAGCAGGAAAGGGTTTGAGGAATTAGATCCTTCTTTTATGTTAGATGAAACAAAGAAGTTTGATGCATTATTAAAGTTCTGCTCTTATTGGTATCAGGGTTGGCAGTGATGACTGTGATGCTGGTGACAACATGCCTCATGTCCCTCGTTATTATCCTCTGTTGGAACAAACCTCCTGCTGTAGCTCTTTCCTTTCTTCTTTTCTTTGGTTCTATTGAGTTGCTTTACTTCTCAGCTTCACTCACCAAGTTCACAGAAGGTGCTTGGCTTCCTATTCTGTTGGCCCTTTTCCTCATGACAATCATGTTTGTATGGCATTATGCCACCATTAAGAAATATGAATTTGATCTCCACAATAAGGTGTCACTAGAATGGCTATTAGCATTGGGTCCAAGCCTAGGAGTTGCTCGAGTACCCGGTATTGGCTTAGTTTTTACTGATCTCACCTCAGGCATCCCAGCTAACTTTTCTCGTTTTGTCACTAACCTTCCAGCCTACCACTGTATCCTCGTCTTTGTGTGTGTAAAGTCAGTACCTGTCCCTTTTGTTCCCCCAGCTGAGCGTTATCTAGTGGGCCGTGTTGGTCCTGCTGCTCATAGGTCTTATAGGTGCATTGTTCGTTATGGATACCGAGATGTACACCAGGATATTGATTCTTTTGAAATGGAGCTAGTTGCCAGACTGGCTGATTTCATCCGCTATGATTGGCATCGGAGCCAGCACACTAGTCCTTATGCTGAAGATGATGCTTCCCACTCTAATGAATCATCAAGTGAACGTAGATTAGCAGTAATAGGGACAGTAGCATTTTCTGGCACACCAGGTTATGGAATTGAGGAAAGTGTGGAACCAGCAAGTGTATCTATTGGATTCTCAACAGTAGAGAGTGTGACGGATGTGATTGGGATGCAGGCTATGGGTGCGGGAGCTGTTGAAAGAAGAGTTAGATTTGCGATTGATGATGATGACTCCGAATCTGATGTGCAAACCAAAATGTATGTTCAGTTGGAAGAAGAGCTGAGGGATCTGATGACAGCCCAAGAAGCAGGGACTGCATTCATACTAGGACACACACATGTTGACGCAAAGCAAGGATCTTCTATTTTAAAGAGATTGGCCATTAATTTTGGGTACAATTTCTTGAGAAGGAATTGCCGCGGGCCAGATGTTGCGCTCAAGGTGCCTCCAGTATCTTTATTAGAGGTTGGCATGGTTTATGTGGTGTAAGCTTCCCAACTCATGTAACTAGTTTTTGTAGCTTATTTTATATACATAAACATAAATATAATGAAGTGAAAGAAAGAAAGAAGGCGTACTTGCTAGTTCGAGGTGATCTGTAGAGAAAGTTATAATTTGTTTAAGAGAGGGAGGGATTCACCTCTTCCTTTATGTCAGATGATGCTATACACATGAAATTACTATATATCAAAGTGCGTATTAAGTCTTAATACCATTTCTCTATTTCCACGACAGCGTTTTCACTCCCTACCACGTGTTACTGTATAGTGCGTTAATATCAAGAGAGAAAATTCACTGCCAACGCAAAATAGTCAAGCTTAAGGTACGGCATTACTGAATCAGATATCTTAGATCAACTTTGAAATCAGGGTAGGTAACATCATGATCATAAAGTAGATCCGCAAATCCACACATCAACCGTGTATTAGAATTGATCTTAAATACAAGTGTTCACATCATCTATAACCAAAACTGAATTCCAATGAGCTGAATCAAAAGCTATATTTTAACCGAGAGGTGCTTTTATAATAAAACTGTGAATTCCGTTGAACCGAAACACAAAGAAACCTTTTTGATTGGTGTAAACCATGTTGAAGAGATGCTCATGTTGCTCGCTTGGACTTGGATTTGGATCGACTCAACTACTTTACATTATTCTCATTATGATATTCTATATTTTTTTTCTCATACAATGGAGACTTCAAATACAGATGTTTTATTTAGAACCGCAATCTGAACTGGTAGTATATAAAATCAAACTCTGATTATAGCACTGAACTTTTTTATAATTCTTTCAAAGGAATACATCTAAATTTGGTTTATAGTGTTCCCTACACAAAATACTATTACATGATCAAAACTGCACACCAGTCTCTTTATAGTAACTGTGGAACAAGAAGGCAGCAGGCAACATCTTGTACGAAAGAATGCTTACAAATCAAATAATATACCAAGAGGAAAAGAAACACAGCATCAGATACTACTTGGCAGACAACAAAGACTTTCATGAAATTTTAATGTTAAGCCAGTCCAGATAGAGAAAAGTGTACAAAACCTGATATTTTTCTCCTCCATTTGCGTTCTGTTCCTTCGTATTTTACATCCCAGTTGAGGATGTCCGATTTATCCTCTGTGCACCCAATTTGGGAGCAGCTGCTCTATTTCCTCTGCCTCTTCCCGCTGATAAAGGTTTTGCCTTGGTTGTCGGAGGGGGAGCAGCAATAGCTGCCCAGGGATCATCATCATCAACTGCTCCAGCTGTTTTCACATTCAATGGTCTAGAAGCAGATTTTGGAGGAGGAGCTGCAATAGAACCCCACAAATCATCGTCTTCATCTTTAGCCGCCTTCACTGTGCTTTTTGGTCTCAAACTTGTTGAAGCTAAAGCATAGAAACAAAAAAAACATCCACCCGAAATGTAAATCTTCAAATTTTCACAAATATCTCATTAAACAAGCATATCTAATGACTTAATGACCAATATCCCTGAGAACTGATTGCTGATAAATTCTTAAGGCATTTCCAGTTTCAACTACATGTAAATGAAAGTTCTAACAAATGCTCTTAGGGCAAGCTTTAAGTTTAGCTAATATATTATTTGTAGTAAATATGTATTAATAGTTGATAACTTTGTTCATTGTTTCCAATGCATGGGATAAGATAAGATAATATTACATACAGTAATTTTAATGAGAGCCCTTGGGGATCTCATTGAAGAAAACTTTAAATAATGACAAATTTCTGATTAAGGGCAACTATTTTTTTGTTTTTTGGCCAGAGATTAAGAGCAAATCTAGATCATCTATGGTTATTCACATCCTTATTCAACTAATTTTAACATGTTTACAATGACTGTTCATGCGTATAGAAAAATGTAAATGCATCACATATTTTCCCATCTTGGACCATAAACATTAAGACTAGAGGTTTAATTCCTACATTCCAGAATTGACTGGAGAATACTACCTTGTGGTTTAGGCTGTGAAACTGGTTGTGAAACAGGACGCTTCTGAGCTGCCTGAATATTTGCCAAGGCTGGAGAAGGCTTTGGCTCGTCAAGGGGTTCAATATCATCCCATCCATCTTTGTCACTGTCATGTTCTTCATGAATGCCATTTTCAATTTCTCCCCATCCATCAGTTGAAGTAGGAGATGGAGGCATTGGTTGATCCGCAAAATCTGTACCGGAACTTACTCGGTGGACTGGTGCTGTACTTGGAGTTTCTATTAGTCCTAAGATTGTCATAGAAAAACAACATTAGAGATGGAATTATTGAATGAACACAAAATATAATCAGACAAAAGTGAAGACCAAAGGTGCAGCATAATATTAACTTATTTCCAAAATAATAGGTACCAAATTTTATAAGTCACATAATTGCAAGAAATACCTGAGCTGGCTGTAGAGGCTGTGGTAGTTGCAGGTGTGACAGAATTTGCGGTAGCAACTGGAGCTTGATCAGAAGCTTTGCCTTTAAGAGTTAAGGAACTCATGGCCCATCTGCAAGGTTAGAATTTTAGCAGTCAAAAACCAAAATTACATCCTCGGAAAAGAGAACTGACATTATCCATCAAGTGGCTATAAAAAAATTCTGGACATGCCTTTATAAATCATTTAACTATTTAAGCTAGCTGCTTAAAAATTAATGCACCGCACCTTACAAGAAAACAAATTGTAACACACAAGTTTTCAAGGTCATTGATTCCATGTGAACCATCTTGTTGTATGGTAACAATCAATATGGCCCTCCTACAGCAAAAATTCTCAACTTACCCCAGTAAACTAGCATTTCCAGGCATTGATGAAATCCCTAAATTTCCAGCACCAGAAGTATCTTCAGCATTACCCTGTAAAGAACAAAGCACAAAAACGTTAGCATAAGAAAATACTATACTATAGATGATAGCAAAATTTCTTAGAACATACCTTCAATATTTAAATTTCAATTTTCTTACGCTTGTATAAAAATTATAGTTTGATCCAGATAATACTACTAATAATACCACAATGTTTGATATGCCTTCACTATTGGCTGCATCAAAACATCCTCACCAGAACTTAAGACAAAGAATGTAAAATCTGTAGATTCAGATTCATCATTTAGCTAATTAGGTTACAGGTATATAAAGAGATAAACTATTCTAAGGAAGGAAATAATCCCTAAAAAACTGTAATTATCCTAAGAATCAGTAACTATGATTAACTTCTATTTACATAAGATTTTCTCAATAATCTGTCCCTAATTCTAGGGATTCTAACACTCCCCCTCAAGCTGGAGTGTAGATATTTATCAAACCCAGCTTGCCAACATGTTGTTCAAACATGTTTTTGTTTAAACTTTTTGTCAACATATCTGCAATCTGTTGTCTGGTAGGTAGATAGGTAACACTCACTTCCCCTGAGTGTATTTTCTCTTTTATGAAGTGTCGGTCTATCTCGACATGTTTGGTACAATCATGATGCACAGGGTTGTGAGCTATACTGACAGCAGCTTGGTTGTCACAATACAACTGTATAGGCTTATTATAAGAAACCTTTAGTTCTCTCATCAGCCTTTGTATCCAAATTCCTTCACAAATACCTTGTGCAAGTGCTCGATACTCAGCTTCTGCACTGCTGCGTGCTACCACAGGCTGTTTCTTACTCCTCCATGTCACTAGATTACCCCAAACATAGCTGCAATAACCACTGGTTGATCGTCTGTCATTAATAGAGCCTGCCCAGTCAGCATCGGTATACACTTCTACATTTTTGCTGTCATTTTTCTTGATGTATAGGCCCTTACCAGGATTTCCCTTTAGGTACCTTAGTATCCGATATGCAGCTTCTAGGTGTTTTTCCCTTGGGGCATGCATATATTGACTTATGACGCTGACACTAAAAGCAATGTCAGGACGAGTGTGAGCCAAGTAGATAAGTCTCCCTACTAGGCGTTGATATCTCCCCCTGTCGACTTCTTCTCCATCTTCATTAGTACCCAGCTTGAGATTAAACTCCATAGGAGTTTAAGCTGGTTTACAACCCATCATTCCAACTTCTGATAGCAGATCGAGGACATATTTCCTTTGGGAGATAGAAATACCTTTTTGAGACCTTGCTATCTCCATGCCAAGAAAATACTTAAGATTTCCCAAATCTTTAAGTTCAAAAACTGTTCCAAGAAATTCTTTTAACCGTCCAATTTCACTTGTATCATCGCCTGTTACTATTATGTCATCCACATAGACAATTAGAATACAACATTTTCCTTGTGCCGAATGCTTGTAGAACATGGTGTGGTCTGCCTGTCCTTGAGTATACTTCCTGCTCGTCATAGCTTTTGAAAACCGATTAAACCACGCTCTTGGAGATTGTTTCAGTCCATACAAAGATTTTTTCAACTTACACACTTGGCCTTTTCTTTCTTCAAACCCAGGTGGGAAGTCCATGTAAACTTCTTCATTTAACTCCCCATTGAGAAAAGCGTTTTTAACATCCAGCTGGGTCAATTGCCAATTAAGATTAACAGCAATGGACAAAAGAACTCTAATTGTGTTTAGTTTGGCAACCGGTGCAAATGTCTCCTCATAATCCAGCCCATAAGTTTGAGTGAAGCCCTTAGCCACTAGACGAGCCTTGTATCGATCAATCTGGCCATCAGGCTTGAATTTGGTAGTAAAAACCCATTTGCAGCCTACTGTCTTCTTTCCTTTAGGCAGATCCGAAACTTCCCAGGTTCCATTATTTTTGAGAGCCTCCATTTCCTCCATCACGGCTTGTCTCCATTCTGTTGACTCAAATGCTTCTTCTATAGTTTTTGGAGTTTTTATAGAATCAACATTAGTCACAAAGGTTTGATAAGACTTAGATAAGTTACCATAGGATACAAACCGAGAGATAGGATGTTGAGTGCAGCTCCTTGTCCCTTTTCTCATTGCAATTGGAAGATAGATGGATGGTGATGGTGGTGAGACTTCATTTTCAGAACAGTCCTCGGTTGAAGATGTGAGTGGCACTGCTGTATCAGTTTCAGGACGTCGATTCCGTCTGGAATAAACCTGCAGTTCGGGCACCTGCTGTTGCTGCACCTGCTGTTGCTGTTTTTCTTGTTCAGGGGACTGTTCAGTGTTAATTTCTTGCGGTATAGGAGAAGAAACAACAGTATCAAGGGTGGTAGGGTCCGGAGGTATAATAAGAAGGGTATTAAGGTTTTCATCTTCATTAAAACTCTCCCCCTGAAGATGAGAAGGTTTAAAGAAAGGTTCGGTTTCAAAGAAGGTGACATCCCGAGAGACAAATAGCCGATGTAAGGTTGGTGAGTAGCATTTGTAGCCTTTCTGAGTAGGAGAATACCCAACAAATATACAGGGGTGAGCTCGAGGATCAAGTTTGGATTGGTTGGGTTGATGATTATGGACAAGGCTTTGCACCCGAATATTTTAGTTGGAATAGTGGGAATATGAAATAGAGGAAATGATTTGTGAAGAGTGTTTAGAGGGGTTTGGAAATTAAGGACTTTTGATGGCATCCTATTTATTAGGTAGCAAGCAGTAAGAACAGCTTCGCCCCATAAATATTTAGGGACGTTCATTGTGAACATTAAGGCTCGAGCAACATCAAGAAGGTGTCGGTTTTTTCTCTCGGATATCCCATTCTGTTGAGGAGTGTTTGGGCATGAACTTAGGTGTATAATTCCTTGGTCTGAAAGGTATGACTTTAGGACAGAATTAAAGTATTCTCTCCCATTATCAGTGTGGAGAGTTTGGATGGTAGAGTTGAATTGGGTTCGAACCATTGAGTGGAATTTTTGAAAAACTTTGGGAGTTTCAGATTTGTCTTTTAAAAGATAGACCCAACATACCCTAGTGTGATCATCAATAAAGGTAATAAACCACTTCTCACCAGTAATATTTTTCACTCGGCTAGCTCCCCATAAATCACTGTGCATCATTGAAAAAGGTTTGGATTGTGTATATGGTTTGAAAGGATATGGAACACGGGTATGTTTGGACAATTCACAAATATCACATTGCAAGGAATTTATCTTTTTATTTCGAAATAACAGCGGAAGATGCTTTTTTAGGTACAAAAGATTTGGATGTCCTAACCTACGGTGCCATAACATAATAGTATCCTCTTTTGCAGTAGATAGAGCTAATCCCCCTTGTGTGCTGTCTTTATTCCACACATACAGTCCATCATCAACCTTAGCAGTGCCAATCATCTTCCCCGATTTCTGTTCCTGTATTACACAACCAAATGCAGAAAATTCAGCAAGCATTTTCCCATCTTTAGTAAGTTTACTTATTGAAAGTAAATTACAGGATAATTTTGGAACATGTAGAACATTATCAAGGAAAAAATTCTCAGCTACTTTTACTTTCCCTACTCCAACCACAGGTGAGTATGAACCATCCGCAATCCTGATTCGGGAATTGTTATGACAGGTGGTGTAAGTTTGGAATAGAGTGAGGTTACCTGTCATATGGTCCGAAGCACCCGAATCTAGTATCCATGGAGATTGGTTATTAGATTCAAGAGCAATATTAAGAGCAGTACCTTGAGTGGCTAAATTCCCATGACTGGTAGAGGTACTCAGAAATTTCTGGAGATTTTCGAGTTGCGTCTTGGTTAGGCCCACATCCAGTACTTCATCAGCAGTATTGGAAGATAACAAAGCAATTTTCTTGTCTTTCTGTTTTTTATCTGGATAGCCATGGAGTTTAAAACATTTTTCCTTTGTGTGACCAACACGATTGCAATGACTACACCATGGTCTGTTAGATCCGGACTCATTCCCAGCACGAGTTTTTTGTGTTTGAGGACCTTTGGACACAAGAGCAGCAGATTCAGCAGGCTGGTCAGTCGAGATTTTGGGTTCCCCCATCATGATAAGACGGCGTTTCTCTTCTCTCCTCACTTCTGCAAAGGCTTCACTAATGGTTGGGAGAGGTGATCTGCCCAAAATTCTGCCACGAACCTCGTCTAACTCATGCCTCAGCCCAGCTAGAAACTCATAGAGACGCTCGTTGTTGAGGTGAGTCATAAACCTAGTGTGTTCTAGGCCTTCCCCCCAATTAGCTTCATAGTACATGTCTAACTCCTGCCACAATATTTTCAGATTGTTGTAATAGTGAGTTACCTCAAGTGTCCCTTGTCGAATGTCTTTCAACTTGAGTTTGATCTCAAAAACTTGAGAAGCATTTTCAAGATCAGAATAGTTCTCTTTGACTGCATCCCACATGTCTTTCGCAGTCTTGAAGAGAAGGTAAGTTCGGCTTATATGGCCTTCCATAGAATTGATCAGCCATGCCATAACAATTGAGTTATTGAGTTCCCAAGCAGCATAGGTAGGGTCTGCTACATCAGGACGTGGGAGGTCTCCATTGATATATCCCATCTTGCCACAACCACGAATCACCATTAGGACAGATTGAGACCATTGTAGGAAGTTTTTTCCATCTAGTCGATGACTAGTGATTATTAGTGAAGAATTGAGGTCACTTTGATTGATCCCTCGATTGACAGTTTGAGATATTTGTGAGATCTCAGTTTCGGACATGGTGTCATTGTTAAGATCACCCATGAAAAAAAAAGAGAGGAAATTTTAGGAAGATGGCTGAGAAATCGGAGGAATTTTTAGGAAGATAGACAAGAGAATCGAATAATTCCTAAGGCTCTGATACCATGTAAAATCTGTAGATTCAGATTCATCATTTAGCTAATTAGGTTACAGGTATATAAAGAGATAAACTATTCTAAGGAAGGAAATAATCCCTAAAAAACTGTAATTATCCTAAGAATCAGTAACTATGATTAACTTCTATTTACATAAAATTTTCTCAATAATCTGTCCCTAATTCTAGGGATTCTAACAAAGAATATATAACAATGAGAGATATATTGCTTGAAAAGAACACATAATATATTTTGAATCGAAAAGAACACATAATTAGTTATATATTGCTTGAAATGTCTAATAGCCATACACTGGTTAACAGCAAATGGAAGAAACCACATCAACAGTTGCAGAACCAAGAGCTACAAACATTATTAAGAAGTTTTGGTTCATAACATGATTTACTGCTTAAAATCAACAAAATATGAGCTGCAAAGGGTTTCATTAAGGATGGAAAATTTATACTTGATGCATCAGAATGCTGATCAAGAAAATAAGAGAAAGTTAGAGATAATAAGAATAGCATTTAATTGTGAGCTTGATAGCACTGAAACTATAGTAAGTTTGCATTTGCCTAAGTTCAATGAAAAGAAATGGAGATGCAAAGGCATCTTATAGCTCACCTTCTCATTATACTGCTTCACTATCTGTAAAAATTGATCAACTGCTTGAAATGCCTTTGACCTTACATCACTGTTTAAGAGGCAAGAGGGTACATTCTTCATGTACACTGATGAATAATAAAAAAAGTTGACAAGAAATAAACTGATCAAGAATAACATAACCTGTCAGGATCAATGATAAGTACAACAATATTTGGAAGAATCCGGGTAGCAATCTCAGTCATGTCATAATAAGAACTAGTGGCACATAAAGCCATAACTCCTGCCACAACATAATTTCATGTTAGTTTGATGACAACATAAAAACAAGAACACGAATGCTTTAAAAATCAAAGAAAGCACATTTAAAAAACCAAGAGTATCAGAAACTAGCCATAAACATGTATACCTGCTCCTCGGGCAGGAGAGAAAGTATCACGCAATGCACGGACCGTAAATGCATTGATCAAAACTCTCTTCCGTGTCTACAATTTTGGAGCAAGAGAGGACAATTTTTAACAGGACACAATTAATTGAACTTTAACAAGGAACAGGTAATTTAAAATATTCAAGAAGGATTAGCCAAGAATCAACTAACCCCTTCATTTAGGTAGCTTGCAATGTTTCCCAATAATATGGTGGTATTTGTTCTAATTGCAGGCTCTTCATCAACCTGCACAACATTGCCAAAACGTACATAAGAACATGACTTTAAAACAGAAAAAATCATCAAACAAATTAAAAGAGAAACTTACATTCTCATAATAGTAATGTATTGATGATTTTCATATGGGAAATTAGACACAACTCCAACACTAATATTTTAAGCTGAAACCAGTTAACCTTTTTATCCAGTTAGATAATATACTTCACTGTCAATTAAGACAATCTCCACCATGGCATGGCCTTTTGTTTGTTAGGTGCAAACCAAACCAATGCATGGCAGTTGGGTGTTGGACCCATACCTATTTCTTTTCTTTAATATTTTCAACGCAATCCATATAAGTGTTATAGACAACAAAACATTCCTTTGTTATTAACTATCAGAAATATATGAAGAAAATAATTTAATCAAAATGATATTTAAATCCATAAAATTAAAATTTGCAAAATAAATTTAGTATAATTTTTAGTTAGATGTGCAATAAATTAACAGTTTATTATAATTTATGAATTTGCAGGTTCAACTTGATGTAAATATAATAATGATTTTATTATAAACTGGTCATGCAGGTCTAAGGTTATAAAAATAGAAACTTGTGGTTGTTCTGTTTTTTAATATTTCCCTTGCAAAATGATGGCGATGAAACTCATATAAACTAACCAGAAAAAGAACATAGAATAATACTACAACACAATATGATGCCCACCTGTAACTTGGAAAGATACTTCAGTAATGAGCCTGACAAAGTACGTTGTGAAAGCTGCAATGGAGATGAGACAGCAAAACTTAGAACGGACTCAAATAACATTTTTACATAAAAATAGTAATATATCACGAAGCTTAAAGAAAATATACAACGAAGCAAGATTGCAAGACCATGCAGATAATATAGCAGCACGGGAATTAAACTCACAAGCTCATAACAAAGTCAAACTCGAGTTCGTTGATTTTCTTTTTCCTTTTTTCAGTACTTCTTCCTCCTCCATTGTATTTGAAACAACATAACAAGCAATTGAACTTCACACCCAAGACCTTAAACAAAACCTAAGACGATTGGCATATAACAGGGAATATGTTCCCAAACTCAATTTATCTTATTGGTACTCATCTGAAAATCCTAACTTTTAGCAGTGGTCGCTAGGGAATATGTTCCCAAACTCAATGGATCACAATTAGTTAATGAAATCCATCTTCACATTGTCTCCTAGTTCCAAAATCTTTTGACTAAAGTCAAGTAAAGAAAAGTTTATAAATTTTACTGGTTCCTCGAACATTGCAAACTTGTAAGATTAGCAAAGTAACTTGAATAAGTCACCAACATGACTGGTAACACTATACTCTCTTCAAAGAGAAATGACTAAGAGATAGATGACGAGCCAAAGTAGAATTCCTTGCTTGCAAGGCTCAGCTGGATGGATTTGAGCATACCTTAGGAGCCAATATAAGCATGGACTTGAGAGTCAATTCTCGGAGAAAAGCAGACGTGTCTGCAAATCCAGTAGCAACATGGGGGTAGACCTAGTTGTAAAATTTTAAACCAACAGTTATTAATTTGCAATATTATCAGGAGTTTGAAATAAGCAACTAAAATCTGCTCGAATGAGGGAGTAACATATGTGCCATGGATTGCATACTTGCTCATCAACAACTTGAGCAGATAAAGATTCTCCGAATTGATCAATATGCTGTAGGAGAGCAACTCGGACAGCTCGGTCATTAGAAGCAAAGAGCTTCACAATTGTAGGCAGTACCTACACCAGAGAAGCCAAGATAATATCCAGTCAGCCAAAAGTAATAGAGCAGAAATTACATGTTTAAACAGAGTTGGATTTTATATTTAAATCAAACATAAAATCATATGTTTAAAGTAAACAAGAAATAAACAGTAGTATGACCTTCAGACCAAATTCTTCAGCAGAAAGCCAAGAACCCATTTTCAACAGTGCAGTCAAAGCAGGGGCAGCAGCTGAACCAAATTCAAGGGCAGAGGCTAACAAAGGAAGTAACTGCAAAGCAAGTTATGAAATCATAAATTGGCTGTTGAAACCATGGATGATTTGTCTTAGTTAACTTATCACACTCAAGTTCCAAAGGTTGCACCTTCTTCAACACAATTGGGCGAGGAAGCTGCTCTGATAAATTAGGAAGCTTACGAAAGAAAGTATCCTTCTCAACACTGTCTTTCAAACTAAGAATTTCCATGAAATGTATGGTGTCCACCAACTTATTTTGGAAATATTCTGGCAATAAAAGTATTTTAGAATGTGGTATTAGCACAAAGCAAAAACATGATGGAGAAGAAGGAATTTTCAAAACAAATACACCATGGGTGGAAACATATGCAAAAAGATCACACAACAAAGGCATCAATTTCACAAAGCAGACTGCAGAAGAACCAAAGAGAAGCATCATATAGAACAGAGAGTTCCAGATCGAACCTTCTGATAAAGGAAAATTTATTACAATAACGAGGAACTGTGAGATTGCTGTTTCTAAGCCTAAAGCTTTCAGCATAACTTCACTTTCAAGAAGTGTACCATCTCTCTTCATCATCTCATATCATCCCCCAATACAATTTTGTATGGATAGGGGATGAATTCAGGACTGTTTTCCTCTTTAATCTCCCAATGCTTCACATAAAGTAGTAATAACCAAACATAAAGGACTATATGTACATAAAATGTTTCAACTGTTGTTCAGAGGTAGAACTGATCCTAAAATATAGAGTCCACAACCAAGAAATAATAGAATGAAGACAACATATCCACGAAAACAGCTTGACTAATTTACTCTGTGGTCCGTGCCACTCCAAAGAGGTCATTAATTAGGTTAGTTGGTCCAAGATTGAAGATAAAAATCTCATGCTTATAAAGCAGACTGCTTTGCTGGATGTCTCACACTTCTGGCAAAACTACAAGGACACAAAGCAAAAGGCACTTACCACTGTTTTCTATAAGCTTTGATGTATTCAACCTGCGAGAAGGCATGGAGCTCAAGAGCCGCTGATAATCTGGAAGCAGAGACTGTGAGACAAGAAATTACGCAGATAAATACTAAAACGAACCTTGCAAAGGATCAAAGCAAAAGCACATATAAGTGCTATTGCTAACTGAGGAATGCGACTACCAATAATAACTATAAATTTGAAATACGCTACAGTCATTTCAAATAGCAATAGTAATGTAACTACAAACCTTTGGAATAGAGGCAGTGTTGCGCAGCTCCTCAGTTTTTCCCAACTTCATGCCAGAGAAAATCTCGTAAATAAGACATCCTACCAAATTTTTAAAAAAATTTGTTCATATTGCATAGAAGATCAGACAGGAAAAAGAAAGAAACAAAAATATCAGATAAAGAACTGAAAGTGAACCAAATCACAGATATGTCATGGTTGTTATCTTTCATTTCACTAGTCTGCTTTAGATACATGCATAAGTCAATACAATTTTTCTGAATGTCATTGTAACACACACAGCGCATAAACAACAGCTGAGAAGGTTTTTCAAATTTTGAAACAAATCTAAACTTATAAGCTCAAGCAAATGAATGCCCACTAGCAGCATAGCCAAATGAACATCAAAAGCTATGTACTCTCTGCTCCTGCATCACTCTCAGTCAACACTAGCATCTAACAGAGATGAAAAATAGTCAGTATCAACTCCAAACCCATGCAAGGAAACATACTCTTCTCCTGATGAAACTTCATGATGTAAAAACACCTAAAAGATCAATGTGAAAAGAACTGGATGCTCAAAGAATTAGCACAAATTAGCTGTTTACTCATCAACCTACCTAACTTATTACACCAGTATATCAAAAGAAAAAATTGCAAACTTACCCAAACCCCAAGAATCAATAGCCCATGGTGGAGATTTTCTGATTGTGGCCCAGTCGCACTTTGCCAGCTCTGTTGGCTTGTATTGCGATCCAACAAGCCATTCATATTGCTGATGGAAACAAAGGATTAAATTCAATTATCCACAGGCAATCTTGACAACAAAGAATGAAAAGTTGATCTTGAGAATCCTAAAAAGATGAGAGAGAAGACAAAGAAAGAAAGACTGGTCTGCAGAAAGGATTCCATAGCATAGTAGCATATGATGGAAAAAATGAAAATATATAATATAGAAAATGCATGATAAAAAATTAGACAACAATTGAATATAGCATTTCACCTATGTAATTAGATGCAGAAAAAATACATAGATTGAAAAGGATCCTGAATTTAATATGGAAAGTTAATTCCAATGTCAAAATTGAATGAGAAACAACTTCACTTATATGGCCTCTCAGTTACTTTGTGGGTTGCATCTCTAATGATCCATTCAGAAAAAAATAACCTTGCTCTTCTTTAAGAAAATATGTAGACTTCATTCCATAAATACCTACTTGGAATTGAAGATTAAATAGTATATATATTATATTGAGATTCAAAATAGTTGAAAACACTTGCTCACATCCAAACACAAGCATTACCAGCATCGGTCCTGTAGCAGTTGCATTGGCCCCATCATATTCTGATAGAACATCAAAAGCATATAGCTTCCAGTCCAAGGTCTGCGTTACAACGACACTTGACAAACAAACATTGCCATGAACCTGTACCATCCAAAGCTAGTGAAAAGAGTGATCTTGAAAGAGATAACAGTGGGTTAAAAATAAAGAAATTGCAGAATCACATTTAGTAATTAACATTCATTCCATTGAATGTAGTGCAATTCCCCTAAGATAAGAACTGCTAATCGCTCTCACTCAATCATGACTAATTCAAGTACAAGAAGAAAATCCTTTAATTACCTTAGCAAACAGGTTTCTGCATGACTACAATTTTTTAGAATTTCAATGAATAAAGATGTAATTGGAAGAGTTCCAAATACTTACAAGTTTGCAGTCGTTATTTAAAAAGCTCACAGCTTTAGCAATTTGGTGGAGCCCCCAAGCATAATATTCATCCCTACCAACAAAAGAAATCACAATCTAAAATTATTATGGCTTTAAACAACAAATTAAGTTCATCATATTCTATGTATGATGGCATCAAGGGGGAAAATACAATTTCCAATAAAGCATAATTTAATTCCAATATAAGAAACTAAATGTGTATTCATTCTGGGAATCAGGAAAAGCAAAATAACAAACACAAGCAAGAGACTTAGCACAGTTAAGAAAATATACCTTTGTGTACCTTCTAAACCGAGTTCCTTGATCTTCTCTGATAATGGCATTACAGGCTCCGTGACAATATAGATTGTAACTTTCGAACTAGAACCATCAAAAGATTCAACCTCAGTACTATGAAGAAATGACAAGATATTCGGATGCCTCACCTGCAAAAAGAAGCAGAGAAACTCATTCCGAAGTTCAGAATCTAGAGACTATACAAACACAACTGAGACTCTAGTTTCATCTTCTAAAACGCAAGAGAAAGAAAAGAAACAAAAAGGGTATCTTTCACACAGAAAGAAAATAAATTCTGAAGAAATAACAAGTAAATATCTAATCTTTTCGGATCAGAACACGCAGGAATGGAGTTGTACAAGAAACAAGTATAGAAAACTAACAGTAATATGCAATTCGAGATTGGGTTATTCTAGCAAAAGCCATAACGAGACAGAACACAGAGGAAGCAATTGGAATAGAAAGGCAAGGAGCAAGATGAAGTAGTTACAGTTCGAAGACGCTTGACACCATTTCGACCCGCAGCTAAATGGCCGTCCTGCGGATTACTTCCGGAAAGAGAAAATATAGAAACCGGAGATCCATCGTCCTGAAATGATTAAAGAAAGAAAAGAAAGAGATCGAAAGGTTTATGAGAGCTGAAGGAAGAGATTAAAAAGGGATGGAAATAGTGGGGAAGTAGTAGTGCCTTGGAGGTGCCGCGAAAGTGAGACCAAGAGCCCCAAGCAGAAGGGTAAGGATCTCCAATGTTGTAAGGTAGATCCTTGAGCCCTGCTCCAGATCCGCCTACCACTCCTTTCAGGAATTTCAACATCTTTTTTCTTCGATGATCTGTGAATAGAGAGATGGACAAAAAGATGAAGAAGAAGAAGGAGGAGGTTCCAACTTCCAATTCGATTCGATCTGCCAATATTTTCTTTTAATTGTTATTTAAAAAATAAAATAAAAATAGAACCCTATTATATAATTCTTCAGTTAGTACATTCAGTCGATGTTCAAAGAGGTTTGATTCTGTACTTCGCGGTCTCACCATGCTCTGCCGCATCATCCTTCATTTCTCCATTTTCCAAACTCAATGACGGCAAAACTGGGCCAGGACATTTCTGATGGGCTTCGACCTCTTGTGGAATTTTGTAAAAGGTCGACGGAAATTTAATTTGACTTTGCCATTCACTGGTGTGACTAAAATCTATAAATAGCACGTCCCATTTGTCATTTTTTCACAGATTTTTCTGAATTTGAATTTCCATTTGTACCATAATGGCTGCCCCTTTTAGATAAAAAGTACATGTGCTCAAAATACAATAATAATGGAGGATTTTTCAATGGTTTAATGTTGTGATAATACGAAAATAAAAGTGTCTCGTGAGTTTTTATCACTTATATGCCCAAGTTGTATATGTCATAATCTAGTGATGTTAGAATCTAGGTCAGTTGCTGATGACACTGATGCAGCTCCCATAACCATTGAACCATACAAAACATAAGTAACTCATTTTAAATGTTTGTGCATCACAATCATAGAGCCCGAAAATACTTTTAGCATTTCACCTTTACCGGAGCATCTAAAGCTTTTCTTGTCCAAAGTACTTAAGGAAATTAAGTGTTTCTTTATTTCTGGAATGTATCAAACATTTGACAAGGTTTTGAAATGTCGTCAAATAATTTTATATGGATTGTGCCAATCCCCACAACTTAGCATGCGAGGTCATCTCTCATTAGCACTAAATTAGAACACCTCTTATATGTTGAAAGAAATCTTTGAAGGTGTTAATGTAAAATGTAGCAGCCATATCAAGAATTCGCCTCTTACCAGTGCAAGAACCGGATACTACCAAAGTGAACCCGACATCATTTGAAGGTTCTACATCAATCACATTTGCACAATCATTCTACTAATGCAATTTTGCTTTATCATTCACTTGTGGACAATATTTCTTTATGTTCCCAAACTTGTTATAGTAATAACATTATATTCTTTTCTTGAACTACGATCTAGGATGAGTTTTGCTTGATTGTCCTCTTCTTGATTTAGATCTCCCTTGAGCAATCAAACCATAACCTTGATTGTTTTCACCTACCTTACCAATAAATTTCGTTCTCAACTCATTAGAACCTAAGGCATTTTTCACCTTCTCAAGAGAAACATCATCATGACTATACAACATAGTGTCAACGAAGTTCTCATATGAGCAAGGTAAAGAACACAAAACACTCAATGCTTGATCTTCATCATCGGTTTTAATATTGATATCATTGAGATTCATAATAATAGAGTTGAAAGTGTCAAGGTGTTTGAAAGAGGCATACCTTCCTACATCTTTAAGATGTAAAGATGATGCTTCAGGTAGACATTGTCAATAACTTCGTCATGAAATAGCCATAAACCAGATGCAACGGTCTCTTCGGATACCTCTCGTAATACTTCATCGCTTAGGTATAATAGAATATCATTATGTGCTTTCTTCAGTATTTCGTCTTTCTGCTCTTTCGAAAGTGTGTTTGGTAATTGTCTCTACCAAACAACATCTTAAGCAATCCTTGTTGAACCAACATTGCCTACATCTTGATGCACCATAATACGAAACTATTTTTTCTGGTGAATTTCTTGACTTCGTATTTAGTCGACAATACACCTGCAGCAATATCAACATTTTAAGTAACAAAAAAAGATCATGAGCATAACCACTTTGCAAAGACTACAAAAGCAGTTGAAACGGAGCTTCAGTTGCAATTTGTTTGCAATGGATTGTACTAAATATGTCAATACAACCACAACTTAATTTATTGAGAATAAATAGGACATACCACAAGAAATAATGTGCAAAAAATAAATAAATAAATTATGAGACAATAATATTTTTGTGATTTAACTTTAAAGTCTTCCTCTACAAATAGAAACGAAAAAAAAAGCTTCATTATAATAAAACGGTGAAAATTACGAGTGTTTTAACACTCAAAACATAATTTGAAAAACTTACTAGTAGAATATGAAAAATACCTAAAAACTATTAAACCATTGATGTCAAATTAACCACCACAAACTAATTCACTCTGAAAAATGGTATGTCTCATGGCTTTAAGCAATTTACTTTGACAAATTGTAAAAGAACAATAATTCTTTCTGTAGGAAAAGAAATTGGTTCATAAATTAGCCACCATATCTGACATTGAAGATTCATGTCTTGTTGAATTCAAGCTAAAACCCTGACAACATTCCGGTGCATTAAATGGGTGCAATCAATTGTTGATTTCAGCTCGAGAGTTCAAGCCATTCATCATAGATCTTAGGAAACCTAATAATCAAGGGTCTAATTTTAATTTTTTTTCTTTCTATTTTACAAAAAAGCCGAGCTGTTTAATAATTTATATCCGCAATAAGTTAATAAAAATCAATAATTCAAGTTTGTGTTTATTAACAATCACTAACTTTTCAACTTTTATAGAATATGCGGACTAAATTTCAATAAATTTAGAAATAAATAAATTTATGGGAGAAACTAGCTAAGATCCTTACAGCCAACATCGATATTCTCAGCAATCTAAACAACATTGTCTCCATTGATCTGTCCCTTTTGCTCAACATCAAGAATTAACGTAATCAAGATGTAACATTTGAGTGCTTGTTTCATGACTCATAACCTTTACATAATTTTCTTTTTCCTACCTTTAGTTTGTTTCAATGCCCCTTTCCCCAAGTTTGTGCACCAAAATTCTGCAACCTTGTTCTAGTTCCAAATCCTCCCCAACTTTGCATTTTCAGTTGATTTTACAAAATATTAGTATCTAGCTAATTCTCAATTAAGGTAAATATTCATTGAATTATTAGTTAATTTATGTTTTGGTCATCAATTTTAAAAAGTTACAAAATAGTTATTAAAATATTCGAAAGTTTTCATTTAAGTCACTAAGCTGTTAAAATTGTTACTATATGAGCTTCTTCATTCGCACCGTCTGCACCAATTGAAAGCTCTTCTTCCCTTTTTCTTCTACAATTCAAATGTTTTTTATAAAACAACTTTAAGCGTCATGAATCTCTTTCATATCTAATCTTCAAAATTGACAGTCAGATCAACTTGAATCTAAGGTATGTTCTTCTACTCATCGATGGTTACTGATCCATCATATCGATTGTTGAATAGTTGCTTAGAGCTTCCTAGCCGGACTTTTAAAAAAACCTTAACAACTCAATAACTTAAATAAAAACTTTTAGATAATTTAATCATTGTAGAAGGCCCAATTCGGCCGGGCCCGAATTAGAAAAAAAGTCCAAATAATAATATTACAAAAGGGTTGGTCCAATTATAGTTTTAAGCTCAATTACATTAACCCGTTCCCTAATTGGCCCAATAGGCCCACAAAATTAAGCAACTTAGGAACCCTAGGGTTCTTGAATCTTCTTTGGCTCCGCAGCCCCATATGCCGTCCTCAGCGCGCACAACGCCCAAAGTGGTCTCCCCTTACACCGAAACAACAACAAATGCCTAGCCCTCACCTCCGTTGACCCTCGAAGACACCTGCAAAAGGAGCAAAGAAGACAGCAAACAGCAGAAATAAAAGCAAACAGAGGCAACTAAATAATAAACTTGTAATATTTATTTGGCTATATAAACCCAGCAACAAACGATGTATTTTTTACACACACGGATACAAAAAAATCAAATACAAGAAAAAGAACTTGAAACAGATTCAAGAATATTAAAGGTGCCTTTTACATTTTTTATTTTAAAGAATAATAATAAAAACTTACCTTTTTTACCTGCCGGTCGCCGTTAAAGGTCGTCGCCGACCCCTGGACACCTCGAAACCCGTTGGGTTTCCGACGAGGGTCTGAAAAGGGGAAAACCACTGCGGGACTGAAAACTTTTTTCTTTATTTTTCTTTTTTTCTTTTCTTTCTTTTCATTCTCGCTTGGGGATCTAAAATACCCACATCGGGTTTTAAAAAGGGTTGAAAAACCCATTTTCCGGCATCTCCTACTACCATGTATGGCGGAGACCTGCCGGAGCCGACCAGAACCCCAATCCGAAAAGGGGAGGGCCGAGATAATTCTGGAAGCCCCGTCCCCTCTTTTTCTTTCATGTGGCTACAACAACGAAGTTTTTTTTTTAAAAAAATATGGCTTTTATAAACCATCAAAACGGTGCCGTTTTAGGCCTTCAGCCCGTGTGCCAAAACGACGCCATATGGCCTTGAGCACACGCGTGACCAGACCGGCTCCAGGGGATCTGCGCGTTTTTTATTAAAGGGTTATTTGAGCAAACGGCCCTTCCGCTTTTGCGATACATTTTAATTAAGTCCTATTTCATTTTCTTTATTTTTTAATTTTACCATGAAGTTTTATTTTGTTCTAGTTTGGTCCCTCGACCATTTTAAAAGTTAAAAGCTAGAACGACGTCGTTTTGAGATGGGTCGGGCTGACCCGACCCGAACCATCAAGAATCCACGTGTTTTTATTTTAGGGTTTATTTACCCTTTTGGTCCGTCCGTATTTTATTCTGTTTCAATCCAATTTTTTCTTTTCTTTTAAATTTGCCCATTTAATTTTACTTTATTTTTTTAATTTGGTCCGCGGCCTTGCTAGCTGAAACGCAGCGCACGAGGATTAGGGGTATTTCCCCATATAGTCCTCATTAGTTTCAGCGCATTACATTCTGGTCCTAGTCACCCCTTTTTATTTGCAATTTATACCTTTTAATTTTCCTTTAATGTCGATCAAGTCCTTCTTACTTTAACTCTTTTATTTATTCATTTATTTACTTGTTTAGCTATTTATTATTCTTTTATTCATTTGTTTATTTATTTATTTTGCCATTCATACATTGTTCATTTGTTTATTTACTTATTTTTTATTTATTTTTTTATCCTCATATATAATTGTTCGTTATGCTTTCTTTTTATTTTCTCCATTTGATTTAGTTATATTTCCATTATTTTTTTTACTAACGATTTATTCATTATTTTTTTATTATATATTTGTTTATTTATTACCCATTTTTGTATACTTAACAAATTTATATTGCATGCGTTTTTTTTTGTTTTTTTATATACCTATTATTCTTATTCTTATTATTATCATTAACATTATTTATTCTTTCTTATTATTATCATATTAGTGCATAGTCATTGTATACTCATTTGATATTATTATTATTATCAATACTTTAGGTATTTTAGATATTTTGAGTTGTTAAAGTTATTAATTTCATTTTTTCGTAACTACGTCGTGAGCCATGTTTAAACACATTTACGTATTTTTAACCTAAATAAGTATTGTAATTTTTACCAAATATGTCAACAAATCTCTCAAAAAATAGACAATGTTCTATATCCGAATGACTCGATAAAATCGTGCCCTAACTTACGAGGTTTCGATTCTTCTCGTTGAATTCGAATAATTGAATATCCTCTCAAAAATTAAAACTCGTAAGATTTCAAGTAAAAAAAATCAAAGACCGAATTATTCTCCAATATTCGAAATGTCACGTCCAAACTTACGGGATGTGACATTTTATTGCCTCGAGATAAGAAGGTCTTTAATATATTTTCGACTTATTTAAGCATTTCAAAACAAAATATGCATTAATACAAAAAGGGGTCGTATTTTAAATTCTTTCCGAGTTTTCAACTTTCGACATAAAGATATCAAATAATCAATTAGGTACCAATTTTGGGCGTCACGAGGGTGCTAATCCTTCCTCGTGCATAACTGACTCCTGAACTCGTGTTCTAGATTACGTAGACCAAAAATTATCGTTTTAGTAAATTAAAATTTTTATTAAAATGATTGAATCACGAGGTGACCTGATCACACCTCATAAAAAAAGGATTGGTGGCGACTCCAATTTTTCATTTTCGTTTTCAAAATATTAAGTCGACCCTTTTATCAAAAAAATGGTTTCGACCGCTTGGCAACTCCACTGGGGACTGCAAAATAAGAGAGTCAAGTTACAAGTTGATTACTTTTTGTCTTTTTATTGAAAATTGAAAACTCGACTTAAATTTACGATCCTTTCGTTGCATTCCGTCCGTTTTATTACGATCTTTATCATTTTGGTTTATAATTGCTTTACTAGTTTGAATTTTTGATATGTCTCTGCACATTGCATTACATGACAGCTTGATTATACCCTTTTTAAGTGGGAGTGAGAAACTATTCCTTTGTGAGGTCTTCACATCTGTGCAGGATAGTGGATCGCTTTCGGGATACATCCGTACCTATGTCTTCGTGAGATTTTCATCTCCGTGCAACCATAGGGAAATGTATTCCCCTGAACCGAATTCGGTCCATATGAGCCTATAATGGGTGAGGATCGAGGAATCTGCTGATTCGTGCACCTTTTCTTTAGAACCGAACACCATATAATGAGCCCTAAGAACTTACCCTAGGTAGATCCGTACCAAATTCTAGTGGTTACCCGAATAGACGCTTTATTATTTCTTGCTTGCTTTAAATTCTTGCTTCGTATACTGATTTGTTTATTTTGCTTTGATTGCATGACATTTTCATCACAAAAGGGTGTTGATTCACATTCGGTTCCTAAAAATATAACTTATCATGGAAAAGGGGTTTTTTGATAAAGTAGAGGATAATGCAGCCGTCCGGATTTGGGCCGAGACAATGCAACAAGAGAAATGTGATAGTCTTACAGAAGGATACGTGTCGAAATTGTGGGATTTCACTCGTATCAGTGTAACCCAAAATAATCTTCAAGAGATGAAAGAAATATAGGATCAGTGGGATGACGAGGTCAAGCAGCTATTCTACTGCAATTATGGTGATCTGCCCTATCTACTCGACGTCAAAGTGGACAAACACCTATTCCGAGCTCTCGCCCAATATTGGAACCCTGCTTATAGCTGTTTCACTTTTAGAAAGGTGGACTTGGTACCTACTGTGGAAGAGTACACAGCCTTACTTCGTTGCCCAAAGATTCCAATTAACAAGGCTTACTCTAGTGCGACCAATGTCTCAACGTTCTTGAAAAAGTTGATGAACATCAATGGAATGAGCGAACAGTGGATTGCAGCTCGAATCAAGCAGAAATGTGACAGTAAGTGTATTCCTTAGAGAAATTTACGAGATTTGATCCTAGCACATCCTGACGTGAAGAAAAGGGTTGATATCTTCGCATTAAGCATTTGCAGATTGGTGATCTTCCCCAAGGCTTTAGGGCACATAAATGAGGCCGTCTTTGATTTATTTGACCGACTTGATTAAAGGGTTACGCCCGTCCTTGCAATTCTAACCAAAACTTTCAGGTCTTTGAGCGCATGCCGTAGAGCGGGAGAGGGCAGATTTATAGTCTGTGCGTAGCTTCTGCTAGCATGGTTTCACATCCTTAGGCCAAGTCAAGAAAGCATTCGACCAATGGAGAAGTATCTGCGCGTGGTCCCATCTGAATTAGAGATCATAAAGCAAGATTTTGAAAGAAGGACTTCGGAGCTAGGAAAGAAGATAGAGCAATTAGAAGAAGAAAAGATGCAATTAGGACTAGATGTTGATGTCCAAAAGTTAGAGTCTGATAAATTAAGAAAAGGAAAAAATAAGGCTGAAGAAGATCTAGATAGTCTGAAAACGGATTACAAGAAGCTACACTTATCAATAAGGACTGCCGGATTGGAAAAGACGCCAGAACAATGGCGACAAGAGGTTAACGAAGAAAAGAATAGAGCCGGGCAATGGGAAAAGAAATACCAAGACGCACAGGTTCGATGAAATGCCTTAGAGAAAGACCTGTCAGAATGCCAAAATGAAAAGGTTAGATTAAAAACTAGGGTTGCTGAATTGGAAAAGTCACTTCATCAGTATCGTAATCGCAATTCTACAATTGAGCTGAAAACAAGCTTAAACAAGATTGAAGAGCTGAAAGGAAAAATAGAAGAGCTCAGGATCGCGTTACAAAATTTTGAGCTCCGAGTTAAACTCTTTGAAGCAAGCAATGAGCAATGGAAAGAGCAACTTCATCGTTCTCAAAATCAGGTCAGAGATAGAGACTATGTCATGGGTGAAGCTGTGGCTCAAATACGAGAAGTGGCCGATCATTTGCAGACCCTAGCAGTTCAGGCTGACTTGCTAAGTTTGAAGTATGAATCAGAATCAGATAAGGGTCAAGAGTTAGCTTGGCTTCTTAGGAAGGTTAAGGCTTTGAGCATTAAGGCAAAGCCGTATATGTAATCTGTTTTATGTAAAGAAATTTGTTTTCTAGTAAAGTTGTTCTAATGGAATTGAATCAGAGTCAATGCCTCATTTTGCATCCATGCATTTGCATCACATTGCATTATATGCATTAAATTTCACGAAAAATACCCTAATTAAACGAAATTATTTTAGTTATTAACCTGGAAACAAACAAGAATCAACCAATCGAACATCATTACAACACTCGCCCCAAATCTAGAGTAATGGATCAAAGATTAGAAAGGTTAGAACAAATGCAAAAAGAAATGTAAGACCAGTTGCAAGCGCAACTACAAGAGCAGCTAGCGAAGGTACAACAGGAGATGAGGGATCAAACCTTGGAATCCCAAAGAAGTATGGTGAATCAATTGGTGCAGTTGCTAGCCGAAGAACGAGAGAAGGGGAAAAGCACTGCGGTCAACTCAGGGGATGATAATGAAGATCCCACTTACCCCCCAAGTTTTACCCTGATGAATGTTCAGACACAACCGGATGCATACCTGCAAAAGGCACCCGTTACAATCAGACCCCAACAGTATCAAGTCAGTACCTCGACCCCCATGAACTACCAAACAGGCTCAGGCTCTAACCCGGGGGATAACCCAACCAACCCCGTGGTCTCCGACCTAGATGATGTGACAGAAACGGAAAAGGCAAAAACGAAACTATCGAAACAACTTGAGGATAGGTACAGGTGGTTAGAAGAAAAATTCAAAGCAATGGAAAATGCTAATTACCATTGCAGAATTGATGCGAAGGACCTGAGTTTGTTCCCGGATTTGGTGCTCCCTCCGAAGTTTAAAATTTCAGAGTTCGAAAAATATAATGGGACAAGTTGTCCTGAAGCTCACATTACCATGTTCTGTCGAAGGATGACAGGATATGTTAATAATGATCAACCATTGATCCACTGCTTCCAAGATAGTCTAATCGGGTCAGCAGCCAAATGGTACAATCAGCTGAGTCATGCCCAAGTCAATTCATGGAAAGACTTAGCTCAAGCTTTTATGAAGCAGTATAGTCATGTGACAGACATGGCACCCGATAGGCTTACACTGCAAAATATGGAGAAGAAGTAGAATGAAAGCTTTAGGCAATATGCCCAAAGATGGAAAGAGGTGGCAACACAAGTCTAGCTACCTTTTCTGGAGAAAGAAATCACGATGCTTTTCATCAACACCTTGAAAGCCCCATTTATCAACCACATGTTGGGGAGCTCCACGAAGAGCTTCTCGGACATAGTAATGTCCGGTGAAATGGTCGAAAATGCATGAAAAGTAGCAAAATAGATGCGAGAAAAAGCTCCAAAAGATCAGCCCCGAGAAAAAAAGAAAATGAAATAAACAATGCGGGCTTGTACAACAAGGGCTATTCAAAGCCAATTATTGTTGGCCCACCCAAGACAATAACCACTAGTTTTCAGGCCCCTCCAAGGAAGGAATCCAATCAAAGGCCGAATACAGAAAAACTCCAGTTTATGCCTATCCCAATGACATATAGGGAGTTGTACCAAAGTTTATTCGATGCACATGTTGTATCCCCTTTCTACCTAAAGCCAATGCAACCCATGTACCCTAAATGGTACGACGTAAGCGCCCAATGCAAATATCACGCAGGAATTACGGGCACTCAATAGAAAACTGCACTGCTTTCAAGAAATTAGTCGAAAGGTTCATCAGAATAGGCATTGTAAAATTTGATGATCTATCTAGTGTTGAAAATCCATTACCCAACCACACTGATAAGGGGGTAAATGTGATAGTCAAGAATACGGGAGGAAAATTAAGATGAATATTGTAGAAGTAAAAACCTCGTTGAGAGAAGTCTAGAAAAAATGGTAGAGAGAGGGTTAATCATAAAAGACTTGAGAAACGGGTCCCGAAAAGCAAAAAATTATTGTGAGTTCCATGATGAAGAAGATCATGAGATTCAGGAATGTAATGAATTTGGGGCTTTAGTACAGGGTCTAATGAACAACAAAGAGTTTGAATTCTTTAAGTATGTTGAAGGAGCAGAGGTGTGCGCCTCTGAAGGAGGATCGACAAAAAGGGTCTGTGAGGCCAATCATCCTGTGGTAATTATCTCACAACCAAGAAACAATGAAGTTGGAGTGCAAATTGCACCAATGGTCATAATCAAAAAACCTGTAGCTTCTCATTACAAGGATAGCAAGAAGGTTCCCTAGAATTATGACTGCAACGTGACAATTCCGGAAGAAGAGAGCCTGATTAGCTTTTCAGAAGAAGGTCAAGAGGTTGATTTCTATACACGCAGAGGGAAGCGTTATGATCCATCAAACACATGAGCTGAGCCTGTTAAAGAGAAGACCCCAATGGCTGAACAAAAAAGAGAAAAGACAGTCAAGTGCAAATCACCAGTTAACAAGCTAGTAACTGAGAATGAGGTTAGAGAATTTCTAAAATCCTTGAAGCATAGTGAGTACAGTGTTGTAGAACAGCTACATAGCAACCGGCTCACATCTCAGTGCTAGCTTTACTTTTAAGTTCGGAGGTACATCATGAGGTGTTAATGAAAGTTCTGAGCGAAACTTATGTCGCTAACGATATCTCCGTGAACAAGCTGAACCGTCTGATCAACAATATAAGTGCCGACAACTTCATCTTCTTTAATGATGATGAGATACCGCCAGGGGGCATGGGATCTACAAAGGCCTTACACATCACTACCCGATGCAAAGGGTATACGCCACTCGGGGTGTTGATTGACAACGGATATGCATTAAACGTCCTGCCCCTGTTTACCCTGAATAGGTTACCTGTGGATAGCTATCATATGAAAACATGTCAAAACATAGTGAAAGCATTCGATGGAACTGAAAGAAGGGTGATGGGAAGGATTGAGATACCCCTTTTGATTAGCCAAAATACATACGAAGTGGACTTCCTGGTGATGGACATTAAACCCTCCTATAATTGTTTGTTGGAGAGGCCATGGATTCATACAGCTGGGGCAGTGCCGTCGTCGCACACCAGAAGCTAAAGTTGGTAGCTGATAAACCGTAAAAGTAACATATTTTAATTTCACATTTAGCATACTTTTGGATGATTTATCCTTTAATTTATGTAAAAAGGTGTTCTTAATCCTTTCTTTTCATATTTTATACTCAGGAAAGCACCCAAGGATAAAAAAAACGAGAAACGGGCTTAAAACGGACCAAATTGGGCCAAGAGAGAAATCGACACGGCCTGGCCCAAATAGGGCATGGTCGTGCCTCATTAAAAGTCCGAACACGGCCTGGCCACGATTCACACGGGCGTGTGCCATGGTCGTGTCCCTGTCGCTGAAAAGAGCAATTTCATTCAGGAAAGGATACTTGAAGGCAAAGAAACACATTCCAAAGCCTATTCAAACACCCTATTAGGAATTCTACTTGAATTAGGATACTTAGGGGCCAAGTAAGGCATCACAAAGTCTATATAAACACCCGAGGGGGCAACTTGAAAAGAGAGTTTGATAGAAGCCGAAACCGGCATCAAAGCTAGGCCAAGGAGCCAAGCCGAGAAGGTCAGGGTTAGGAAATAACGCGAGGTTAGCCAGTTGATCCATCCCAAGAAGTCGGAGTTATACTCAAGACGGCGGAATTCTCCTTCAATTCCTTCAGGGGGTTTTAGGGATTTCTTATGTTTTGTTTTATCTTTTCTCTTGTGATGTTTTCTTTATTCATTATGAATTAAACCCTTCAGATACCTGAAGGGGATGAAACCTAGACGAATCTTGTTATTTGGTTTTTAAGTTATATGATGAATTACTTAGTTTGTTCTTAATTATGTTGCTTAATCCAAATCTAATGTGCTTAGGTGGAGGAGGAATAGACCCTGCCTAAGAGTAGATCTAACATAATTAAGCGGAGTTGATCGAACGCCAAGAGATAGGGTTACGAGATTTTGCCAGATTAGGGTGAAACCTAATATGAGAGTCCAGTGATCGATTTACTGCTATCCTAGGGGGTTATTATAAGCGAACGAGAGTTCCACTAATTAACCTAGGGTTAGACGTTATTCGCCTCGAGAGAGGGTTTAATATATGTTAGGGAGTCTTACGGGTCAAGCTAAGTAAAGAATTCGTATAATTAAGGGTTAGATAACAAGTGAAGTCTAGGTGGATTCTTCCTAAGGGTATCATCGTGATCAATTGAGTTTTCTTCAAGTTATTTTCCAAATCGTCCTTTTTGTCTTTGTGTTCCTAGTTTAGTTCTTGTCAATTTAGTTTAAAAGCAATCTTCACTCTAATTTTAAGGTTAAATAATAAAAAGGAAGTTAGTATTAATACTTTTAGTTCCTTTGGGTTCGATAATTCGGTCTTGCCTAAGCTATACTACTGTTCGATAGGTACACTTGCCTTTAATTGTTGTTAGGGTTAGTTTCCAGGTTCGATCATTCTTTTATAAATTTTTAAAGCTCTGATTTCAGCGATCAGTAGCTGAGGGTCGACTGGTAAAGATAAATGCGGAGGAGGATATTATTGCATCCGTAACCAGCAACGCGCCATATGTAGGGACGGACGATGAAGTGTTAGAATGTTAATTCCTATCGTTAGAATCTGTGAATGCAACCTTCATAGTTGAAGGGAGCAAAATTCCGGCGCCCAAAATATCCAAAACTACAAGGATAGGCCTGTAACTCACGGTGGGTAAAGGAGCCTTGCTTGGGAGAGGACTTGGAAAATGCCTACAAGGAAAGGTCAAGGCACCCATGCTGAAGGACAAACGAGACCGCTACAGTTTAGGATTTAAGCCAGACGCTAGGCAAAGAAAGAAGGAGGTAGAAAAGAAACAAGAAAGGAGAGGAGCGAGACTGAGCGGGGAAAAGGTCAAGTAGGAACTGATGACTTTTCCTCACATATCCAAGATTTTCGTATCAAGAGGAACCATTCACCCTGAAAGAAAAGCGCCAAGAGAGGAGACTGTGGAAGAAATGTTATGAAACTTAAACATCAATGCCATATCTGAAGAAGAAATCGGGGGAGAGAATCTATCAAATATCCGCCCCTATGTACCTGGAAGTATTTTGAACAACTGGACTGCGAAAGAGATTCCCGTAGTTTTTAGAGCCAATACAGAGTAATGATCAAAATACGCTTATTGCTCTAAGCCTATGAGCAATAAGAGTCCTTTGTGAAATATGCTTATGTCCTAAATCTTTACTTCAATAAAAAAATGCATTTTTACGTATCATTTTGAGCAAATATTCTTTTATTCTTTTCATTCATAATCATACCATACAAATAATTATTCCTAGATTTTTTTTGTTCTGTGGGTGTTTTTTTCTTCATCTCTATAACAACTCTCCGGATATTAATGATATGAGCGACATTACTACTGACTCAGAATCTCCTTTTGAACAAGATTTGTGCACGAAAGATTCCCAAGATCTTGAAGATGATCAAGACTGTAATTTATCTCCTAATTTGTTAAGGATGGTAGAACAAGATAAGAAGTAAATCTTGCATCGTAAAGAGTCAGTGGAAATTGTGAGCATAGGAGAGGAAAAATAGGTGAAGATAGGAGCCTACATTACTGCAGAGACGAAGCAAGACCTCATTGGATTACTCCAAAATTTTAAGGATGTCTTCGCTTGGTCGTATCAAGACATGCTCGGGCTAAGTACTGGTATCGTGGTACATCGACTCCTCACAAAGGAAGAATACAAGCTGGTTCAACAGAAGCTCCGAAGGATGAGGCCCGATGTTTTGTTAAAAATAAAAGAAGTGGTCAAGAAGCAATCCGATGTCGGGTTCTTACAAGTGGTTAAATACTCAGAATGGGTAGCCAATATTGTCCCCGTCCCTAAGAAAGATAGAAAGATACGAATGTATGTAGATTACAGAGATTTAAACAAGGCCAGCCCAAAAGATAACTTCCCATTGCCTCACATTGACATCTTGGTGGATAATACGACAGGCTACTCATTGTTCTCATTCATGGATGGCTTCTCTGGATACAATCAGATAAAGATGCATCCTGAAGACATGGAAAAGACCATATTCATTACCTTATAAGGAACTTTTTACTATAAGGTGATGTCGTTTGGATTAAAAAACACAGGAGCAAAGTACCAAAGAGCAATGGTAACCCTATTTCATGACATGATGCACCAGGAAATGGAGGTTTACGTCGACAATATGATTGTAAAATCCCGAACAGAAAAAGAACATATACAAGTTTTAAGGAAATTGTTCTTGAAGTTGAGAAAATTTCAGTTAAAACTCAATCCAACAAAATGTACTTTTGGGGCTAGATTAGGAAAAACTGCTAGGTTTTGTAGTCAATGAGAAGGGAATTGAGATCGACCTAGACAAAGTCAAGGCTATACAAGAATTGTCTCTGCAGCACACTCAAAAGGAAGTTCAAGGTTTTCTAGGAAGACTAAATTACATTGCCCGGTTCATTTCACAATTAACTGAGAAATGCGACCCCATATTCCGTCTCCTTAAGAAACACAACCCATGAGTTTGGGATGAGGAGTGCCAGAAGACTTTCGATAAGGTCAAACATTACCTATCCAATGCCCCAGTACTGATGCCACCTAACCCGGATAGGCCACTGATGCTATACTTGGCAATATTTGAGAATTCCATGGGATGAATGCTTAGTCAACATGACGAGTTAGGAAAAAAAGAAAGAGCAATATACTATCTCAGTAAGAAGTTCACTAAATGTGAGACAAGATATTCGCCAATCGAGAAGTTATGTTACGCCTTGATTTGGACAACCCGAAGATTGAGACAGTACATACTGTACCACACAACTTGGCTCATCTTAAAGCTGGACCGTCTGAAGTACATGATGGAGTCGACTGTTTTAAATGGAAGGATGGCCCGATGGCAAATTCTGCTTTCCGAATTTGACATAGTCTATGTGAACCAGAAGACAGTTAAAGGAAGCGCAATAGCCGACTTTCTGGCCAGTAGAGCTCTAGAGGATTACGAGCCTTTGAACTTTGATTTTCCAAATGAAGATCTGATGTATGTTGCAACTACTGAAGAAAATTCACAAGAAAGTCATTCTTGGAAGCTAAACTTCGACGGTGCCTCAAATGCCGTGGGTAATGGAATTGAAGCAGTCATGTTATCCCTGAACATAGATCATTATCCCTTTACTAGCAAATTGTATTTCGATTGTACGAACAATATGGCAAAATACGAAGCATGCATCATGGGTATCCGTGTAGCCATAGAACGTGAGATCAAAGTGCTAAAGGTTTATGGAGATTCCGTTTTGGTAATTTATCAACTCAAAGGAGAATGAGAGACAAGAGATTCCAAGTTAATCAAGTACCAAAAGTTGGTTCTTGAGTTAATTGAGGATTTCGGTGACATCACATTCTATTATCTCCCACGAGATGAAAATCAGATGGCTGATGCCTTAGCTACTTTGGCTTTAATGGTCAGAGTGAACAAAAAAGAGGATGTACAGTCTATCCAAATGAGTATTTATGAAACATCGGCTCATTGTTACAACATTGAAGAAGAAGAAGAAAAGGACGATCACCCTTGGTACAATGATATATTGCGATATGTGGAAAATCGTGAATACCCTGACCAAGCAACTGAGAATAATAAAAGGACGTTGAGAAGGTTGGCCAATGACTATGTCTTAGATGAGGAGATCCCATATAAAAGAAGAAAGGATCAGGTGCTACTAAGATGCGTAGACGCTGTTGAAGCAAAACAAATCTTGGAAGAAGTCCATGAGGGTGTCTGCGGAACACATGCTAATAGTTTTATAATGGCAAGACAGATCATGAGGTTCGGGTATTATTGGTCCACCATGGAAGGAGATTGCATCAATTACGGCAAGAAATGCCACAAGTGTCAAATTTACGGAGATAAAATTCATGTACCTCCCTCACATCTCCATGTTTTGACTTCTTCATGACCTTTCTCTATGTGGGACATGGACGTCATTGGGCCAATTTCACCTAAAGCTTCTAACGGACATCGTTTCATTTTCATGGTCATCGATTACTTTACCAAGTGGGTAGAAGCCACTTCATATAACAATGTCACAAAATCGACAATCACCAAATTCTTAAAGAAGGAGATCATATGTCGATATGGAATGCCAGAAAGGGTTATATCTGACAACGCACCAAATTTGAATAATAGCTCGATATCAGAAGTCTGCAGTCAGTTCAAGATCAAGCACCACAATTCATCACCATATTGCCCAAAAATGAATGGTACAGTGGAAGCAGCCAATAAGAATATCAAGAAGATCGTGGGGAAAATGACTAAGACTTATAAAGATTGGCATGAGAAGCTACCATTCACCCTCTATGCCTATCGAACATCCGCTAGGACCTCAACTGGGGCAACGTCTTTCTCTTTGGTTTATGGAATAGAGGCGGTTTTACCCATTGAAGTGGAGATTCCTTATCTTCGAGTTTTGACAGAAGTAAAGTTGGATGAAGCAGAATGAATCCAATCTCGATACGATCAGCTAAATCTGATCGAAGAGAAGAGGTTGAAAGCTATCTGTCATGGTTAGATGTACCAAAAGCGAATGATGTGAGCTTACAATAAAAAGTTTCATCCTAGAGAATTCCATGAGGGGGACCTAGTGTTGAAAAAGATTTTGCCCATACAGAAGGATTTCAGAAGGAAATGGATGCCTAATTGGGAAGGACCTTACGTGGTAAAGAAGGCCTTTTCTGGAGGAGCGCTGATTCTGACTGTGATGGATGGTAAAAGCTTGCCCAATCTTGTGAATTTGGACTCAGTCAAGAAATATTTCACCTAAAAAAAACTCGCATGTGGGAGAGGCCAAGGTGAAAATTCACAAAGAGCGCCTTACGAGTTACGACCAAAGGGGTTTTGAATTAAAAACCCAGAAAAAGGGCAATTCAAATCTTAATCAAGGATGGGGCATGTGGTAGTCTGGTTATCCCTAAACAAATAAGGAGGGGAGATGCTATGGCTTGGGGCATCAACAAAATATTTTGGATCTCCGAAACACATATCAAGTTCGAATGGATCCTCGGGGAGTCAGTACAAAGAAACTCATGCTATGATATCCGGGGCACCTATTTTTGTTTTATTCGCTTTGTATTTAAGCAAATTTGCTACGTTGATAAATCTATTCATTTCGAGCCTTGCTCCTAATAAACTTCGATCTTGTCCATTACTACAATCTTTTTCAAGCATTTTTACATTGAAATAACGATTAATAGACTAATAATATTCAAGTAAAGGAATTTTTTCATATTGCTCTGAAAGGTTTTCTAAAATAGTATAAGGATCTGAGAACAGGACCACTATTCAAGAACTATCCAAACTCAGGGGTTGGAAACATTTGAGAACAAATAGTCTGAATGATGACTATTTCTTTGGACTTAAAGATACCAGCTAAACAAGAAGGCATGGTAACACATCAGTAACAGAACTTGGACGAACATCGAGCAATGACAACCTAAGCATTAAAAAGGGATCATTCTCGCAAAATGACATTCTGCATTCATGCAAATATCATGCATACACATTTAATTAGGAGCATTTGATTCATTCTGATCACGGCAAGCCTTATCTCCCTGAAGTTGCAGTGGAGGAGGTTGAAGATAGCAAGTCTTATCTCACTGAAATTGCAGTGGAGCAGACTGAAGATAACAAATCTTATTTCCCTGAAGTTGCAGTGGAACAGATTGAATCTATAAATCACAGATCCTATCTCTCTGAAGTTGCAGTAGAGCGGGTTAAAACGACGAATCTTATACCTCTGAAGTTGTAGTAGGTCAGATCAAATTTATCAAAGCAAATCTTATTTCCCTGAAGTTGCAGCGGAATATATATAAGCTACAAGTTACAAGTCCTATACCTCTGAAGTTGCAGTAGGTCGGATCAAATCTATCATGGCAAATCTTATCCCTCTGAATTTGCAGTGGAACAGATTGAAGCCATAAATCTTATTTCCCTAAAGTTACAGTGGAGCAGACTGAAGATAGCAAATCTTATTTCCCTCAAGTTGCAGTGGGGCAGATTGAAGCTACAAGTCTAATCTCCCTGAAGTAGATAGAAGTACTAATTCCTACGCCCCCGAGGATGCAGTGGGATGGAATGAGAAGAAGAGCACCAAAGAGGTCAAGACTCGACTAGACCGGGCAAAATTGGTCCTTCTTGAAGTCTTTGCTCCATTCTCGTTACACGACAACGAGCAAAGAGGGGTAGCTGTAGAAGGCCCAATTCGCCCGAGCCCGAATTAGAAACAAAAAAAAACAAATAAAATATAATAAAGTCTAAATAAAAATATTACAAAAGGGTTGGTCCAATTACAGGTTTAGGCCCAATTACATTAGCCTGTTCCCTAATTGGCCCAATAGGCCCACAAAATTAAGCAACTTAGGAACCCTAGGGTTCTTGAATCTTCCTTGGCGCCGCAACCCTATGTGCCATCCTTAGCGTGCACAACGCCTGAGGTGGTCTCTCCTTACACTGAAACAACAACAAATACCTAGCCCTCGCCTCCGTTAATCCTTGAAGACACCTGCAAAAGGAGCAAAGAAGACAACAAACAGCAGAAATAGAAGCAAACAGAGGCAACTAAATAATAAAGTTGTAATATTTATTTGGCTATATAAACCCAGCAACAAACGATGTATTTTTTTACAAACACAGATACAAAAATCAAATACAAGAAAAAGAACTTGAAACAGATTCAAGAATATTAAAGATGCCTTTTTACATTTTTTATTTTAAATAATAATAATAAAAACTTACCTTTTTACCTGCCAGTCGTCGTTAAAGGTCGTTGTCAACCCCTGGACACCTCGAAACCCATTGGTTTTCCGACGAGGGTCCGAAAAGAGGAAAACCATCGCGGGATTGAAATTTTTTTTTCTTTCTTTTCATTCTCGCTTGGGGATCTAAAATACCCACATCGGGTTTTAAAAAGGGTTGAAAAACCCATTTTCCGGCGTCTCCTACTGCCGTGTATGGCAGAGACCTGCCGAAACCCCGATCGAAAAAAGGGAGGGCCAAGAGAATTTTGGAAGCCCCGTCCCCTCTATTTTTTTCATGTGGCTGCAACAATGAATTTTTTTTTTAAATATGACATTTATAAACCATCAAAACAGCGCCGTTTTATGCCTTCAGCCCGTGTGCCAAAACGACGCCGTATGGCCCTGACCCGCACGCGACCCGACCCGCTCCAGGGTATCCATTGTTTTTGATTTAAGGGTTATTTGCGCAAACGGCCCTTCCGCTTTTGCGATACATTTTAATTAATTCCTATTTCATTTTCTTTATTTTTTAATTTTACCATGAAGTTTTATTTTGTTCCAGTTTGGTCCCTCGACCATTTTAAAAGCTAAAAGCTAGAACGACGTCGTTTTGAGATGGGTCGAGCTGACTCGACCCAAACCATCAAGGATCCGCGTGTTTTTGTTTTAGGGTTTATTTACCCTTTTGGTCCTTCCGTATTTTATTCTGTTTCAATCTAATTTTTTCTTTTCTTTTAAATTTGCCCCTTTAATTTTACTTTATTTTTTTAATTTGGTCCACGGCCTTGCTAGCTGAAACGCAACGCACGAGGATTAGGGGTATTTCCCCATATAGTCCTCGTTAGTTTCAGCGCATTACATTCTGGTCCTAGTCACCCCTTTTTATTTGCAATTTATACCTTTTAATTTTCCTTTAATGTCGATCAAGTCCTTCGTAACTTTAACTTCTTTATTTATTCATTTATTTACTTGTTTAGCTATTTATTATTCTTTTATTCATTTGTTTATTTATTTATTTTTCCATTCATACATTGTTCATTTATTTATTTACTTATTATTTATTTATTTATTTATCCTCATATATAATTGTTCATTATGCTTTCTTTTTATTTTCTCCATTTGATTTAGTTATATTTCCATTATTTTTTTTACTAACGATTTATTCATTATTATTTTATTATTATATATTCGTTTATTTATTACCCTTTTTTGTATACTTAACAAATTTATATTGCATGCGTTTTTTTTATTTTTTTAATATACCTATTATTCTTATTATTATTATTATCATTAACATTATTTATTCTTCCTTATTATTATCATATTAGTGCATAGTCATTGTATACTCATTTGATATTATTATTATTATCAACACTTTAGATATTTTAAATATTTTGAGTTGTTAACGTTATTAATTTCATTTTCTCGTAACTACATCGTGAGCCATATTTAAACACATTTACGCATTTTTAACCTAAATAAGTATTGTTTCAAATATCATTAATTTTTACCAAATATGTCAATAAATCTCTCAAGAAATAGGCAATGTTCTATATCCGAATGAGTCGATAAAATCGTGCCCTAACTTACGGGATTTCAATTCTTCTCGTTAAATTTGAATAATTGAATATCCTCTCAAAAATTAAAAAGCGTAAAATTTCAAATAAAAAAATCAAAGACCGAATTATTCTCCAATATTCGAAATGTCACGTCCTAACTTACGGGATGTGACGTTTTATTGCTTCGAGATAAGAAGATCTTTAATATATTTTCAACTTATTTAAGCATTTCAAAACAAAATATGCATTAATACAAAAAGGGATCGTATTTTAAATTTTTTCCGAGTTTTCAACTTTCGACATAAAGACATCAAATAATCAATTAGGTACCAATTTTAGGCGTCACGAGGGTGCTAATCCTTCCACGTGCGTAACCGACTCCCGAACCCGTTTTCTAGATTTCGTAGACCAAAAATTGTCGTTTTAGTAATTAAAATTTTTTATTAAAATGATTGAATCACGAGGTGACCCGATCACACCTCATAAAAAAAAAGATTGGTGGTGACTCTAATTTTTCATTTTCGTTTTCAAAATATTAAGTCGACCCTTTTATTAAAAAATGGTTTCGACAATTATCATTTTATAACTTTTTGAATATGAATTATCAAAATCTAAATTTATTTACTTTTTCTTTGGATGTAATCCTCGGTGCTGTTTTGTTTTAATTATCATCCCCACATTCTTTTCCACAAAAAGTTTTAAAGTTCATATTTGTGCAGGGGGTGGGACCCATCTTGCAGATATATAATTGTAATAACACAGACGAGCCAAGCTTCTGCATTTTTTCCTGGAAAGATGCCATGGTATAATTGCTTCACAATAATAAGTCAAGAAAAATTCCACGAATGCATTGATTACGGTGGACAATACGATGATGACTAGCAAGTACCTCCTATAATTCGAAGGAAAACAGATTTCCACACCTAGAGAAGGTTTCAATGGTTATTATTATTATTATTCCACATTACTGATTACGAACTATCGTAGGTACAGTTAATATGATGATGACTAGACGAACTCACTTTCATCAAACTGAAAATCGTCTTCGAACTCTACAGGCTTAATTACAAGGTCCAGTTCCAAATTCTGGGAAGTGATTTCAGTGCTTGTATACACGTTAGAGACCACATCCCCGTATTCAGCACCTATTATGTCTTTCCACATCACAACCGAATCCATGTCTGTAAGACCACTTGTTGTTGGTGTTTCTTCTTTGGTTTCCTGCTTTAGAGGTGGAGCGATTTCGTGCAGCTTTTTGGTTGGGATTTTGGTGTTGCTGCTGCCATAACTGAACTTGTTGTAAGATTCCCGAGGTTCAGAATCTATGATAATTTGGGGAGCCTTGAATGAGTCTGGTCTGCAGGTATGGGTTCCAATGTAAGTGGTCTGAAACATTTGGGAGCCATCTTCCAGTCTTTGGACTTGTTTAGTGGCCCTACAACCTTGATCGTACTTGCGAGTGCACCTAAAGTAACTCCTGTTCATGATAATTGAAGCACTTAAGCACTTGCCATAGTGGCTTTAAGATTTTTTTTTGGGATAAATTGCAAAATGAATAATATACCTTGGGTGCTTAGAATTAAGGATCTGCTTTTGTCCATATTTCCTCCATGCATGACCATCTTCCACAGTTGAAGAAACTACTGTCCATGCATGTTCATCTCTCCTGCAAGCAAAAACATCCTATTAACATCAGAATCTATGTATGAACATCCAATTAACATGTGTGTGTGTGCTTTAGTTACCTTCTCTTGTAACACCCTCTCTTTTCCTTAGAAGCAAGTTTCTTCCTGCTGTTAGTGGAATCTTCAGACCTGCCATTGCAACAAGGGGAATCATCGTAGGAAGTTGCCTGATTCTGAGAATCCTCGGCAGATTCAACAGGAGTCAGCAAAGAAAGTGCGTGGTCGAAAGATGCGAAGATCTTGTGCACAAGTTCCTCCGCGGGGAAACGCCCATTTTTTTCACACCAATTGCGAAGAAGAATCTGAAGCTGTTTAGCACACTCTTGACCATTAACAAGTTCTTCTATCACCCTTTCCTTATTGCTTGTGGGTACTCCTTCAGGCCAAGCTGACACAATTGCCATAATTATTATTATTTAAAAAAATCTAAAAAACCCAAAATTTAGGACACCTCTTCACCTGTTCTGCTTTGCTTACACTTATAAATATAGGTGAACAGGAGAAGAAGAGATAAGATTTGAAGAGAAAAGAAAAGTAGATGGAGGAAGGGGAGAAGCAAATGAATGGAAATTGTCAGGAAGATGGGATGGAGTGATAAGGGTAATATAGAAAATTCAAACTCTTTCACATTGATGATGACAAAAGCGAGCTGACGTCTCTTCGCTATAGATTGGAAGCTTGGAAATATCATTTGATAATTAGATAAATATGGCCTGCACTCAACCAGAAATACTCAAACATTGTGGAAATTTGAACCCAAAGAAGAAAACAAACAACACGTGGAAAGCTTAATTTAATTTCTTTGTTTGAATTCATTCCAAAACGAAACTCTCAACCTTTTTTCCATTAAATTTCCTTGGACATCATTTTTCTACTTTTCCATATCTTTAAACCTCTTGGAAATTTATTTAGTAAATTGAATTTCATGGAATCGTGAAAATTATTTAAAGTGACATTAAAATAATGTAAAAAGTAAATCCATTCTTAAGCCTTGGACAATTTTACAATTCCATATTCAACATTTTTATTTATTTATTGGACATCCCACGCATGTAATGGTGATCATATGGTTGAATTATTTTATTTTTAAAATATCATATAATTCAATTAAATCAAATTTGTTTCATAATATTATTGATTCGATTTTAATTATTAAATTAATAAATAAATAAATTGAATTTCAAATATACATAGAGTACAAATATTTAGACTTAAAATATATTATATCCCCATCCTTAGGTGCTGGAAATTTATCTTCAATGAAATCTTATAATTAGAAAGATGACTTTTGTATTGAAAATTAAGGAATGTTATTATTTTAGAGAAAGGGTTGTATGAAATTGGAACACTATGTTATTTGTATTAATCTTTAATAATTTATCGTAATTTCAATATTTTCATTCTAAAATTCTAAATTTCAGCCTATCACGTTGGATTTAATTTTCTTAGGATAAAAATGTTGAAATGACATTAAATTATTGGAAAGAGATACAAATGACATAGTATTTCAGTTTCATACAACTATTTCTCTGTTGTCTTATAGACAAATTAGATACCAAAATGAGAGTGGTGAGATTCGGGCTCCAATGTTAATAGATACTCAACTAATTTAATATTATTTAGTTAAAAATGGAAAAAGAAAAAGAAAAAAGAAATGGATAGATGAGAGAACAAATTAGCCACACAAATTCAAATGATAAAAATGGTGAATTATGGATGATATTTGGAATTTATTGGAGTGTACAAGTCAACGGACTCCGGAGCCAGCTTCCAAGAGTTTTCCTTTCCTTTATTTTCTTTGTTTCTAGAACTAGGAATTATGGATGATACTTGTATCTCATATTATAATATTTAAATTCAATATGAGAATATTATCTTTCCTATGTCAAAAAACATATAGTACAGTCCCTTAGTCTAATCCGGATAGCATGTGAAGTTGAAAAAGAGAACTGCAAAAGACAGTTCCATGCAATTTACAAGCCAAAACCTAATTTGAAGCAATAACCTGAGATGTTCAACAACATGATGAAAGGATATATAGGTTAATGGCAGCTTCAAGATCCTGGAACACAGAGCATGTATATTGATCAAAGTAGTTTGAAAGATCAATATTCTTTGTCCAAGAAGGGAGGGGATAATAGATTTGTGTTTCTGGGTTCATCTCTTGGGCTGATACAAATAATATAATTATGAATTTCAGTATTTGGACTGATTCTTTTGCGGCTGTAGGAGTTATTTGGGTCCATTCTATACAAACAAAGTGTTGTTCAAATAAAAGGGGAGACACTCCTAGTCCTAACCCAATGAAGGCCCTCATCTCCCATCCTAAAAATATTTGTATTTTTTTTTTGTTGGGTGAGTGTCTTTGAAAGGTCCCTCTATTATAGGGATATTATCAAAATAGTTCCCTAATTGTTAAATGGATCAATTTAGTTAATGTATAATTAAAAGGAATCAAATAAGCTTAAATTCAAATAGAGTTACCATTTATTGTTTAGCAGAGTTAATATTTTTAAAGTTTTTATGGTTCTATAAATAATTTTTTTATTATTTTGAATTGAATTGCAATGAAAAAATAAATAAATATTTTCAAACCATTTTTATATAGTAAATGTTAGCTATGCTACAATTTGGAATCATTTTATTCCTTTTAATAGTATAGGGGCTAAATTTATCCACTTAATAATAGAGATATTAATTTGATCTAGTTCCTATAATACAGAGACCTTCTAGATACTTTAACCATTTTTGTTGCTAGGCTTTTTGTTCTTAGTGGCCTCTTTGGTACTGATAACTCTAGAAAATAGAGTTATCTTCATTAGTAATTCATGCAGATTTTGAGTATTTAATAACAAATTTTGGAGTTTTTGTTATAAATTTGTCCTGTTGAATGATATTAAGATAAATTTTCTAAATTGATCATTTTATATACTAAAACACATGATTTTTGTAGTTTTTGAGATCGATGCACTGAAGGAAAATAAAGTCTCGAAGCTCATCTTTTGTTGCTCAATGCCATAGCATTTCTACAGCATAAGCCATGCAGCAAATGACTGATTTATGGTCAACTTTGGATGCCCAATTAAAGGATTACTGGACTATGGAAATTCACTTGACCCAATTCAAGAATTGGGTCAGCAAAATGGAACATTGCTAAGGATATAGGAGCCCAAACCATCCAAGGAAGAGAAGGCCCAACCATCCATAGAGGTGCCCAAATCAGCCACCCAAAACTTGGTAAAACATTGAAAATCAACCACAAACTTCCTACATGTGACCGTCCAACTCCCCTCCTCTTTTTAAGCTTTCTCTCCCCATGAATCAAGTATGAATTTCAAAGCCATCCATTCACTTTTCTTAAAGCAAGGGTTGGCCATATGAGAAGAGACTTTCAAGGCTTTCATTTACTAAAATTAGCCAGCCTCTGCAAGTATAAATAGCCTATTGCTATTCACTCATTTCACTCATCCCTCACTCACCGTCGCTTCTCTCATTCTTCGTCTTTTCACCTTCCATTTGAGAGAGCAACACAAGAGTTATAGAGGAGTATTTCAGAAGTTCTTTTGAGCAGTAAAATTTGACATTTTTTAAGCCAATTGTGCGAAGGAGCAAAGTAGAAGGAAGGAGGAAAAGGAACACAAACTGAGTTACTAATAAACACCGAATTCGTCTTCTAGTTTCTTTCCCTTTTAACTTTTATTTTGTTCTGAATTGATGAATATGATTGCTAAATATTTTTCTACTTTTAATTTAATTAAAGTAACTTAGATTGATTGCATTCTTTTAGCTTAGATTGCTAAAATTTTGTTAATGATGTTATGTGCCTTGGTTGCTTATTCATTTAAAATAAAATCATGAACATGCTATTCATGCATTATAAATGTAGGGAAGCAATAAAAGTAATTATTTAATCAAAACAAAATTGTAATTAATTGACACGATATCTAAATGGTGCATGTTTGATCTTTTTATGATACATTAGATCAAATTAGCAATAATATCGAAACAAATTTATTACCTTGCATAACCTAGGATCAATGTGATTAGATTGTAATTAATTGACACGATATCTAAATGGTGCATGTTTGATCTTTTTATGATACATAATGTGATCTATGTACCCTTTCATTCGATCTCTTAGGTTTTGAGATACCTTGACGATTATACCACAATGCAATTTAATATGGCAACCATGGGTAAAAATAGTAGTGGTTCGAATATATGCAATTTTAGGATTATTTGAGTACTATTATCCAAATCCAAATTAAATATTATTATCCATCGGATATCTAAATCTATAAAAAAATGAATTTAACGTTTTCAATCATATGTTAGATATCCAAGTTCTAATATGGTGAAATAAAATTAAACAAAGAATTAATTTTAAATAAAATTTATTCATAATTAATAAAAATAGTTAAATAACAATCCAACAAATCAAATATAACAATTTCACAACAATTTAAACATGCCTAACACCTTAAGTATAAGAATTCCAAACAAATTATAATTGTATATGTTATAATCTACCATAAAGTTAGTTCTACGTTTAAGGTTTATGTAACACCCCCGCCCGATCCAATTGTTGAATCCAAGCTACAAGATATCACAGTCGTTGTCGAAGAAACTACAATCAATTATACATTAAATGTTACACTATCCAATCAAAGCCTTAATCGAGCTTATGAAAGCTCAAAACCATCTTAGGGTTAAACTTGGACTAAACTGGAAATTTTCAAAATGTATTAAGTGGGCACCGTGATATCCCTAGCTCGGTATCGTGATATTGAAAAGATTAGTTAAACTCCAAAATAAGCCAGGTGGGCATCGCGATATCCAGGGTTTGTTATCACGATATCAAAAACAATAACTAGACTTCCCAACCTGAGAATCAAATTTCAAAGTTTTCAAAATATAACAAGTGAGAATCGTGATATTTAGGGTGTGGTATCGCGATACCAGAAACAGTCCACTAAGTTTCCTTTTTTAACATAAACACAACATTGTTATCTATTTTAAGTTTCCACCAAAATCTATCATTTTGTGCATAAGTGACCAATTTCATCAGCACCAAAACATCATAAATTCATACTAAAACAAATGCAAAAAACCAAATTCAGTCTCGTATCAATTTATATCACCTATTCAATCAATAGACATATCATTTCAATACCATGACATAGAATCCAAACCATTTGCCAAATGCCAAACATTTACCTATCTCAAAACTTACTGAAACACACCTATTTACATCCAAATATACCATTTCAATGGTCATAAACATACCTCAAATATGTTTTCCAAAACATACACATTCATGTAGGCATTAACATTGCCAAATAATGTAATAGATAAGTTTCAAAACTATACCAACATTCAAGCTTAACAAATACATAACACCTACGTACATGCCACAAAACCGAACTTTAAAACAATTAAAAAATTACCAATACAAAAACGGGATAACACGAGCTTCTAAGTTATCCACTTGACACGTTCTGTAAAGTGGCAATCTACAAGGAAAGGGAGATAACGGGATAATCATATTGAATGCTTAGAAAGTTTATAGACATTAAATAAAAAACTTATCTTGACAAACAATCAAATACAATAAGCTACCAAAATGTCGACATAGTTTGGCTAAACATAGAATATCACAAAAATCAATAAGGTAAGTATACTACCAACATCGAACCATGTATAGCACATGTAACAGCTCATTCCCAGTAAAGTCGGAACAATGGTTTCGGGACCACAAATCCGATTCTAAAAGATAAATTATTTTAATATTATTTTATGATCTACAAAATTATAGAATTATCGTGTAAAAATTTCGTTAAGAAATTTTACTAATTACATATCTAATTTGATGAAAGGACCAAATTGCATAAAATGCAAAAGTTGAGTTCTAGTAGCTATATGTATCAAATAGCTATGGAATTCAATATTTGAGGTCCTTATATGATAATTAGACCATTAATAAAAAGTTAGTAGATATTTATGATGAATCATCCATGGAAAATTAGAAAAAGAAATAAATTGGAAAGTAGGAAAAATAAAATATGATATAATAATTAAATACAAAATATCATCATTTTATAGCATCTTCTTCCCCAAAATACATGGAAACCCTAGGAAAGAGAAAGGAAATAAAAAAAATCTTAATTGGGTAAGCATCTTTGTCCCGTTTTTAGTAATTTTTATTTTCGAGATTATAATAACTTAATCTATCTATTTTGGGGATTAATTTGTAAAGATAACAAATTATAGAAATTTTTCCACGGATGTAAATGCTGAAATTTTGAAATTTATGGTAGAAAATGAAAGGTTTTTGATAGATAAACAACTTTTACAAATAGAATTTTTATGAAATTATGATTTAGGGGCTAAATTGAAAAATGGTAAAATCAATGGAAAAATTCTAATTTTTGTTAAATCAATGGGCTATTATTGTGACATGTAGAATTCGGTTAGGCTTGAAATAAGGATTAAATTACATGAATTTCATTTTCCGAGCCTAGGGACGAAATCGTCATTAATCAAAAGCTTATGGGCAAAACGGTAATTTTTCCAAAGATGTGAATTGAATTGAAATGAACATGAATTGATGTTACATTTACTCGTATAGATCTGGATAAACCAAATTCGGAGTTAACGAGGAGAAGAGAAAATATCGGATTAGTAGATATTATGTACACGAACATTTGTCGAGGTAAGTTTGTATAACTAAATTGTGTATATTTATATGCTTGAATTGAGTGTGTTTATGTGAATTGCATAAATGTTATAAATATATGAAATGATCACATATTCGACAATGTCAGAAAAATGTCAAATCCTATTTGAATAGATGAAAGTCGATGGATACAGGATTTTCAGTATTGGTTGTGGTCCAGCATATGTTGCGAACACACCACAGCTCTTAAGAGCTTCCCGTTATAAGCCCTCTTCGAGCTTCCCATTATATGTTTCTTGTGAGCTTCCCGATAATAGCTCTTCGGAGCATCCCGAAAGGTTGTGATCCTACATTTGTTGTGGACGCACCTTAGCTCTTATGAGCATCCCGACTACAGGCTCTACATGAGCTTCTTGTTAAACTAGCTCTTAGTGAGCTTCCCAATAGTACTCGCTTGAACTTCCCAATATTTGGCTATCCGAAGCTTCCCGTTACATATCTCTTTGTGAGCTTCTTGATAGGCTCTTTGTGAGCTTCCTGATATGGTTCTTTGTGAACTTCTTGATTATGGCTCATATGAGCTTCCTGTTATATAGCCCGGATAAGCTTCCTTGTAACGCCCCGAATTTGAGCCTAGTATGATTGGGCCTTGTGCGTGGGAGCCGTTAGGAGACTGTACATGAAAGTTTATGTGTGCAAGAAATATCACAAATTGCATGTTTAGTTTAGTGGCTAAGTGATTTAGAAAGAGTTGGGAGTGTGGGAGGAGTCTTGGATTTAAACCAGGGCTCTAGCAAAAAATTTGAGTTTTTCCCTTTAGGTGATCTTGGCATTAGTTTTAAGGCCTTATTAATATTTGAGGATAAAATGTGACACAAGGAAGCATGTAGTCTGGTGGCAAGGTGGCGTTAGGAGTATGCATGTGGTCTGAGGTTCAAGTCATAGCGTGCACAGAATTTTTGGTTGTTTCTTGAATAAACCTGGATATTGGCATGAAGGCTTTATAAAATATTGAGGATAAATTAGGACACGATTGAGCTTGTAGCTTGTTGGTGAGTGGCGTGATAAAGCTTCAAAGAGGGCTGGTATTTGAGTTACGCCTGGAGCAAAGAGGTATTTGTTTTGCTGCTATGGCCAGTGGAGAAGTAGAGGTGGACTGGAACTCTACTAGGTAAGGTTTGAATTGGTCATTGAGTGAATCAAGGAGGATTTTGTGGACGGGTTAAGGGAGTGATTTATGGAGGAAAAAGTGGAGTTTGAGTTGGTGTGGTATTATGCCGAATTTGCTTAGGAGGTACTTAGAATTTCGGTGGAGGGTTATTCCTCAAGTTTCGATTTTGTGTGTTTTTCTTTTGCCATTTGGTTTTTGTGCTTGTTGGTGTTGAATTCTTCTATCGCTTCCTCCTTTTGCTACTCGTTTTCTTTGTTTTTCCTTCCCTATCTCGAATCACTACTTCCTTGGCTGTTTAGACACTTAATTTTTGTGCCAAAATCAAACTTTGCTTCTTCCCCTTAATCTCTTTTCTGTTTGGCTTCCTACAAGTTTGTGAACCGATTCTCTTTGATCTGTTTGTGGTCTTCTTGACCGAATATTCCACCTTCCCCCTCCACTCATTCGATTTTGTTGACTGATGGATCATCCATTTTTCTCTGGCTTTTGGAATTGGGTGTGTTGGCCGAATAGTCTTTCTCCCCCTCTCTCAATTCTTTTGGGATAGCAAATCTTTCTCTTCACCTTATTGCTCTGGCCGACTGTTGCTTTCTTCATAAGTAACTTTGCGATTCGGGAATTCCATGGGCCTATTGGTTAATCTCTAGTAGCGGCGTAGGGGTGTGGCCTTCTGTCAATCGATCAAGGTAGGGATTTAGAGTTCTTTAATAAATATGATAGCGTAAGGATTTTTTGGATGTTGGTCTGGTTGTACGAGAAGGGGATTGATGACAAATGTGTTTGAATGTAGGCTTTGGGCTCGTGAGTGGTTCACTCGACTTCGTTAATAGGTGTATATTTTTACCCTGTACCTGATAGTCGGCTGATAAGCCTAAGGTGTATAACCACACTCCTTCTGATCATGGATCGACAAAATGCCGAAAAGCCGAAATATCGGTGAATGATGCCACACGAGCATGTGATTGCACGTGTGGTGGACCGAGCCCACGAATTTGGGCGTAAGATGGTTGAGGCCACCATGAGCATTCTCATGGGCTTAGGTCGTTATGGGCCACGTTGGGGCCATAATTGGCTGTGTGGGCCTAATGGGCCTGTGGGCCTCATACGAATTAAATCTGCATATTGTGGTAAATGTTAGACCGAGCCGTGTAGTCCACACGGCTAGGGTCGTTTTTGAGCAATGGCCGTTGGGCCCACTGGGTTGGTGGGCCCCACACGGATAAAATGCATGTTATATGGTTTCTATTTGTTTGAACTGTGATGTTCGTATAGCCGAGGCTGTTTTTGGGCTAAATGGGCCACACGAGTGTGTGGGCCCACTTGGGCCACACGAGTGTGTGGGTCCATTTGGGCTGAGTAATGGGCCTTAGGCCCATTTGCACTATTGTGACTGTTTAGGTTACTTAAGTCGCTCGAGGCGACGGTGGACCTTCTATTGGGTTGCTGAGACCCCGATTTGTAAAATTACTAAAATACCATCGATTTGTAAAATTACTGAAATACCCCGATTTGTAAAATTACTGAAATACCCCCGATTTGTAAAATTACTAAAATACCCTCGATTTGTAAAATTACTAAAATACCATTGATTTGTAAAATTACTAAAATACCCCAATTTGTAAAATTACTGAAATACCCCCGATTTGTAAAATTACTAAAATACCCTCGATTTGTAAAATTATTGAAATACACTCGATTTGTGAAATTACCAAAATACCCTCGATTTGGGAAATTATTGAAATACCCTTGATTTGTGAAATTACTAAAATATCCTTAATTTGTGAAATTACCAAAATACCCCTGATTTGGGAAATTACCGAAATACCCCCATTTTGTAAAATTACCTAAATACCCCTAAAGGGTAGGATTACCGAAATACCCTTATAGAATAAAATGATTGTTTTGCCCTTGTGGGTAAATGACTGACTTGTGCTATGATTTGACTGATTTGACTGAGATTGTATGACTGTGTTTTAACTGACTTGACGGTGGTTGTGTAACTTATATACTTTTAATATATGTTTAAATTACTGTTACTCGGCATGGCCTTTTGCATACACGTATAATGATTGAGCATGACATACATGACATATTGTATGGGGTTGGGACATTGATATGGAGGAAGTTCTGATAGGGTCGCACGGGTCGCATGAGACGACAGTGGATCCAGTATTGATCTGTTAAGGTCGCACGGGTCGCATGAGACGACTATGGACCGACGGACGGCTTAAAGCCGCGCAATCTAATTATGGCTCTGTGCCATCTTGATTATGGTTTTGTGCCAATCATATTTACCCTTGGCTATGTGCCTGACATTGATATTGATGACTCTGTGTCGATCATAATTACCCATGGTTGTGTGCCGGTTATATTACCGTCGCTGATGGCTATGTGCCAAACTTATTACAGTTACCAATAGCTTTGTGCCATCCTGATTATGGTTTATATCTATTCTGTTTATGGCCTTTAGCCGTTCTGTCTACGGCGCCGAGCCGTTCTGTTGACTTAGTGCCGCAACTGGTGCTAAGCTTGGTGTATTGGCTGAGTGGGTTGATTTTATCCTCACAGGAGTGTAGAGGTGGTGTGTTGGCTGGATCGGGGTGGGATGCATCCTCATACTGTTGCATATCTGTTTATGAGATTTGTCATTGTACTGGGCTTAGGGCCACTTGTTCTGTAACACCCCAAACCTGGCCCATAAGTTTTGACTGGATTTGGTATGCTACGGGTTGTACATTGAAAACTTTTGCTTCGTTGGTTTCGAAAATCGTAAGTTAATTAGACAATATTTGAATAAATAGGTGACCTTTTGAAAAAAAACTTGTATTATTATTATTTTGAATAATTAAACCTTTTGACAAAATTTCATAAGTTGCAAATATTAAAAATTAAGCAGTGAAATATAAACTATGGGGCCTTACTACATAAATATTCCAAAAATTAAAACTTAAAGAAAAGCCGAAATAATCTATAAAAATAAAAACTTGATGGCCCCTCGAGTCCGCCTTTGCTCCCATGTCCACGATCTACTACTCATCTGCAAAGTTAGGGAAAAATAATAGAGTGAGTCACCAAGACTCAGTGTGTAAATCCCGAAAACATATCAAAGGCTTGGCCCACAAACACATTATGGCCTTGGCCCGTATAAAAGGGTAACTATATATGCATCATGGCCCATCCCAGCCTAGAAATCCATCCTCTACACACCAACCCGTATCAACCATCACACATTGGGGATTTCTACAATCAACCCGCCAACCGCTACACATCATATCGACAGCTGTGCTGCCTGTCTTAAAGACCGATCACTGTGTGACCTATGTGCAAAGCCACCGATTGCCATGCGACCTTAATAATACATCGTAGCATTTTGACAGCTGAGCTGCCTGTCATAAAGACCGATCACTATGTGACTTATGTGGCAAAGCCACCGATCGCTATGCGACCTTCTTCCCCTTCATCATATCAATCCCATCCCATGCATACATACATGCAAAATCAAACAATGTATTACCTAAGAGATTTCAGTTTATCGCATACATTGATACACATAGAGATTTCTAAGATTACGTACCTGGCATCCATTGCCTAACCCTTTCAGGGTTTTATTCGACTGTCTACACAGCCACTTTCCGGCTTTTTAGCCATAACACATAAATTACAGTTAAAGAGTGTGTTAGAGATCTATACACCTGATTACCGTTAGAACGAGACCCTCTAAGTCGACGCTATCCGTAGCCAACACCACCGCTATCTGCCTTCAAATCTCGAAAAGTGATATGAGATTTAGGGACTAGTGTTTCCGACTTTTAGATCTAAGAGATCTTGCTAGAGAAGATTCAGCTATTCCCAGAGAGTTCCGGCTTTTTGCGAAAATCAGGAAGAGAAGATGATTCAAAGAAGTCTATGGTGATTCGGCTTTTAATGAAGAAATCGGCAGAAAGAACAAAAGAGAATTTCGGCAAACTAGGGGTAGGTTCGACTTTAGCAAAGATAAAAAAAAAGAATGTAGAAAAAGGATTATGAGGTTTCAGCTTTTAGAAGAAAGAAGAGAAAAGAACAATGGAGTTTCGGCTTTTGAATCAAAGTGAAGATGGGGGAATAGGGTTAAGAATTTCGGCTTTTACTCAGAGAAGAAGAGAAAGAAAAGATGGAAACCCTAAATGCCGAAAAATAAAGAAGAGAACCCTCACCTGACTATTTAATGTTTCGGCACTCCTTAGCCATATCAGAAGCCAATTTCTCCTCCCCCTAAGAGTTTGAAATTCGGCCACCACTTAGCCTTGCAGATAATTCCTATCTTTTCTCCTTTATCTTCCATATTATCAACTATAATATCTACATTATCCCATTCACATAAATCCTCCTATTTTTGAGCCTTGTTTCCGTCCACTCCACCTAACCCTAATGCTGAAAATTAGCTAACTTAAATTAAAAGAATTGGGCTCCATGAAACTTGAATTTGGGCCCCTTACTCCCTTGTGTGGCATCACTTCCTTGCTCTCTAAGTGGCGCCACTGACCACTGGGCCACAAGCCTATTTTGATATTTTAAACACAGATACCACCTTTTAAACCTTATAGTGCCCAAACAAAAATTTCACCAAGGCCTTGACCACATCCTGAGCCCAATTTGGACCCCTAACAGTTAAATTAACACATTAAACATATCCACACACTAAACGCATAGGCCCATTAATTCAGGATGTTACATGTTCTATTATTGGTTTGGGCTAGGCCCAATTGATTCTGTTATGGGCAGTGACGCAAATGATATTGTAGTGGGTTTTGGCCCACATATGCTCTGAACTGGACTGTACTGTTACTGTTAAAGGGCTTTGGCCCATACTGTTTCAGTTTCTATTTCTGTATACTAACTGTTACTCTAGTAAAGAGATTACACACTGAGTATTCGTAAACTCACCCCGTTTTTAACTGTGCAGGTAATCCCTAGCGTTAGGAGGATCGGTGCTGCGAGGGACTCGGAGGTGACACGACTGCGACTGTTTTGGGTTTTAATTTCTGTAATAAGACCTCTCTGGATTTAATTCTAAATTTTGTTACGTTTAATATCTGTTAGACGTAGACAAATTTTCAACCCAATTACCGTTTTTTTAAAAAATATACGTTTTAAACACCTTAAATTAGCTTTCGCAACTAAAAGAGATTTTTAAGGAAGTTAATAATGTTTTTAAAAGTGATTAACTTTTCGATGAACCACATTTCAAAATTGAACAAACATAAACTGAGACTTTAGTTTTCAAATATTAAGGACGGTTTTCATTGAAAACATGGTTTTCGAAAAACACTTCAATGTGACACGCCAAATTCAGGCCTAACTTCTGGGCCGGGTTTGGGGTGTTATATTCCTGATAGGCTCTTTACGAGCTTCCCGAAATGGTTTTGTGTGAGCTTCTTATTACAAGGTTCGAGAGTGTGCTTCCCGGTTATGTGCCTTAAAAGTACCCCCGAATATGAATTGATGGATCACTGCTTTGTACACCTCATGTGTACTACCCGAGTATCCATCGATATTTCAATGATCCAACGGAAAAAATTCTTGATATGAGAAAATATGATAATTAAATGAAATATATCTTGAATATCATTGAAATACCTGGAAGTGAATGTATGATGAGCTCATCTCTGTTTTCTTGACAAATATATAAAATTTCATGGCTAACTTGTTGGTGTGAGCATGTATGTAGGCAATTGGCTACATAGTTTTGGATGCATGTTTGTATGCTTACTTTAAATGAATATAATTGGTAAGTTAATTTTTTGTTACACGAACTTACTAAGCATTTGAAATGATTACTCGATTTTCTTTTCTCTATTTTATAGTACTCGGAAGCTCGTGAAGGTTGAAGATCGGTCGGAGCATCATCACACTATCCTTCAACCATTTTGGTATAAATAGAAATCTTTTTTGGTATAATGGCATGTATAGGCTAACTTTGCAAATGTTGGCATGTAAATGGTTATTTGTAATCTAGCCATTGGAATGGCTAGTAATAGTATGTTTTGATACATAATTATAAGGCTATATTATGTTTAACATATATCTGTTTGGTATAGTTAAACTGAATTATGGTGAATTATATGTTTTCACAAAAAGGTAAGTTTGGAAATACATGAATGTAAGAGATAATATATCATACATAACTCTTGTGTTTGGCTTGGATAAGTTGTCTTGAATTGGTTGTTGAAAATGCTTAATTGTTGATGTAGGTGCAAGGTAAAAAAGGTAAGAAATTAGGCTTGAAAAATGGCCTTATTTTGTCCATACGGGTAGACATACGGACGTGTGTCTTGACCGTGTGTGACACACTTTGACCGTGTGTCCCTTGCATCTTAAAAATTGAGAAAATAGAATGCTTAGAATTAATCACACGGGCAGAGACACGAGCGTGTGTCTCAGTCGTGTGAAACTTGCACCAAACTTTCGAAAATTAAATTAGCTACACGAGCGTGTGTTCCCTGCACCTAAGAAAAAATTTGAGTTTTTGCGAAAAATTTTATGTGATCTCGATTTAGTCCCGACTCGACGCTAGTATGTATTTTGGGTCTCGAGGACCCATATATGGGACATTGTGATTGATTTTCAGAAATGAATAGTAAATGACATAAATTAACTGAAATTGAATGGTAAACTCCGGTAATGCTCCATAACCCTGTTTCGGCGACAGATACGGGGTTAAGGGTGTCACAGCACATGTATTTATCATGCCATTCATGTAAATATAGGTAACAAGTTTAAAATCTCAATCCAATCAAGAGTAATGTAATCACATATATTCTATAGACTTTACTTTCACAACATTAAATAATTCATCATTTGAATACATAATTCATTCCATGTCATTTCAATTTATCATTTCATATAATCTACATTGCTCAATGAAACCTAGTAAATAGGCTCGGATACATAAGTACTAAACCACATCAGTTCCTCATCCGAACTAAATATATATTCATGTCAGGTTACCAGTCCAACATAAAAGTTTATAACGACACATTTAATTTCTTAGACAACCTAAAAATATACATGTCGGGTTACTCGTCCATGCTAAATCTTTAAAACAGGTTACTCGTCCATGCTAAATCTTTAAAACGACATTAGATTACCAATCCAAGCTAAACCTGTGTTACATGTATATTCGAGTCCGCAACAAATGCTGGATTTTGATAATCACTTGTAATTAATTCGTATGCATGCGCACAATACCCTATTGACATGTCAATTGCATCCTGACATTTACTAAGTTCACCCAGGCATTTTTAACACATGTTTACATTCCTTTACAATTTAGTCCAAATCTCACATTTATACCATTTCACAACCAAACACATATATAACCACAAATCAATACATAACAAATTAAACACTATTATACCATATGAACTTACCTGACAAAAACAACAAATGAGATTAACTTCAAGGACTACTCAATAATTTTGGCTTTTTCTCGATTATTCCTGGTTTAATCAAATTTTCGATCTATAAAATGATTCAATTCAATTTATTAATACCAAACATTTTAATATCACCCCATAATATGTATGAACCAGTTTAATTTCATTTTTTGAATACCCCTAATTTTTTTCATTTTATTCAATTTAGCCCCTAAAATCGAAATAGCAACATCTTTCAATTTTGAGCTTCAATTTCGAAACGATCTCAATCGCATCCTTCTATGACCCTCTATTATCTATTATTATTGAAATTTTACATCAATTTAAAAATTTATACACTTTAGTCCTTATGTTCAAAAACTAACAATTAAACACTACAAATTAATCCTTTTTCACATCTAAGCTTAAAATTTATCAATTTAACACCAATTTCTTCAACAAATTATCAATGGGAACTTCCAAAGACTTTAAAAATGTTTCAAATTGGTACATGAGCTAGCTAAATCAAGCTCAAACAACCTCAGAAACATAAAAATTACAAAAACTTTTAAATTTGTTATTTATACTTAAATTAACTTAATAAATCAAGATTTATTTAATTAAACTTTACTTAATTAAGTCCTAATTACAAATTAACCAAAGTTAGTAGGTTTTAAAGTTATCCAGGTGACATTAAAATGGTCTATTTACCACTTTGATCCTTTAGCTATTTAAAAAGTATAATGATTAAATTTTTACAATTTAGTCATTGTACCTCAATTAACTAGCAATTCGAAAAAATTACTAGACCATAGTTTAATATATTTTTATACTAGTCTAGTAAATATTAAATATTAATATTTACAGACTCGGACTACGAAAATGGGGTTTCAAAACCGTCGTTTCCGACATTACTGAAAATCAGGCTGTTATAGTTTAAATATATAAAAATGTACATTATAATATCATTGTAGGATAGAGTTATATATAATTAATAATCCACCCTAAATATACAAAATTAATTGTATTTACTATAATCTACCATAAAGCGGGTTACACATTTAGGGTTTAAACTTATGTATCAATTATCATTAATATAAAAAATTACATTATAATAACATAACTGTATTTAGTCTTACTAATCATTAATAATCTATCTTAATTATATAATGTTAATTGTATGTATTATAACCTAACAATTAATTACACATTTAAGGTTTTGGTTACATATCATTAATAAAAGAATGCATATTATAATATAAAAAAAATATAATATTCATAATTTGCACACACACATATAACAATTGATATATTATATGCCTTAAATGTGTATGTATAGGGGTGTGCAAAATTCGGGTAAAACCGAAAAAATTTGGTTAACCGACCAAATTAGGTTAATCGGTCTGTTAACCAATTTTTTTTGGTTGGGGTCGGTTAATTATTTTTTGATTTTTCAGTTAACGGTTAATTCAGTTCGAAACCGGTCAGTTAATCGAATTTTTCGGTTTAACCGAAAATATTAATAAATAAAATTATAATATATAAATAGGTCCACTATTCACCTAAACCCAATCCAAACCCAAGTATCCAACCCAGCCCAACCCAATCATAAAAATTATAAATAATTTAATAAATAAAGTTAAAATTCTAAAACTAAAACTAAAACTAAACCCAACTCAAAAAACAGACGATAGAAAAAAAATACCTAACCTTCAACTTCAAATCCCTAATTAAAAACTCCCAAAATCTCTGCCAGGCCAGCCACCTTCCATCCGGCATTCCGACGTCTACCAGGTCACCATCCATCATTGGCGAGTTGAGGTAGGCTTTTACTAGCTCAAGAGTTTTTTCACATGGTGACAGGTGTTTGATTAAAACATTCTTCTCTCTCTCTCTCTGTGATACTTGTTCTATTACTAATACTAGTCCATAACTGGAAGCCAAATCAGAGTAAAAGAGGAAAGGTTTTGGTTGTTTTCAGTGACAGCAAAGGGATGGAAACCTTTGTGTTGGGGCTTTTATAGGGTAGAATATTTTTGGGAGTATTTTGATTTTTATATTTTAAAAGGATATAGAATCCATGGTTATACAGTTCTAAGAGAAGAAAAGGGCGTAAAGGGTAGGCTTGCGGTGTGAGATGGAAGAAGATGGAGATTTTTTTCTGTGCAAGATGAAAATAATTTCTTAGGGATTTTCTCTGTAAAAGAGTAGGCTTGTTGGGGGGAAGAAATTTTCTTTTCTGTTTCGGGATATTTCCAATATATTTCCTTCTTAATTTGAACTTCTTATAGATTCATCCTTAGCTTGTTCTAATTCATTCCTTGGGCCTTGATCCAAATTGTTTCAATTCTCTAGTAAAACCCTTCAAAACCCATCTATGTGACTATGTCACCTATCCAGGCTCTCTCTTTTTCTCTATTCTTTTTTTTTGGGGGGGTTTTATGTACAATGTAATTAAAGAAAGGTTCTTTTTGTGTTGTTTTGCAAGAGTTCATGCTGTCTTAAATTAAATTAAGCTGTTGTTTAGTGTTTCAAATTGAGTATTATTATGCTGTCATAAATTGAATTAAAGTTGGTGTTTTAGTGTATCAAATTGAGCATTTTCATGTTGTCTTAAATTAAATTAAGCTTTCAAATTGAGTATTATTATGTTGTAATAAATTGAATTAAAGTTGGTGTTTTAGTGTATCAAATTGAGCATTTTCATGTTGTCTTAAATTAAATTAAGCTGTTGTTTAATTTTTCAAATTGATTGTTATTATGCTGTCCTAAATTAAATTAAAGTGTTGCTTCAGTGTCTCAAAGTAAGCATTATTATGTTATTGAAAAATTGTTAAGAATGCTACTTGAAAAGGATATTTCATTTCATTCCAAAATTTAAGTATATTTATTGCCTTAATTAATGTCATATTGCTCATGTTATGTTATTTAAAATGTGTAAATATTCTGTTTGACTGTGTTTTAAAGTGTGCAAATTGTGGCGATTCAAAAGATTATATTAATCTCTCACATTTTTAACATAATCCAACTCAACTATGCTTTTTCTAAAACTCAACATCAAAATATGTTTAATATTATAAATGTATTTTAATTTATTACATACTTTTTTTCTTGCAGAATGTCAACCGAACTAACATGTATTGAGGGTAGTGTTACACCTCCTACTTCGATAGATTCTGAAAATTCGGGAGTTGGAGCTTCAAGCCAAACAAAGGGAACTACCGGGAAAAGAAAAGCCACTCCTCAAAGGTCAGAAGTTTGGTCTCACTTCACTAAGATTATTAATAGTGAGGGTGCAAGTAAGGCTAAATGTAATTATTGTCAAAATGAATTTTGTTGTGATATGAAAAAAAATGGTACAGGGTCATTGAAATATCATATTGGTTCATGTAAGAAAAATCCTAGTAATGTTGTTGACACTAGTCAAGGACAAATAGTTTTACCTAAAAAGGGAGTTAAAGGGGGGAAGGGAATCTTTCAACTTGGAGGTTTGATCAAGAAGGATGCAGAAAAGGATTAGCATAAATGATTGTGATTGATGAATTACCTTTCAAGTTTGTTGAAAGTGAAGGTTTTAAGAAATTTATGTTTGTGGCATGTCCTAGGTTTCATATTCCTTCACGAACTACTATGACTAGGGATGTTTATCAATTGTATTTAGATGAAAGGGTCAAGATAAAACAACTTTTGGGAAGTTCTTGTTCTAGAGTTTGCTTAACTACTTACACATGGACTTCTTTACAAAGAGTTAATTATTTGTGTATCATTGCTCACTTTATTGATAACGATTGGAAATTGAATAAAAAGATTTTAAACTTTTGTCCAATTTCTAGTCATAAGGGTGAGTCCATTAGGATGGTGATTGAGAAATGCTAGTTGAATTGGGGGATTGATAAGTTGTTTACTGTTACTGTTGATAATGCAAGTTCAAATGATATTGTTATTGGTTATTTGAGAAAGAAATTTAACCCTCGAGGGGGTTTAGTTCAAAATGGTAAATATCTTCATATGAGATGCATGGCACACATTGTGAATTTGATTGTTGTTGAAGGCTTAAAGGAAATGAATAAATCTGTTAAACGTGTTAGGGGGCTGTTAGATATGTGAGACAAGCTCCAGCTAGATTACAAAAGTTTAAGGAGTGTGTTGTGGTGGAAAAGATAGAGTGCAAGAAGATGTTGTGTCTTGATATTTTGTAACATCCTGAAAATGGGCCTATGCATTTTTGATTTAAGTATACGAAATGGCATGTCTTATGTGTTATGAATGTATTATGAACATTTTTGGAAACTTGGAAATGATTTAGAAATGTTAAGTTTCAAAAGAGGAAAGTGAATATTTCTGGAAACTTGGAAATGCGAGAAATGTTAAGTTCAAAAGAGGAAAGTGAACATTTCTGGAAACTTGGAAATGTAAGAAATGTTAAGTTTTAAGGAGGCAAACGAAAATTTTTGGAAACTTGGAAATGTAAAGAAATGTCAAGTTTTAAGGTTTAAAAAGAGGAAATTAAGGCAAGGTGGCCTTAAGAAAATTAATAGGAGGAATTTGACACACAAACAGGCTTGGAAAAGTGGCCTGAAGATATCACTTAAGGCCCAGGTAGGTGACGCCACCAGCTATGCAAGTGGGCCTGAGTTCGAGTCACTTGGGAAGCAAATAAAAGAAGTTTTATTTTTGCTTCCAGAAGCAGAGAGGTGGACGGCATTAAGGCTCTTAAAAGAAGAGTTTTATTCTCTTTAAATTTCGGCTAAATAGAAGGATAAATGATGATTTATTTTAGATTATTTTCAAGAGATAAATGAGGATTTATTCTTTAATTTTTAAATAAAGTGATAAAGATATGAGAGTGGTGGCCAAGTAAGGGACTCTAGCCTAGTAATTTTGGCTATAAAAGGAAGAGTAAGGCTATTCTTCATTCATTCTTTTCTCTTCAAGAAAACCTCTGCCGAAATTCTCTAAAGTTTCTCCTCTTCTCTCTGCCGAATTTCTTAGTGCTCTCCTCTCCTCTCTACTATTTTTCCAAAAGCCGAAAGCAGGTTCTCTTAACCCTAGCCGATTTCCTTCTAAGCCTAGTATTCCTCTCTTCTTTCATCTTTGAAACCGAATGCATAGGGGGCTCATAGCCGATTGTTCATCAAGTCTCTAAGCCGAATCTCTGAAGAGGTGTCAGGAGGGTGTGTCGACTTCTTCAAGTAAGGGTAAGATCTCATTCGGTTTCATCCTTTTTCTTTTAAGATTTGCCGAAACCTAGGACTAACCCCATTAATATCTTGTTGCCGAAACCTTGAAGAGATCTTTCGGGATTTACTAAGTGTCGGCTACAAGGAAGGAGAAGTTCTTTTCCCGAAGGTACACCATAAGCCGCGTGTTCCCTAGTTATTCGGTGAGTTTCGGGATTTAAAATCCACAAGGTAAGTGTCTATAGCATTCGGCCAAGGCCTATTTTAGTAGTTAGATCTATTATTATGTGTTTTAAGCCGAAAACTAACAGATTCAAGGGATCTAGTGAGTAGTCGATTTCAAAGGAGAAGAATACAAGTTTTCGGGATTTGACTATAGTCAATTCGACAACAAGGTAAGTTTTAAGAATAAAAATCCTACTAGGATTTGGTTTTATAGGCTTTATGCTAACATATTAAGGTTACCAAATGTAGGAATTGAGATCTAAAGCAACAGATCGGTTTTTTCGGGATTTCAAGGAATTCGTTAAGCGAATCAGGTGTGTACCCCACACTATCTTTTATTACGTTATATGGCAATATGTAATATATGTATGTATAAGAATGTGAATATGGCTAAGTACCCTAATGTGGTACAAAGTACTCAGGTACGTTTCCTACTCCTGCTAGGATTACGAAATATGTTATATTTTAACATGTGAAAAGTGACATGAATGTGAATTTAAGTATGATATGCATGATATAAAATATATATGGGGCATTCGGGTTATATGAGAAAGGGGAAGTGAATGTGGTGACTTCGGTCTCACTATCTGAATGTGGTAGCTTCGGTCACATTATCTGAATGTGGTAACTTCGGTTACATTATCTGAATGTGGTAACTTCGGTTACATTATCTGAATGTGGTGTCTCATGACACAACTATCTGGTGGCTAAGCCACGAATTTTATATGGGCGATGAGCACGTCGACTGCAGCGACTGCCTTTGATGGAGTGTAGCGGAAGGAGGGTTGACTTAGTAGTCCCCACGGTGTGCAGGTTGGTACGGGGATGTGTAGCGGATGGCATCTAGGTTTGGGTTCGGGTTTGCATCATTATCTTGAATTAGTATGTGAACATGATATGTATGGTATGCCTAAATCTATTAAATTTTAGTGTTGGTTACACATTGAGTCTGTTTGACTCACCCCGTTGGGGAAATATTTTTCAGGTGATGAGAAGTAATGGACCGGGTCGGCATGAGCTCAAAGGTGGCCATGCACAGCAAGCAAATTTTTAATCTGGACATTTTATTTTATTTAAGTACTCTACAATTTTATTTTGGGTTTTGTTTTATGTAATAAGGCCATAGTGAACTATTTTATTTCTGTCTTATTGTTTAATTATGTTTACAAATTTCTATTAAGTTAAAGATTAAGTAATTTATTTTTGAATATACTCTATATGTTTTATCACTTAAAATTAAAAAGGGTTTTCAATATAAAATCGAATTCGTTTTCAACTCAAGCCCAACCCAAAATAATATTTTTTAAAATCGCACAAGTTTTTCCTAAGAAGCAAAAGAATTTGAAACGGTTTACACCGAGGAACATACCAGATCCGGTCTAGGCTCGTGGGCCGGGTTTGGGGTGTTTCATGTTTGTACTAGGTGGAACTCGACCTACTTAATGTTAGACACTGCTCAGAACTTTGAAAGAGCTTTTGAGAGATTTGAGGAGCAAGATACAAACTTTAGGGCTGAACTTGAAAGGGGGGAGGGTTGGCCTAGTGTGGATGATTGGGATAATGTTAGAAACTTGAGGGATTTCTTGAACACTTTTATGAAGTCACTTTGCGTATATCTGGCACTTCATATGTCACGTCCAATAATTTTTTTTGATGAGCTTTCTAAAATTGATATTCTTTTACGAGATGCTCAGTTAAATTGTAATGTTGATTTCAATGTTATGGCCATCAAGATGAAAGAGAAGTATGATAAGTATTGGGGTGATATTGATAATATGGATTTGCTTATGTTTGTTGCTTGTGTTTTAGATCCTAGACAAAAACTAAAGTATCTTGAATTTGCACTTAGTGAAATGTCTAGTTCTAAAAAAGCTTGTGAAATGATGCAAAAGTTGAAGGAATCTTTGTATGAATTGTTTGATGAGTATAAGCCTCCACTTCATAGTACTTGTAGCCAATTGAGTGTGCCAACACATGTTTCTCTCGGTAAAACAGAACAAAAAATGAAAAGGCGAATGCAAGCTTTGTATAAAAAGCGTGAGTTGGAAATTTGTGGTGAGGATAAAACATCTGAGTTGGATAAATATCTAGCAGAGGCTAATGAGGAATTTGTTGAAGATTTTGATATTTTATTGTGGTGGAAAGTGAACAGCCCTAGATTTTCCACTCTTTCAAAAATGGCCAGAGATGTGTTAGCTATACTGGTTTCTACGGTTGCTTCAGAGTCTGCATTTAGCACCGGGGGACGTGTGCTTGATCAATATAGGAGTTCTTTAACTCCTAAAATTGTACAAGCTCTTGTGTGTACTCAAGATTGGATTCGAAAATCATCATCACAAGAAGACATCAAAAAGATTGAAGAACAAATCCAAGAGCTTGACAAGATTGAAAATGGTATATTTATTGTTTTATTTTAATAGTTTCAATTTTTTTACCATATCATTCCTACTTATTTAATTGATTCAATGTTTAGACTTTTCTTGGAATGCATCAGAGCCTACCCTAAATTCAAGAGCTTTCGTGAGTTGAAGGGTATGCTTACTATCTTATTCTTGTTAACTTATAATCTATTCGTTTGTTTATATTATTTGATTTTTTTTAAATGCGTATATTTCTATTATATGCTAAATTTTTGCACATGTTTTTTTTTTTCTTTTTGTAGGTTTAATACAAATGGAGATCTTTTGGAGAGAAGAACCGGATACAAATGGACAATATTAATGACTTACATTTCAATTATGTGTTAATTTCAAGACTTATGTAATATTTTTAATTATGTAGTGATTCAAAGACTTATGTAATCTTTTTAATTATGTAGTGATTCATTTCGGTTAATTCGGGTAATTCAAGTAATTTTGTTAATTCGTGTAATACGTGTAATTCGGGTAATTTGGTTAATTCGGTTAATTTTTAACCAAAAATAAAAAAAAAATATAATTTTCGGTTAACCGACCGAATTAACCAAAAAAATCGGTTTGGTTAATTTTTTGAAAAAATTTCGATTCGATTAACGGTTAAAAGTTTTAAAAGGTCGGTTAATTTAGTTAATGTTATTTCGGGTCGGTTAACCTACTGAACACCCCTAATTTAGATTGCGAATTGAAATAGGTCCCCTTAGATATCCATTATTCAAATCCACTAATAATTCAAATCCCAAAAGGATCGAATTAGACCTTTCATATATAAAACCATGTTTTAACCATCAATAATTTTCTTAAACTTTAATTATAATTTACACAAATTAATAAATACGTATAAAAAATAATAAAAATATTTTTCAAAAATAAATATAATAATTAATAATAAAATTAAATATAATAATTGATAATTAAAGTAATAAATAATATTTGATGCACCATTGGTGCATAAGTCTCATGCGTTATTGGTGAATAAAAATATGACACCTCATCATTAAATAAAACCAAAAAAAATGAAGGACTTACAAATAAATACTAATAATTTTATTCAAATATAATTAAACAATAATTAATTATAAATCAATATTAATAACTCTCATCTTTAGGATATTAGATTTAAGGGTTTAAAGTTTAGGGTTTTGAGATTTGAATTTAAGGTTTCAGCATTTATTTATAATTAATTATGTTTAAATAAAATTATTATTATTTATTTATAAGTCTTATGTTATTTTTTATTAGTATTATTTTTTATTTTATTTAATGATGAAATGTCATGTTACTATTTATTCATGGCATAAGGAACTTATGCACCAACAACGCATTAAATAAAGTAATTATTTTAATTACGTTTATATTTTTTGTGAGGAAAAAAATATTATTTAATATCTCTTAAATCCTTTTTTTTTTTTGGTATTAGTAAATCTAATTGAACAATGAGACAAGGTCTTCGAAATCCCTAAATTTGTCATTATCTTAATTAGTTAAGTTACTTTAAATAAAAATTTACTTAATATTTATAAAACTAAAATAAATATTATAATATGAATTTATTTCCTAACGTAGTAAATATTATATTATAAAAATAGTATACATACACACCATTGTAGCTAACTCATTCACACTTAATGCCAAATCTAGTCCTCTTAAATTTGACAATGTAAATCCCATGGTTATACCTTGTACAAAGAAAACGACCCTCGATGACTACATTGTTGTTGAGCAAAATGACTTGTACCACACTTTTAGATTGATCTCGTAAGATCAAGCTTTGAAAACCCCACAGACCTAAATCAAAGTACACCTCCAGTCAACTTTGCCTTTGAACGAGCCCTGACCTTGAAAGATCTTGACCATTGAGAGCACGCTTAACCAAAAACTCATCTAACCAACGAAGTAGAGCCACTTGCACTTAGTCAACATGATCTGAGCACACAACGAATATAAGCAAGTCACTCAGTCCTTAGGAGAAACAACTCATATTTGTCTTTCTTCGAGACAACATCAAGATTTTCGCCTAATTCGCCGCAAGCATGCCAGGAATAGACATAAATTGTCCACTAACTCAACATAAACCCCAAAACAACATTGGTTGGACAAAAGAAGCTCATGTTTAGACCCGAAAGGGTCTCAACCATTAGGGAAGAGATAGACAAACTGCTAGCTTGTTGATCTTGTTGGTGGTGGTTTTGGTTCTTGCAAACTTACTCCTTGTGGCCTAAGTTTGTTTTTATAGAAATGCGTCGTATATTTGGTCTATACCAGCAATATTTTTCTAGATGTGTAGTCTTCTTGCAGTGTGAACATGGTTAATATTTATCTTTCTTTCCACTGTTTCCAAAATTATTCTTTCTTCTACCTCTTATTTTCTATTATTGCCCTAAGATTGCATTTTCCCTTTCCTTTTGACTGCAAATGCACTTTATGTTGAATCCTCTAATAGCCCTTTTTACTCTTGAATCTGAAGAGTATTTGTTAATTCTGCCAAATAAATCTTAGTAAAGTCTTTGGAGTATTCAAGAGAAGAGATTTTAATTCAAACTTTCAAGTAAAGTTTTATACTCTTTCATCTACAACCTTTTTGTCTTATCTCTCTATAAGTCAATATCTTTGTACTTTTTAAAGTTTTATACTCTTTCATCTACAAGACTCCATATTCTCTTTTGAAGTTGAGTACTTAAATTTATTTGGTCTTGTCATTGTCTTGAAGATGAAAGACATGATTCTAATAAAAATTTCATTTAAAATGGATAACTCAATAAGCTTTTGGCTCTGTATCTATACTAAGTTTTCTTCACCATGATTTTTTAATTGGTTCATAGGTGGATAAGTTGAAAGATGAGCAATTCCTTCTTATTTTCAATCACATTCCAAAGATCAAAAGCACTCGTATATGTCTTTATCTTGACAACCCATATATTTGATAATTTTCACTTGAAAAGACAAGAAGCTGAGGCAAATAATAACTATTTAATGTCATGCTAGCTATCTTCTAACATAACTCTAAAAGATTTTTAGACCCTTTAAGATCAAATTATTGAGAGAGAGAAGACGATGATAAAAGTTTAGAGGTAAACTTGAAGAAAAAAGAGGATATAAGATCATACTTAGTAGTTTATTACTTAGAAGGATTAACAAAGGATTTTATACATTCATAATTGAAAACCTTGTCGAAACCTTGTCATATCATATCATAATCATAATTCTTACGGAATGATATTTGTCCATATTATAACTTTTATCTAAAATTTTTGTTGTCATTATCCTAAATCTACTCAAATTATTTTAAAATATGACTATCTTAATAAGATAACAACAAATCTAATAAAATACAAAAAAAAAAAAACTAACAATATTTACGATAATGTATGTCGAAACCATTTTTAAGGTTTGATTTTAAAAACGGGGATCAACTTTAAAAAAACAGAAATGGAGTCGCCACCAATATTTTTTTACTTAGGTGTGATTGGATCACCTTATAAAACGTTTTATTTCAAAACATTGATGTTGGTCCACGAAATACAAGAAAACGGGTTCGGGAGTCGGTTACGTACGAGGAAAGGTTAGCACCCTCGTAACGCCCAAAATTTGGTACCGAATTGATAAACTCATGTCCTAATGTCGAAGATTTGAAAAATTTTAGAAAATGGTCCTTTTATTTGAAGAAAAAAAAACCAGACTTACCTATCTCAAAGAAATAAAACACCATACCCAGTAAGTTAGGATATAGCATCTCATGACTTCGAAACTAGGCACGTCTTTATTTTAGAAAATCTCTATCTCGAGACACAAAACATCTTATCCAGTAAGTTAGGACACAACGTTTTGAATTCTCAAGAATAGGTTTTTTTTATTTAAAATTTGAGATTTCTTTGTTCCGAAGGACTATAAACATCACATCCAGCACGTTAGGACACGATGTTTTAAACCCTTCGTAATCAAAATCATCTCATGATTTACAAAACTTGTTAAAAGGATCTTTAGTTATTTGGATGAATAAAAAATCGAAACTCAGCACGTTAGGGCACAATTTCTCGAACTTCTAAACACAAAACATTGCCTTGTTTTAATAAGTTTTGTAAATCATGAGATGATTTTGATTACGAAGGTTTTACAACATCGTGTCCTAACGTGCTGGATTTGATGTTTATATTCATTCGGAACAAAGAAATCTCAAATTTAAAAAAAAAAAAAACCTATTCTTAGGAATTCAAAACGTTGTGTCCTAACTTACTGGATATGATGTTTTGTGTCTCGAGATAGGGATTTTCTAAAATAAAGACGTGCCTAGTTTCGAAGTCATGAGATGCTATATCCTAACTTACTGGGTATGGTGTTTTATTTCTTTGAGATAGGTAAGTCTGGTTTTTTTTCTTCAAATAAAAGGACCATTTTCTAAAATTTTTCAAATCTTCGACATTAGGACATGAGGTTATCAATTCGGTACCAAATTTTGGGCGTTACGAGGGTACTAACCCTTCTTCGTACGTAACCGACTCCCGAACCCGTTTTCTTGTATTTCGTGGACCAAAATCAATGTTTTGAAAAAACGTTTTATAAGGTGATCCAATCACGCCTAAGTAAAAAAGGATTGGTAATGACTCCATTTCTGTTTTTTTAAAGTCGATCCCCGTTTTTAAAATCAAACCTTAAAAATGATTTCGACAATGTATTAACTAGTAAAATAGTATTATGTACTTAACAGTACTAAATTTAAGTATTCATCAAATCTAGCTCATGGATAGATAGGCATAAAAGTGTAAAATCCAAGTATACATATGGCTATTTGGACGATATTTTCCTACCCTTAACGATCAATCCAATAGGGCATTAGTATAAATTAAAAAAAAATAAAAATAGGGCATTGGTATTGATTCCAATGCTGAGTAGGATTGTGGCAGAATTGAGGTAGCTCCGCTATTAGAATTTGTCTTCCATTTCTACTTTGTAGTGATAGCTTCATTATTAGAATTTGCCTTTTGTTTATATTTTGTCGTCATTGCTTGATTTTAGACTCTTCATGATATTTTTATATAAAGTATTAGATTGCATTTTATTTTTATTTAAAAAATAAATAAATTAATTATTCTACATTAGATAAAAAAGTAAATTAATTTTTCTGTTAAAAATCTCATCTATTTTGGTAAAACTATTGTCGAAACCATTTTTTAAAAACGGGAATCGAACTTGGGTTTTGAAAATAAAAACGGGAGTCGCCACCGACCTTTTATTAGGTGTGATCGGGTCACCTATAAAATATTTTGGTCCACGAATTTCGAGAAAGTGGGCTCGGGAGTCGGTTACGTGCGAGGAAAGGTTAGCACCCTCGTCACGCCCAAAATTGGTACCAAATCGATTAATTAGTATCTTGATGTCAAAAATTGAAAAACTGAGAACGAGTTTAAAAATACGATCATGTGTTTTTAATGTTGAGCATTTGAATGAATTTGAATAATCATTTAAAAGTTGTCTTTGAAATGACGAAATGTCACATCCAGTAAGTTAGGACATAGCACCCCAGATCATTGTCATTGCAAAATCCTTGTCTCAAGGTAACGAGATGTCACACCCAGTAAGTTAGGGCACAACGCCTTGCAGTCTCGAGAATAAGCTTTTATTTTAAACTCGCATATATATATATATATATATATATTAAAAGAAATCTCATCATTTAGGCTAAACGAAAAATCGAAACCCAGTAAGTTAGGGCACGTTTTTTCTCGAATTTCCAAAATACGAAATGTTACCTTATTTTGAAAAATCTTTATTGAATCTAAAAGGAAGCAGTAATGAGATGCAATAACGAAAATAAAGTTAAAATGAGAAGATTGACACACTAGTAATAATAATAAAAATAATAGTAATAAATACATGTACAGATAGTGATACAGTGATGGTAGTAGTAATAATAATAAATAATAATAATAATAATAATAATAATAATAATAATAATAATAATAATAATAATAATAATAATGATACTAATATAATAATAATAATGACAATAGTAATAATGATAATACTGATAATAATACTAACAATAGTAATAATAATAATAATGATAATGATAATAATAATAATAATAGAAATAATAGCAGTAATAATAACAGTTAATGAGCAAAATAACAATAAAATATGTTCATTATGTAAAAAATGGTGATAACAATAATAATATAATGATAAAGGGACTAGAAGATTGCAAAATAACTAAAAGGAGGATCAAATTGCATTTAAAACGAAATTTGGGGGTCGATTCGAAACAAAATAGAAGGGGAGAGGGCCTATTTGAAACACGCGCGAAAAGAGAGGGACCAAAATGGACAATAATCTCGTCTTTCAAAACGCGCAGCATGGGGGGACCCGATTGAAATCCAAAACAAATTTCTGGGCCAAATTAAAAAATACCATGAACTTAATCGCGAAACCATAGAAAAATGGAGGGATCGAAAGCACAATAAATCCATTGAAAAGAGACACGCGGATTCCCCAGCTAGCGGGTCGGGTCGCGGGTCATTCCCCAAAACGACGTCGTTTTGGGGGGTTTTCAGCACCCATTGAAACGGTGTCATTTTGTTCTCGTTATAAAACCGATTTCTTTTCTTTATTTCTCATTTTGCTGCCCATTTTAAAAAAAGGTTCTTTCTTTTATTCCCCTTTTCTGCTAGGGTTCAAAGTGCCCTTCTTGAGCCGCCGATCAAGTCTCCCCTCCCCCTTCACCGATCTCGATGGCGTCGACGGAGTGAGTTCTCCGACGACGCGTCTGGGAGTTCAGGTATGATCCTTCTCCCCTTTTTGCTATTTTTTATTTGGTTTTCAAAAACAGTAGTAAAATAGGCAAAGAAAATACGAAACGACTTTAAACGATAGAGGAAAAAGACGACAGATTTAGAATCCACCTTCTAAAATTCCTTTTGTATTTCGATTTCTGAATGTGTGTAGTACCGCCAAAATCCGGACCCGCTACAAAGTTTATTTTGGTTCTTTTATAACCGATTTACAAGTTCGATTTTTTTTATTCTTCTGGTTTTCTCTGTCGTTTGTCGTCTCTCTATTTTCAGGGCATGGGCGAGGCTGGTGGCACAGAGGCATGCGGGGAGCGGTAGACGAGGCACTCAGGGGCATAGTGCGCTCGCGGGGTCTGTGATCGAGGTGTGGACGTAGTGCGCGCGTGGGGACTGCGAACCGAGGAAGCGGCGCCTAGGGAGAAGCTAGGGTTTCTGAAAGTTCTTAAGGTTGTTGGGCCGATTTTGGTTGGGCTAGGGTTAGATGAATTTGGGCTGTTTTGTTTTGTTTGGGCTGTAATTGGGCTTTGCGGGTTTGGGTTTGTAAAAGGGACATTTGGACTATTAAGGTTTATTATTATTTTTTTATTATTTGGGCTGGTTTTAATATTGGGTTCTTTAATGGGCCCCGGGCAAAATTTGGGTATTATAGCTGCCCCTCTTTGCTCATTGTCGTGAGACGAGAATAGAGCAAAGACTTTAAAAGACCCAAATTTGCCCGGTCTTGTCGAGCCTTGATTCCTTTGGGTACTCTTCTTTATCAGGTAGCTTCAAGCTCCATTGTGACTTATTACTTCGCTCTACTCCACTGCTACTTCCGAGAGATAGGGCCTGTAGCCTCAATCCGCTTTATTGTTTCGTCATTTTTGCGATCTTTGGCCTATTCCACTGCTGGTCAAGGCAATATGGCTATGGCTTAAATCACATTCCACTATTGTTTAGAGACACAATGTTCGCCTTCGACCTCGTCTCACCACTGTTGGTTAGTGGCAATATAACGATCTTCAACCCGTTCCACCGCTGTTCAGTGGCAATAGGACAATCTTCAACCCGTCCCACCGCTGTTCGGTGGCAACAGGACAATCTTCAACCCGTTCCACCATTGTTCAGTGGCAACAGGATGATCTTCAACCCGTTCCACCACTGTTCAGTGGCAACAGGACAATCTTCAACCTGTTCTTTCGCTGTTCAGTGGCAACAGGACGATCTTCAACCTGTTCCACCGCTGTTTAGTGGCAACAGGACGATCTTCAACCCGTTCCACCACTGTTCAGTGGCAACAGGATGATCTTCAATTTGCTTCCTTCAGGAAGTCCTCAATCTTCAGTCTGCTCCACTATCATCTCTAAGGAACAAAATTTGAACTTTTTAATTTGCTTCCTTAATATCTTCAGGAAGACTTCAATCTTCAATCTGCTCCACTATCATCTCTAGGGAACAAGATCTGGACTTGCTACACTGTTCTTTGAGGAATCTGTCCTGTAGAATGTGTTTATGCTTAAATAAATGATGAGGATGCTATGATCAGAATGACTCAAATGCCCCTAATTACATGCACTATGGATGGCATTTACTTAAATGCAGAATGTCATGAGAATGATGCTTTTTCACAATGATTTGAATGCTCCCAACTATTTGCAGTATGATTCTTTCGCGACACGTCACCCTGCCTTCTTCTTCGGCTGGTATCTTTGGGGGTTACCATTTTGGGCCTCAATTCCCCCCATGAACCTGGTTAGTTCTGAATATTGATCTTACTTCAGGTTCTTGTAATGATTAGAAGTTTTCAGAGTAGTATGTGAAACTCTCTTAATTTGAATATTAATGGTCCATTAATCGTTATTTCATTGAAAAGTGCTTGAAAAACGTTATCACAAAGGACATTGAGAGTAAAGCTCAAAATGAATAGATTGACCAAAAGGTCAGATTCTGACAAGGTAAATTTTGCTAAAACATGACATGAAGAAGATAAGCACAAGTGTCCAGATATCATAGCATGAGCTTTTCTGCACAAAACTTCTTGATGACCCCTTTTGTACTTGATAGATGCCTGGCAGAATAAGAAGACTTCATTGATGCCCCAAATCGCGACGTCTCTCCTTCTTATTAGTTCGGGTTACAGCGAGACTACACATGCCTCCCCTCCAATCAAATAATTTGAATCGTCCATTCTTGGGTTTTCAATTCAAAACCCCTTGGGTCACAAAGCGCCCCTTGCGGGTTTTCACTTTGGCCTCTCCAGTTTTTTTTTTAGGCAAAGTATTTCTTGACTGAATCTGAGTTCACAGGATTCGGTAAACTTTTGCCATCCATCTCTGTCAAGATTAGAGCTCCACCGGAGAAGGCCTTCTTTACTACATAAGGTCCTTCCCAATTCGGCATCCATTTTCCTCTAAAGTCTTTTTGTATGGGAAGAATCTTTTTCAGGACAAGGTCTCCTTCATAGAATTCTCTAGGGCGAACTTTTTTGTTATAAGCCTGTATCATTCGCTTTTGATACATTTGTCCATGATGAAGGGCTTTTAGCCTCTTTTCCTCAATTAGGTTCAGCTGGTCATACCGGGATTGAGTCCATTCTGCTTCATCCAACTTTAGTTCTGACAAGATCCGAAGGGAAGGGATCTCAACTTCGATCGGGAGTACTGCCTCCATTCCATAAATTAAAGAGAAATGAGTTGCCCCGGTAGAGGTTCTGACTGATGTTCGATAAGCGTAAAGGGCGAACGGTAGCTTCTCGTGCCAATCTTTGTAAGTCTCAGTCATCTTTCCCACGATTTTCTTAATATTCTTGTTAGCTGCCTCGACTGCACCATTCATCTTTGGACGATACGGTGGCGAGTTGTGATGTTTGATCTTGAATTGGCTGCAGACCTCCGCTATCGTGCTATTGTTCAAGTTTAGTGCATTGTCAGATATGATCCTTTCAGGCATCCCATATCGGCATATGATCTCTTTCTTTAAGAACTTGCTGACCGCTGATTTCGTGACATTTGCATACGAAGTGGCCTCTACCCATTTGGTGAAATAGTCGATTACCACAAAGATAAATCGGTGCCCGTTCGAAGCTTTTGGTGAGATCGGCCCAATGACATCCATCCCCCATATAGAGAAAGGCCATGGAGAGGTGAAGGAGGCACGTGAATTTTATCTCCATAGATTTGACATTTGTGGCATTTCTTGGCATAGCTGATGCAATCTCCTTCCATAGTGGACCAATAATACTCGAACCTCATGATTTGTCTTGCCATTGTAAAACCATTAGCATGTGTCCCACAGACTCCTTCATGAACTTCTTCGAGGATTTTCTTGGCTTCAACCGCATCCACGCATCTTAGAAGTACCTGATCCTTCCTTCTCTTGTATAGGACTTCTCCATCCAAGACATAATCGTTGGCCAGTCTTCTCAACGTCCTCTTATCATTCTCAGTTGCTTGGTCAGGGTATTCACGATTCTTCACGTATCGTAATATATCGTGATACCATGGGTGACTATCTTCTTCTTCTTCTTCGTCGATGTTGCAGTAATGTGTCGGAGCCTCATAAATGCTCATTTGGATAGGCTTTACTTCTTCTTCTTTGTTCACTTTGATCATAGAAGCTAAGGTAGCTAAAGCGTCGCCCATCTGATTCTCTTCTCGCGGGAGGTAGCAGAAAGTTACGTTGTCGAACTCCTTGATTAATTCCAAAACTAGCCTTCGATAACTGATTAGCTTGGGATCTCTCGTTTCCCATTCACCTTTCAGTTGATAGATTACTAGCGCAGAATCGCCGTATACCTCCAATGTTTTAATTTTTCGTTCAATGGCTGCACGGATTCCCAGGATGCATGCTTCATATTCGGCCATGTTGTTCGTGCAATCAAAATCCAATTTGCTAGTAAGAGGATAGTGATCTCCGTTGGGGGACACTAGGAATGCCCCAATTCCATTCCCTACCGCATTTGAAGCTCCGTCGAAGTTTAGTTTCCAAGGGTGACCCTCCTTTTGGACCTCTTCTTCAGTGATTGCCACATACATTGTATCTTCATTTGGTAAATCGAAGTCCAACGGCTCGTAATCTTCTAACGCTCTGCTGGCTAGAAAGTCTGCTCTTGCACTCCCTTTTATAGCCTTCTGGTTTACGTAGACTATATCGAACTCAAAGTAGAATTTGCCATCGGGCCATTCTTCCATTAAGTGCTGTTGCTTCCATCATGAACTTGAGAGGATCTAGCTTGGAGATAAGCCAAGTGGTGTGATATAGCATGTACTGTCTCAATCTCCGAGTCGTCCAAACCAGAGCGCAACACAACTTCTCGATTGGCGAATATCTCGTCTCGCATTCTGTAAACTTCTTACTGAGATAGTATATCGCTCTTTCCTTTCTTCCTGACTCATCATGTTGCCCTATCACACACCCCATAGAATTTTCAAATACTGATAAATACAATATCAGTGGATTATTTGGGCAAGGTGGTGTCAGTACCGGGGCTTTAGACAAGTAATGCTTGACCTTATCAAAAGCTTTTTGGCACTCTTCATTACATACGCCTGAGTTGTGTTTCCTAAGAAGACGAAATATAGGGTCACACTTCTCCGTTAGTTGCGCAATGAACCGGGCAATGTAGTTTAATCTTCCTAGGAACCCTCGAACTTCCTTTTGGGTACGCGGTGGAGACAACTCTTGGATAGCTTTCACCTTATCTGGATCAACCTCAATTCCTTTTTCACTGACTACAAATCTTAACAATTTTCCCGACCTAGCCCCGAAGGTACATTTTGCGGGGTTGAGTTTAAGCTGGAATTTTCTCAACCTTAGGAACAGTTTCCTCAAGACTTGTATATGTTCTTCCTCAGTCCTGGACTTTGCAATCATGTCGTCCACGTAAACTTCAATTTCCTTGTGCATCATGTCATGGAAGAGGGTCACCATGGCTCTTTGATACGTTGCCCCAACATTTTTTAGTCCAAACGGCATTACTTTATAACAAAATGTTCCCCACATGGTCACGAATGTGGTTTTCTCCATATCCCCAAGGTGCATCTTAATCTGGTTGTACCTTGAGAAGCCGTCCATGAAAGAGAAAAGTGAATAACCAGCTGTGTTATCCACTAAGGTATCAATGTGAGGCAGCGGAAAGTTATCTTTTGGACTGGCCTTGTTCAAATCCCTATAGTCCACACACATTCGTACCTTTCCATCTTTCTTAGGGACAGGTACTATGTTTGCTACCCATTCTGAGTATTTAACCACTTGTAGGAATCCGGCATCAAACTGCTTCCTGACTTCTTCTTTTATCTTTAACAAAACATCGGGTCTCATTCTTCGCAATTTTTGCTGAATGGGTCTACATTCTTCTTTTATAGGGAGTCGGTGCACCACTATGTCCGCGTTTAACCCGGGCATGTCTTGATATGACCAAGCAAAGACGTCTTTGAATTCTTCCAGTAACTTGATGAGGTCTTGCTTCATTTTTGCGGCAATGCTAGCTCCGATTTTCAACTCTTTTCCTTCTCCTAAGCTCACTATTTCCACTGATTCTTTATGGGGTAGGATTTGTTTTTCACCTTGCTCTACCATCCTTAACAAATCAGGAGATATGTTACGGTCTTAGTCATCTTCGAAATCCTGAGAATCTTCCATGCCCGTATCTTGTTCAAAAGGAGATTCTGAGTTAATAGTAGTGTCGCTCATGTCATTGATATCTGGAGACCTGTTAAAAAGGCAAAGAAAGGCGCAGAAACAAAAATCTAAGAATGAATATTTATGTGGGTGACTATGAATGGAGAGTAAAAGAATATTTGCTCAAAATATGCATTTTATTGAAATAAAGACGCTTGGACATATGCCTATTCAACAAAAAGTCTCTCATTGCTCCCAGGCTTAGAGCAACAAGCGTGTTTCGAACATTACTCTGAATTACTCCTAAAAGCTACAGGAATCTCTTCCATTGTCCAATTGTTCAAAACACTCCCAGGAGCATAAGGGCGAATTCCAGATAAATCTCTTTCTTCGTCCCTTTCCCCAGATACGGCGTTGATGCTCAAGTCTCCCAACATTTCTTCTGCTTCTTCTTCTACTGCCATGCCTTGGTCAGGGTATAAGATTCCCCCCGACACAAATGTTTTGGATAAAGGAGGAAAGGTCATTAGCTCCCATTTGATCTCTTCCTCACCTAAGCGCGCCCTTTTTCTCTCTCTTCTTTTCTCTTCTTCCCTTTTCTTTTGTTTCGCGTCTGGCTTGAACCCTAAGCCGAAGCGGTCCTGTTTCCCTTTTTGCATCAGCACTTCAGTCTTTCCTTGCAGGTTTTTCCCGAGTCCTTTCCCGGGTAAGGCTCCCTTCCCAATTGTCATTTGGAGGCCCATCTTCGTAGACCTGGATATTTTGGGCATAGGGATCTCGCTGCCCTCGGCAATGAAGGTTGCGTTGATGAATTCCAGTGATCGGAAAGAACACTCTATTGTCTCTTCGTCTACCTCGATGTACGGAGTGCTACTGGAAACGGAAGCTATGATATCCTCTTCAGCGTTGATTGTGACCAATCTACCTTCCGTTACCAATTTCAACTTCTGGTGCAGTGATAACGGTACTGCCCCCGCTGAATGGATCCAAGGTCTTCCCAGCAGGCAATTGTAGGAAGGTTTAATATCCATCAGCAAGAAGTCTACCTCATACGTATTTGGGCCAATTTGAAGAGGTATATCAATTCTCCCCATGACTTTTCTCTCCGTTCTATCGAATGCTCTCACAATATTATGGCATGTCTTCATGTGGGAGCTATCCACGGGCAACCTATTCAATGTGGATAAATGTAATACATTTAGGGCTGATTCGTTATCGACTAACACCCCTGGCAATATATACCCTTTGCAGCGCGTGGTTATGTGTAGGGCCTTTGTAGATCCCATACCCCTTGAAGGTATCTCATCATCGTTGAAGAAAATGAAATTGTCTGCGCTTATATTACCGACCAGACGGTCCAGCTTGTTGACAGATATATCCCTTGCGACATACGTTTCATTTAATGCTTTCATCAATGCGTTTCGATGGGTTTCTGAGCTCCTGAGCAAATCCAGTATCGATACGCAGGCCGGATGTTTGTGTAGTTGCTCCACGATACTAAACTTGCTGTGTTTAAGGAATTTTAAGAACTCCCTAGCCTCGTTTTTCGTTATTGGCTCATTGACAAACGTTCCAGGTTCGATTGTTCTTTCTTCCCTTTGCTCAATCGCCACCGCTTTTCCTTTGGCCGCTTCTGTTCTCGAGTTTGGGGTGTAACACCTTTCACTACGTATGAAGAAACCCGCATATCGGTCTTCCTCTGCAGCATTGACTGGATTCTCTTTTCCTGGGATTATTACTTTACAGTCATAACTCCATGGAACCCTTTTGTTGTCTCTGTAAGGAGGGGCTACAGGTATTTGAATTATGACCTTTTGTATAATCGGTGTTCCGGCTCCACTCGCTCTTGGCCGTGATATGATTACCGCGGGGTGATTGCCCCCATAGACTTTCCTAGATGGTCCTTCCTCCGATGCATGGACCTCTCCTTCTTCTAGCCCTCCAATCTCTTCATAGAATTCCATCTCTTTGTTATCCATGAGGTGTTGGACTATGGCCCTGAATTTGGGGTATTCTTGGATATCATGATCCATTTCGGCATGAAACTCACAGTACCCTCCAGCTTCTTTAAGCTCTTCTCTCGATTCTTGCGTGATTAAGCCTCTGTTTATCATTTGCTTCCAGACCCATCTTAGTGGGGTTTTTATCTCCACCACATTCGTCTTTATCATTCTTCTTATATTCTCACCCATCATGTTTACCCCATTATTAGTGTGATTGGGTAGCGGGTGTTCCGCATCGTTAACCTTCACCACACCCATTTGAATGAGTTTTTCTACCAACCTCTTGAAGGCGAGATAATTTTCTATTGAATGTCCCACAATTCCCGCATGGTATTCGCATTGTGCATTTGCATCATACCATTTGGGGTATGGAGGCTGTAGGGGCTGTAAGTAATGGGGGGCAACAACATGTGTGTCGTATAATTTTTGGTACAATTTCCCGTATGTCGTGTAGATCAGAGTGAATTGGAGCTTCTCCATATTTGGCTTTGTATTAGATCCTTGTCTGTGTGAGCTTGGACGATCGGTAATTACGGTACTAGGTTGACTCAGAGTGGTTGGCTTATCTCGAGCGCTTACGTTGTTCACGTCACTTTCTCTTTTCTTCGGGACCGTCTTTCTGTGACCTTCCCCTGCTTCTATCTTGCCGCACCTAATTGCATGTTCTACATTTCTCTGCACCTCGCGACTTTTGAAAAATCCTTCGTAGAACTCCCCAGCATGTGACTGATGAAAGGAGCTTTCAAAGTATGGATGAAGAGTGTGGACGCTTCTTTTTCCAAAAGAGGCGGTTGAACCTGTGTGGCTAACTCTCTCCATCGTTGAGCATATTGCCTGAAGCTCTCGCTTGGCCTTTTCTCCATATTTTGGAGCGTGATTCTATCAGGAGCTATGTCCGCTACGTGGCCATAGTGTTTCATAAAGGCTTGGGCCAGGTCCTTCCATGTCTTGATTTGGGCACTGCTGAGCTGATCGTACCATTTGGCCGCAGATCCAACCAGACTTTCCTGGAAGCAGTGAATCAGTAATTTTTCATTGTCGGCGTGTCCCGCCATTCGTCGACTGAACATCTTCAAGTGAGCTTCAGGGCAGCTAGTCCCGTTGTATTTTTCAAAATCTGGAGTTTTGAATTTTGGTGGAAGCACTAAGTTTGGGACCAGACTTAGCTCTTTGATATCCATTCCATAACGAATCTTAGCATTTTCTATCGCCTTGACTCTCTCCTCCAATCATCTATAACGATCTTCCATCTGCTTTGATGATTCAACTTTCGTTCCTTCCTTCTTCATCATATTGAAATCTGGCACAATCGGGTTAATAGGGTCATCTCCCGGGTTGGATTCTGAGCCCACTTGGAAATTCATAGGGGATCCTATATTAGCTTGTCCTTGTGGAGGCCTAATCGTGATGGATGGCCTCTAGGGATACTCTTCGTGCGGTGAAGACACATGCGGCAGGGTAGAACCTGAGGGAATACCTTCATTCTCCCCTCCAGTAATGATCATGGGGCCTTTTCCTTTTTCCATAAATCCATTCAATAGTTGGGTCATTTGAGCTATTAGAGCAGTCATGTTTCTTTGAGACTCCATCATCTTATCCATCATATCTTGCTGGACTTTGACTAGTTGTTCTTGCACCCATGCTTGCACCTGGTCCTGCACCTCTTTCTGGAATTGCTCTAGCCTTTGATCTATTTTCTTCGTTTTAGCGCGAATGCCGTACGGATGTTCGTCTTCCAGGTTCTATTTTTCCTCTTCTGTATATTTTCAGCTCATTAGGCTCTCTCCATGGTCTTAAATGCATATGATATGATGCGATGCGAGTGTATGAAATGTAATGCAGATGCATGAAACGAATGCACAAAAGAAAGAAATGTGTTGATTTTGATTTAGTTCCATTAGATCAACTTTGCCGAAAAACAAATTTCTTTACATAGAGCGGACGATTATACATACGACTTCACCATAACACTTAAATCTTTGACTTCCTTAAGAAGCCAAGCTAGATTTTAGCCTCGATCAGATCCTGACTCATACATCAGACTTAATACATCAGCCCGAGCCGCCAAGGTTTGCAAATGATCGGCTACCTCTCGGACCTGAGCCACAGCTTTACCCATTACATAATCTCTATTCCTGACATGTTCTTGAGAATGACGGAACTGTTCTTTCCAGCGTTCATTAAGAAGTTCAGCTTGAAATTCACTGTTTTGTAAGGCAGTTTTGAGCTCTTCTATCTCCTCTTTTAGCTCCTCGATCTTGCTTTGGCTGGCTCTCAATTCGCTTACCGAGTTACGATTTCGATATAGATATAGTGATCTTTCTAGTTCTGCTGCTCGGGCCCGTAACTTTTCTTTCTCACTTGACTTTCCAACAGACTCTTTTTCAAAATGTCCTCACGTGCTCGAGCATCTCGGAATTTCCTTTCCCACTGGTCAGCCCTAGTCTTTTCTTCTCTAATTTCTTGCCGCCATTGTTCTGACGTCTTGCCCAAACCAGCGGTTCTGAGTGACGTGCGTAGTTTCTTGTAATCTGTCTTTAAGCTATTCAGATCTTCTTCAGTCCTGTTCTTTCCTTTCTTCATTTTCTCGACTTCTATCTTGTAGATGTTGGCTTCTAGTCCTAACTGCATCTTCTCATCTTCTAGCTGTCCTATTTTCTTTCCCAATTCTCGATTCTTGTTCTTGAAATCTCATCTGATGATTTCTAATTCAGATGGGGCAACTCGAAAATGTTCTTCTAAAGGCAAAACGTCCTTTTGGCTTGGCATAGGGATGTTGTCGTTGTTCCTTTGACTTCGCCACCAATCATATTCTGGGGTCGCCATTGGGTTTGCAGCAAATATCCTCATTTTGCGCGTTTGGTTCCAAGCGTTCGTTATTTCACGAACTCTCTTTTTGTAATTATCGTCCTTGTATGCAAATTCACATTGAGCTAATCCTTGTGTTGCCGGTATGAACTGCCTTGACCAATACTGCCTTAGTACGAGTAGTGGAGCGTATCCAATAGCTCCCCATATCCCAAGTAGAGGAACCCAGTCAAAATCGCCACACCGGTACAAGATTTCATTCGGGATTATCCATGGAGCTTTCCATTCAACATCTTTGTCTTGTAGATTTTGAAGAATAACCATCCACTTCTCTTCTGAGATGTCGTCCCGCCTCGGTGTAGCTGCTATTTCTTTTAAAGGGGAATAATTCTCAAAGAAAACTCGACGAGAGACTTTTTCTAATTTCCAAAAGTGACTATGGAACCAAGCCAGCAAGAGCTGTGCGCAACCTATGAATCTGCCTTCTCCCGTTCTCTGACATGCATTCAAGGATCTGAAAGTTTCTGCTAAGATTACTGGGACGGGCTATCGCCTTTCTCTTGCTGCACTGTCTCAGCCCATACTCGGACGGCCGCATTGTCCTCCACTCTATCAAGAAACCCCTTTTCCATGTTAAACTTTTTTGTTCGGTAACTGAATGCGAATCAACACCTTTCATGATGAAATGCCATGCAGTAACAGCAAACACAACAAGTTAGCGTCACATTTATAAGACTGGAAGCAAACAGAAAATAGTCAAGCACCTTTCAGGCGACCCTTAGGGTTTACGCTGCTCTACCTAAGGTGAGCTCTTAAGGTTCACTATATGCAGCTTGATTCTAAAGTAAGGGTACCTGAACCAGTGAATTCCTCAATCCTCACCCATTATAGGCTCATATGGATCGAGTTCGGTTCAGGGGGATACATTTCCCTATGGCCGTGCGGAGGCGAAAACCTCACGAAGACATAGGTACGGATGTATCCCGGAAGCGGTCCACTAGCCCATGCGGAGGTGAAAACCTCACGAAGGCATAGCTTTTCACTCCCACTTAAGAGCGGTAACATTAACGAGCCGATGTGATGCAATATGCAGAAATATACCGAGAGATTTAAACCACAGAATAGGTATATTATCAGGGAAACCATGAAAACAAAGAATATCTTCAGACAAAATGACCGAAATTTTAAACCATATTTTCAAATTTTGACAAAAAGACAAGAATTAATCGATTTTTGGCTCGACTCTCATGATGTCCCCAGTGGAGTCGCCAAGCTGTCGAAACCATTTTTTAAAAACGGGAATCGAACTTGGGTTTTGAAAATAAAAACGAGAGACGCCACCGACCTTTTATTAGGTGTGATCGGGTCACCTATAAAATATTTTGGTCCACGAATTTCGAGAAAGTGGGCTCGGGAGTCGGTTACGTGCGAGGAAAGGTTAGCACCCTCGTCACGCCCAAAATTGGTACCAAATCGATTAATTAGTATCTTGATGTCAAAAATTGAAAAACTAAGAACGAGTTTAAAAATACGATCATGTGTTTTTAATGTTGAGCATTTGAATGAATTTGAATAATCATTTAAAAGTTGTCTTTGAAATGACGAAATGTCATATCCAGTAAGTTAGGACATAGCACCCCAGATCATTGTCATTGCAAAATCCTTGTCTCAAGGTAACGAGATGTCACACCCAGTAAGTTAGGGCACAACGCCTTGCAGTCTCGAGAATAAGCTTTTATTTTAAACTCGCATATATATATATATATATATATATATATTAAAAGAAATCCCATCATTTAGGCTAAACGAGAAAAATCGAAACCCAGTAAGTTAGGGCACGTTTTTTCTCGAATTTCCAAAATACGAAATGTTTCCTTATTTTGAAAAATCTTTATTGAATCTAAAAAGAAGCAGTAATGAGATGCAATAACAAAAATAAAGTTAAAATGAGAAGATTGACACACTAGTAATAATAATAAAAATAATAGTAATAAATACATGTACAGATAGTGATACAGTGATGGTAGTAACAATAATAATAATAATAGTAATAATAATAATAATAATAATAATAATAATAATAATAATAATAATAATAATAATAATGATACTAAATATAATAATAATGACAATGACAATAGTAATAATGATAATACTGATAATAATACTAACAATAGTAATAATAATGATAATGATAATAGTAATAATAATAGAAATAATAGCAGTAATAATAACAGTTAATGAGCAAAATAACAATAAAATATGTTCATTATGTAAAAAAATGGTGATAACAATAATAATATAATGATAAAGGGACTAGAAGATTGCAAAATAACTAAAAGGAGGATCAAATTGCATTTAAAACGAAATTTGGGGGTCGATTCGAAACAAAATAGAAGGGGAGAGGGCCTATTTGAAACACGCGCGAAAAGAGAGGGACCAAAATGGACAATAATCTCGTCCTTCAAAACGCGCAGCATGGGGGGACCCGATTGAAATCCAAAACAAATTTCTGGGCCAAATTAAAAAATACCATGAACTTAATCGCGAAACCATAGAAAAATGGAGGGATCAAAAGCGCAATAAATCCATTGAAAAGAGACACGCGGATTCCCCAGCTAGCGGATCGGGTCGCGGGTCATTCCCCAAAACGACGTCGTTTTGGGGGGTTTTCAGCACCCATTGAAACGGTGCCGTTTTGTTCTCGTTATAAAACCGATTTCTTTTCTTTATTTCTCATTTTGTTGCCCATTTTAAAAAAGGTTCTTTCTTTTATTCCCCTTTTCTGCTAGGGTTCAAAGTGCCCTTCTTGCGCCGCCGATCAAGTCTCCCCTCCCCCTTCACCGAACTCGATGGCGTCGACGGAGTGAGTTCTCCGACGACGCGTCTGGGAGTTCAGGTATGATCCTTTTCCCCTTTTTGCTATTTTTTTATTTGGTTTTCAAAAACAGTAGTAAAATAGGCAAAGAAAATACGAAACGACTTTAAATGATAGAGGAAAAAGACGACAAATTTAGAATCCACCTTCTAAAATTCCTTTTCTATTTCGATTTCTGAATGTGTGTAGTACCGCCAAAATCCGGACCCGCTACAAAGTTTGTTTTGGTTCTTTTATAACCGATTTACAAGTTCGATTTTTTTTATTCTTCTAGTTTTCTCTGTCGTTTGTCGTCTCTCTATTTGCAGGGCATGGGCGAGGCTGGTGGCACAGAGGCATGCGGGGAGCGGTAGACGAGGCACTTAGGGGCATAGTGCGCTCGCGGGGTCTGTGATCGAGGTGTGGACGTAGTGCGCACGTGGGGACTGCGAACCGAGGAAGCGGTGCCTAGGGAGAAGCTAGGGTTTCTGAAAGTTCTTAAGGTTGTTGGGCCGATTTTGGTTGGGCTAGGGTTAGATGAATTTGGGCTGTTTTGTTTTGTTTGGGCTGTAATTGGGCTTTGCGGGTTTGGGTTTGTAAAAGGGACATTTGGACTATTAAGGTTTATTATTATTTTTTATTATTATTTGGGCTGGTTTTAATATTGGGTTCTTTAATGGGCCCCGGGCAAAATTTGGGTATTACAACTATCATGGAGGATTTTGTATTAGGAGCTATATTATATTTGTTCTTTTTTATTCGAAAAATAGACAAATTAATCCGTATACATTAGATCAAAAAGAAAAATGGTTATTCTATTAAAAATTTCATCCATTTATGTTGTTAAAATTGGTCCATATACGTCAACATGAGGTACACGTGACACGTCACATGCCACTGTCTAGTTATTTCATCAACCAAGCTAATTTTTAACATTACAAATTGATGAAATTTTTAATAAAAAGGACTAGTTTACTCTTTAACTTAGTGTACATGGAATAAGTTATTTGTTTTTTAAATAGAAACAAAATACAATCCATCTCCTAATACAATAAACTCCATGCTACTTCTACTGCTGTCCAATATTAGACTATAGCTGCCTTTGGATCCAACGTACCTATGTTGCGTTGAAATCTTGAGAAACTTTTGGCTTTATTTTTTCTTCGACCTCACCACAACTTCAGTTGAAAGCTGTTTGGAAGATTTCCGGTAGAAAAAAGGTGCCACACTGATTACAAATTTCCAACTACTGAGTTTAGGGTCTGGTGAATCACTGAAACACCAGTGAAATAGGTAAACTCATTTTTACTCTTTTTCACATTTTCTAAGTATAGTTTTATTATACTATTTTTAGTATAAACATTATTTTAATATTTTTAAATAATAGAATTTTAAAAAAATTAGTTAATCAATAAAATATATTTCTTAATAAATTTTAATGAAAATGTAATTATACACTTAATTTTAATATAATATTTTTAATGGTCATTTATGTTTGAATCCAAAACACATATCTTACCGTTAATTTTAATCTCACCATCATCATTATTTTTTATTTCATCGAAATTAATATCACCACCATCAGCCATAAGAAACAATGAGTTTGTAGTAGCTGAGCTGCTGAGCTGCTGCTTGATTTGGTTTAATTTGGGTTTGGAAATTAGTTAAAAGACAAAGTGAAAAATATATATGTATGTATCTATATGCAAAAGCTGCTGCTCCATCACGCACTCATGGAGACAACCAAAGGTGGCTTCACCACTTTGCTTATCAGACACATTACTATTGCATTGCACTGCACTGCATACACACCTCAAAATATATTATTATTTATTATTATTATTATTATCTACATATATACCTCCATGTTTTGCAGTACCCAAAAGAAAGGGCCACCTTTCTCATGTGAACCTATGCGCCTAAACCAAGATATGTATATATATTTAACTCCCACAACTATAGCACATGCTTGTTTTGTTATCACCTCTTCAACTGATCTATATATATATACACACTTGTCTTCCATCTCAGAATCTCATCAGCTAGCTAGCTTTCAGTATTTTCTTCTTTTTTTTTTTTTTTATATTTGAATTGATTAATCTGTTTGTATTTTTCCACAGTTATCTAGCAGGTTTTAAGGGGGGAATTAAGGAAGTGTTAATCCAAAACGTACAAGTGGAAGCTATCTATATCTTAAATTATTAATTGTGATATGTTGATGGACGGTGCAAGGCGAATGGCGATGACCAAATTATGTCCCAATCCTCAAGGAGGGGCTAAGCTACTGATGATCGGTGTTTTTGACTTGGAATGCTCCAGCATTAAACTAAATAACCCATTAAATTTGTTAGTTAAATAAGGGCAGCTTTTCAGATTCAGTCGGTGAATCAAAACCATACGTTCTCGTTGCATTATAAAAATCTTGTTAATGGTCCAATAAAGTGTTGGATATTGCACTTCCCACATTATCTTCCCAAGATGAATACATGAATAATTAATATATATCCATAAGCATATATGGAAAATTGAATCAAATAAAATGTTTTGGTTAAGTACATGGATGGATGTATATTCATCTTATTTTGAGTGCCAAAATTTGATAGGAAAAAATCAAGATGTCATATAATATAAGCAACAAAATCCCAATATGGTGGGCAGCTTTCATTAGCAAAAAAAGGAGACAAATGCATTTAACAAAGCCCATTTTGAATAATTTGCTCAAAGTCTTGATATGAAAACTACAGCTCAGCTTACCAAAATATGCTCTATTGGTATTGCTCCACTTGCAAAAAATTAAACACTGACATGATATCTTATGGTTGTTTTTGGTGTGCGGAAAACGCATGTAAAAGTTGGCAATAATCTATAATTTGACTTTTTAATTCATACCATTTTTGTATTTGGAAATTGGGTCTCTTTTACTCTTCTCAATCTTTAACTTCAAGCTTCAATGGTGTTGACATTGTGGAACTGTAGTGCTTTTTCTTTTTTTGTTGACTGCATTGCAATGTACTACACAGATTAATATTTGAGGGGCTTGGCCTAGCTATAGGCTAAGGCGAGGGTAGGCTTCTCCCCAAGCCATTTCCTGCTTTTGCTGATTCTGATGATGAAAAGAAAGGAAGAGAAAAGTACCCCATCTTGGTGGAATAGAAACTCAACACATGTTTTGCTCAAAAAAAAAAAAAAAAAAGAAACTCAACACATGTTGTAATAATCTCATTTATTTCAGGGATTGATTGCCTACTTTTTATTCCAACATTGTGTAATAAATATTCTCCGTCAATAAATTATATATTTTGTTGATAAAATTATTGTTTAATAAATTTTTTGAGTTCACGCACTAATAAAAAACTCGCATTCTCTTTCTTTTCTACAATTAAGTTTTTTTATAAAATAATATTAGATGTCACAAATTTGTAAATAAAATTTAAATAGTTTTCTTCTCTAATCTCTGTTACAGACCGTTAAATTAACTTAGACCTAAGGTATGTTCTTGTACTTGTTGATAGGTACTGATCCAATGTACCAATTGTCAAATCGACACTTAGAGTTTGCTAGTCAATTTTTTTTAATTTAAAGAAAAACTTAACACACCAGTCATTTAAATAAAAACCTTTTAATAGTTTAAAAACTTAAATAAAAATATTCAAATAGTTTAATAATCATTTTAAAATTTTTAAAATTAAATGATGAAAATGTAAGTTTATTGAATGTGTAGCGGAGTCTTAAACTTAGAATGATAAAAGTAAAATAATCCATAAAAAAATATTAACTAATCGCAAAATCTTTAGTTTTCCTTTCTTTTTGTTAAACAAAGTCAAAGTCCAAAATATTATCTTTTCTTTTTCACCAACCAAATTGAGGTATTCTTTATAATTTGATGATAATTATATGTTTGTGGTCTCCTTTTTCTCTATTTGTGTCATTTTGCCGCCATACATTGACTGAATAAAATAAATATTAGGATTAGATTAAGGAAAATATTGTTGGCCTGCAATATGTTGGTAATAAACAAACAAATGATATTAGTAAATAAAATATTTTTTATTTTATGTGATGTGAATGAAAAAAGCAATGCAAAACAATCCTCTGTAAAGGTAACCTTTTTTTATTCTCCATATCTTTTCAGCCGTCGATGCTTGATAGACCCTATATGTTGGAACTTTATTTATGGCTTATGATGAAGCTGGCTACACAGGAAGACAGCTTTGTCTAAAACTTTGTAATGATGATTAGATGAAACAAAAATCATTACCCTTTCTGCCTATCCCAACTATAAATGCAGAATCAGCAAGGGTGTGTGTCTGAGTTTCCAAAGCAACTGATTTTGCCTTGACCAGCAAAACAAAAAGCAGGCATGGGAGAGGAGGTGATGATGAGTATGACAGAAAAGGAAACAGCAGCCATGAATAATCCACACTTTGTGCTGGTTCATGGTATTGGTGGAGGAGCCTGGTGCTGGTACAAAATCAAGTGCCTCATGGAGAATTCTGGTTACAAGGTTTCATGCATAGACCTCAAAGGTGCAGGGACTGATCGCTCTGATGCTAATTCTATTGTATCTTTTGATGATTATAACAAGCCTCTCATGGACTTCATGTCTGCCTTGCCTCATACTGAACAGGTTCTTCTTATTATTTCAGATATATCTTCAATTCTTCCATGTTATTAATAAATGATATGCGGCCAAAAACACTCACCTGAGCTCATCTGATCATATAATTTACAGGTAATATTGGTAGGTCATAGTGCTGGAGGGTTAAGTGTAACGCAAGCCACTCACAAATTCGCCAACAAAATCCGTCTGGCGGTCTATGTAGCAGCCACCATGCTAAAATCAGGCTTCTTGACTGATCAAGATATCAAAGATGTAAAAAACTTCTCCAACCAACTCATCTTTTTTCTTTTCTTCTTAGTTTTCTCATGCTGTTGTTGTGTGTTGAATTCTGGGTTTGAATTTTTATCTGGTATGCACCTTTGGTTTTTGAATTATTAGGGGTGGTTGTTGGTAACGCTAAGAGATGGTTCATGGTTTCCAAGTGCCAACTGTTTTCATATAGGCTTGGCTGTCAGCCATTTCCTTAATCCCGTGTGTTAATTTATATATATATATATATTATACATACAGGAACCCAAAACTTTACAGACGTTACATCTCAGTGTCCAGTGTGCATTACTTTTTTCAGTAACCGTTCGAGGTTCACAGCTTGCAATACATGACATACTAGTCTACAAATACCTGTATAGGTGGTTGGTTGGTTGGTAAATAATACCAAATTATCTCTTTCCCTTTTGAGTCCTCTATTCTGAACCGCACAAACCAATAGGCACAAACAGGGGTCGAGAGAGGAGGAGGAAACACAACATGTTTGTGTCTTACTACTTTTCTGTACCATTTCAAGGGAGTGGTTCTCTGGTGAAGTTAAGGACAAAAGAAGCATCAATAATACACACACACCTCAATTCTGCCAATGCCACCACATGCGTCCTATTCCCATCCCACTTCCCCCTTTAGGCTCTTGCATGGGAATAAAAAACGCCCTTACCTACTTCTGAGAATAAGGTCAAGGCCAACCCAACGCTACTTTTGGTTCCTTTCACAATATTACAACCAATAGAATCTATCCCCCCATCAGTTTTCCCAAAACTTGAAACTTCACTTCTGATTCTCACTAATAAGCTGTGGTAGCTGCCTCACCAGGGTTTTATCATAGTCGTTTCCAGCTCGACATGGATTAGTCTTCCGTAATGTTTGTTTCAATGCTTTGAGACGGACAGCCAATACCAATGGATATAAGTCCCCCTTCCTTCAATTATTGCATGAAATGCATGCATTTGTTGTCTGATGAAGCAGCAAAAGTACTAACTACATGCATTCTACTTTTATTCTTTTCATGTCCTTGTAGTTGGCCTTAGCCCACAATGCCATTGTTCAATCCAACTTTACTTTTATCTCTCCCCTGGCCTACTAATTTTGTTAATCTACCTCCAATGATTGAGAGTTGAGAGAGAAAAGCAGGATCATAGAAGCATATAATATATAATCAATTTGGGATTTGTTGCTTATGAATTTTATGATGAGTTTGCAGTTAGTTAAAAGTTATGATGATTATCCTGGAAAAAGAAAGGGGGGAAAAAGTAAGCAATAATTAATTGTGAAACAGGGAGTACCTGATTTATCCCAATTTGGTGATGTGTACGAATTGGGATTTGGATTGGGAGCTGAGCAGCCTCCAACCACTGCCATGGTGAAAAAGGAATTCCAACGTAAAATCATCTATCAAATGAGCCCTCAAGAGGTATTATTGAGTTTGACACTACCTTTATTGCATTGGTCTCTCCTATGTTATGCTTTTGCCATGCCACTCTACCCCACACACCCTCTTTTCCTTTTTAATAACACCCATATGGGAAATGGTGCATGGTGGCTGGTGCAGGATTCGACTCTAGCAGCAATGCTTTTAAGGCCAGGACCGATCCTAGCATTGCAGAGTGCTCGATTCAAAGAAGATGGGCAAATGGTGGAGAAAGTGGGGCGGATATACATTAAGACGATGCATGATAATGTTATAAAACCAGAACAACAGGAGGCGATGATAGAGAGATGGCCGCCATCTCAAGTGCATGTTTTGGATAGTGACCACAGCCCCTTTTTCTCTGCCCCTTTTTCATTCTTCGGCCTACTCCTTAAAGTTGCAGCAACTTCAGCTGGATATAAGTAGTTAGTACCCCCCCCACCCCCATTTCTATAAAAGTCAATGCCTCATTCTTGTGTTGCTATTTTTAGAGTGTGAAATCCATCAATCAATCATGGAACCTACATTTCCTCATAAATAATGATTTCATGATTTTCCTTTGAATTTATGAAATTCAACTTATTATTTTGCTTGTATTGAGATTTTTTTCCTTTTCTTATCAATTACCAAGTTTGTTTTGATCACAGCTATCCTTGAGATTGAGATTACTCCTTAGAACCAAAACTGGACATAAAACAAGACCAGTTGTATTGATGAATTTGTCTCTTCAATTTTTTAGACATTTTTCACTAATTAAATCCACAATAGTGTTGTCTTTTCTTTCTACAATTCACACATACTTTGTCAAGATCAAATCACAGCTACACACATTACAAACATACAATCATTATGACGTAGGCTGTGAAGTGAATATCTATGACAAATAAGCCGAACACCGGAATTAAACCCATAATAGTTGATAATTCTATTAGCAGTTATTATATAATAAGGGTTAATTTATTTAGCTTCTCTTTTAAAAAGTGATTTTTGAAAATAAATGTCAGACGTTGTAAACTAAAAAAATATGCATCTAACTGGTGTTTAAATTTCTCAATATTATGATATTTTTATAAAAATATAAGAAATTAATTTATTTTAACTTATTATTAATATTTTGATATAAGAAATATAAATTTAGAATATTTTTAAATAATTAATATTAATTGTTTGTTAAATTTTAATTAAATATATAAATTATACTTTAAATATTAAAATATAACCGTTATAAATTCAAATATGTAATGTTATATATTTGAAATAAATTTCAACAAGGAAATCATTATATACTCAATATAAACATTACATAAAATATTCTCCAAACACAAAAGATAGAAATTATAGCTTTTTTGTTTGTGTTTAAAAACACTTTTCTTTTTGGTACAATAAGAAGGATAAAAACCACAACAAGGCTAGGCGAGGACAAATTATTTCAGAGCAATTACCGTGTGATAGTTGAAGAACTTCATCCGGATGTTGCATATAGATATACCTACCTATAGGCTTTGAGGACGCCATTGATGCCAAATCATCAGCTACCCGGTTGCCCTCTCTAAATACATGTGTAACCCGAACCATTCAAGATAGTTGGAATAGATCTTTAATGGATTGTAACACAATTGGGTGATGTTGTTCTATTGAAGTTACTTGAATCAAATGAATAACCACCGTACTATTTATCCCAATCACCACTCTTTTTAGTTATAGATTCCAAACTACTTGAAGTCCCTCAAAAACATCCCAAAATTATTAAAAAATTGTTTGTTTAATATTGCTTATAGCTTATTCACCAAAAAGAATTGCTTATAGCTTTAAAATTGCTTTTGACCTAAAAAAAATGCTTTGAAAAACATTGTTAAACAAAATCTAAATCATATTGCAATTGATATGTGAGTGAAAAATATATATAAAAAGAAAAAAGAGAATTTTTTATAAAAAAATTATTATTATCAATATAATTATTAAAAAATAGAATATATTATACAAAAACTTAAAATATAAAAAATATTATTATATTAATTAATTATAAAATTTTTTTAACATTTTCCTAGATTAGTGTCATCCAACAAAATAACATCAAACATAATTAATCTCAAGGAAATATTGTAACACCCCTTAACCCTTATCCGTCGCTGGAACAGGGTTATGGAGCATTACCGAACTTTTCAGAACAATTACAATATTAAACAATTCAATAAACATACACATCATAAATTAATCTTATTATCCCTTTTATAGGCCTTCGAGACCCTAAATACGAATTAAAAACAATTCGAGACTAATTTGAGTTCTCTGAGAATTTTTCGCAAAATTTTAAAATTTTTCTTAAGTGCAGGGCACACACGCCCGTATGGTCAAGTGACACACCCGTATGACCCTGTGACATGCCCGTGCTTCAGGTCGTGTTCTACCCCGTGTAACTTTCTAACTTATCTCACATGACAAAGCCACACGCCCGTGTGCTAGGCCGTATGCCTCACATGGCTAAGACACACACCCATGTCTCTACTCATGTGGAGTTTCCTGAGCATTCTGTTTTGTAAATTTTAAATTACAAGGGACACACGACGGAACCACATGCCCATGTGCTAGCCGTGTGTCTCACACGTTTTGGCCACACACACGTGTGCCAGGCCGTGTGGACTCAAAAGTAGCCTTGCACATCAAGCTTACCAACCCTGCAAATCTTGAACACCAAGCAATCAAAAACTTTTTATTCAACCAATCCAAAACACATTCAAATATGTCCAACATATGTTAAAACAATCAACATAATGACTTAACCAATTTACCTTCCCAGGTACTTCGTACATATTATCCAAATCAATTCAATTAACTTCTTTCGAGCCAAATCTAGTTCTATACCATAACATACCGTTTTATAGCTTCATCATAACACATAAACTTATATATAACCAACCAATATCATCTTATAATATTGTTTACAAACACTTCTCAAATGACAAACATTAACATCCTAGGTACATGCCATTACCAAAAAGAAAAATATACTTCACCACTTTGAGTTCGGGCTGATTCAACAATCTGACTTTGACCTAACCTGCGCACGGAAACAAACCGTACGCTGAGTATAAACTCAGTAGTATTTCTATAATCCGAATACTTATTAAACAAGAATTTATAATATTTATATATATCTAAACACACATAACAAAAACCATTCAAATAGATAATCAATTTCATAAACACATCATTCATAATACTTTCAGTTCTCATTTTTTACGATTTCAATTTCATAATTGCTATTCAAATAGCTTTTCTCAATAGAATACACATATCATCTCACTACATCAATAATCATTCCATGAACCTATTGGTTCATACAATTCAATTTCATAACTCAGTTCAATATCCTACTCCAATTCTTGTTCAAAATCATTCATATTGCTAATTCATTTATTTACCCCTATTAACAGGACTCGGACTTTGGCAAATACACGGATCCAACCAAATCACACCAGTATGGCACCCAGTGCCTCATCGGATAATTCAAAGTAATAGATTGACACCCAGTGTCTCATCGGCCATGCCGAAGTAAGTTGGTACCCAGTACCTTAAAAAATTTATCCGAAGTAATAATGTGACACCCAGTGGCTCACTGACTCGAAATCGAAGTATCCCTGAACTCTTCCAATCCTATGGCATGTCAATTATATCTGACTCAGCCCAATACAGTTAATAGGGTTTTCAATTCACTTTTCAATTTCCAATCAATATACATTTCAATTCAAATAATTACACATACATATAATTCAATTTCCATAATAATCACGTATACATATCAATTCAATTCATTGTCATAATGCTAAGACTCACCTCATTTACTTACCATAATCATTAAGTCAAAAATACAACAAATAATATTTAGTTTCGGATTATAGAAATACAAACCGTAATTCCCAAGCTATTCCTCGTTAACCTTGTCTTTTCCTTTCCTAGCTGAGGTCTTCGGCACAACGTTAGCTATGGAAATCAAAACAATTTAAAATCATTAATACACACAATTTCACATTAAATATTTCAATTGTTATTCAACTTTTGCTCACATTTCAATTTAGTCCCTAATCAAAACTAACTTTATTTTATTTAAAACTAATTTCATATTTTCATTAAAATCCCACTTCAGACTAATTTCAACTTTTAAATTTCACCATAAACCCTAATTTTGAAATTCTCTCAATTTAGTCCCTATTACTCAAAATTTATGATTTATTTTACAATTCAATCCCTTTTTAACTCCTAACTTGAAATTCTATCTATTTAACCCCTAATACTTCAATTTATTGAACATAAACAACCTCTAAAAATCTATTAACTTTCAAATTTTCAACATAAATCAAGTAGTATTTTGTTCTAGGATTCTAAGAATATCAAAATTACAAGAAAAAAGATTTAATTAACTTACCAATTTGAGTTTACATAAAATCCCTAATTTCCTTCTTTTATTTCTCCTTTTTCTTCTTTTTCTTCCCTCTCTGTTTCGTCCTAATATTTTCTCTTTTTCTTTTGTTTCATTTGTTTCATTTTGTTTTATGTTTATTATATTATTATATTATATTAAAATAATAATTACTTAAATAATAAGAATACATGTATTATTTTATACTTATGATTATTATGTTTATATATGTATTTCGTTATTACCATACACTTGTATTTACTTTTTACTACACATGTGTTACATATGGTTTATTTTCTCATTTAATCCCTTTATTTTTCTTTAATCTATAATTAAGCTTTCACACTTTATTCAATTTAATCATTATACCTAATTAACCTTAATTCAAGCTAATTCTCCTAACTAAAACCTAATTAACCACACAACTAACTTTGTAAATATTTTTAATAAATATTTACAAATTCATTTTACGAAACCTGTAACATCCTGAATTTTTGGGCCTATGCGTTTAATAGGTAGTGTAACACCCCAAACCCGGCCCAAACACTACAACCGGATCTGGTATGTCACTAAGAAAAATTTTGTCAAACATGTCGTATTTTTAGAAAAACCCAAATATATTTTATATAGAATATGCCTTTGTAAAATAAAACCCAAACTTGATTACATGCCTTAGTTTAATTATAAGGAAAATTTAAATAACTAAAAGTAATAAAAGCCCATAATAAAACAAAATATAAACTAGTGGCCCATGGCCTTATTACAACGAAGTTTAAAATCCATTAATTAAAATACAATATAAAATAATTAACTGAAGTCTTTTTGCCAAATCTTCATATTCTTCTGCATGGCCACCTTGCGTTCCTCTCCAGCCCGGTCCGAAGCACTAGGTATCACCTGAAATGTTAATTAAAAGGGTGAGTCGCGAGACTTAGTGTGCAACCTTCATGCACCACTAGATTTTGGGCCTTAAGCCCATTAAACAAATAAACAGTTTAATACCCATGATAAAAATTAATAACAAATAATATGCAAGGCCCAGCCCGTTTGCCTAGGTTTCCATCCGCTACACGCCCCCGTACCAACCGTACACACCATTGGGGATTTCTACAATCGACCCACGCCGCTACACACCATGATGGCAGTCATGCTACTCATCCACATATGATGGCCGAAGCCCTTATAACATATAATGGCCGAAGCCCGTATAACAGTTCACGGCATTAGCCGCTACATCAGATCACGGTAAAAACCGCTACACATATAATGTATAACTTCCTCCTTTCATCAACCCAACCCATGCAATCACATACAAGCATTTTACTTATAACATTTAAACAGATTATTTACTAACCTGGTGATCCGCTTATACCCTCCTTGGGCTTTCATCAATAAACCGGGATGTTGGCAATTATCAAAACATATATAAATCTTATGATCATGCATTTTATGATTAGATCTAGATGGTGGTGAAGTATTACACACCTGATTAATGTAGATACCCTTGCTAAATCGATCTACACTTTGCTTCAAAAAGCCGGAAAGATGTGAAAATAGGCCTCTCCTATATCCGACCATAGTTAGTATTCTACCTGATTTTATATATATTAATAAACAAATTCTCTTACCTTGAAATCCCGAATGTAACACGATTCTATAACTTAGAGATCTATGAGTTTCGGCTTCTAGGAAAAATCCCGGAAAGATGATCTATCGCGCTTTCGACTTTTGAAAGAACTAAAAATTGAAAAGATGGCTAAGGGAGATTCGGCCAATGAATATTAAGGAGAAGAATAGGTGTAGTTTCGACTTTTGAATCAAAGTGAAGATGAGGGAATAGGCTTAGAGATTTCGGCTTTTGCAGAGAATGAAGAAGAAGATGGAACTTTAGGAGTTTTCGGCTTTTACTCAGAGAAGAAGAGAAAAGAATGAGAGAAAAACCCCAAATGCCGAAATTGAAGAGACATTCCTCCTATTTATAGAAATTTCGGCACTTACCTAACCTTGTAGATAAATCCTATCTTTTCTCATTTATCTTAATCTACTAGCTCATCTAAAAGAGACTTAATTATCTCTAACTTCTCCCTCCTTTATCAGCATATTATCCACATATTTTAAACATTAAAATCCCTAAATTTTAGCCTTTATCTGCTTATTATCCTCATAAAATAAATTTCTAAATAATAGCCTTTATCTGCTTATTATCCACATATTTTAAACATTAAAACCCCTAAATTTTAGCCTTGTTGTCATCCACTCCACATAATCCTAATGCCCAAAATTTAGCTAACTTAAATTAAAAGAATTGGGCTCCATGAAACTTAAATTTGGGCCCTTTACTCCCTTGTGTGGCGTCACCTCCTAAGATTGGGCCACAAGCCCACTTTGGTATTTTAAACATAGATACTACCTTTTAAACCCCTATAATGCCCAAACAGAAAATTTTAATCAAGGCCTCTACCTAAGCCTGAGCCCAATTTGGACACCTAACACTTAAATTAACACATTAAACACATCCACCCATTAAACGCATAGGCCCAAAAATTCAGGATGTTACAGGTAGGATATGTTTAATGTGTTAATTTAAGTGTTAGGGGTCCAAATTTAGGGGTTGGGCTTGCATAATTTTTTTGTTATATATATATTAAACTGTTATTCTGTTCTGTGGGGCTAAGGCCCAAATCTAATGGTTCACAAGGGTTGCACACTGAGTCTCGCGACTCAACCAATTTCTTAACATTTTCAGGTAGCACCTAGTGCATCGGACCAGGCTGGAGAGGAGCGCAAGGTGGCCATGAAAAAGAACTCTTGGATTTAACAAGAAGACTCCAGTTTATTATTTTATATTTTTATTTAATGGGTTTTAAATTTTATTGTAATAAGGTCATGGGCCACTAGACTAGTTTATATTTTGTTTTATTTTGGGCTTTAATTACTTTTAGTTATTTAAATTTTTATTGAACTAATGCATGTATTTAAATTTGGGTTTTTAATTTATAAAGGCATATTTTATTTAAACTATCAACTATTTATTTTATCGAATAAAAGAATAAACTTTAGAAAAATATTTTCTGAAAATACGACATGTTTTCCAAAATTTTCTTTGTGACATACCAGATCCGGTCGTGGTGTTTGGGCCGGGTTTGGGGTGTTACAAAACCGGAGACCCGAAAATTCACTTTCAGATAACCGTAAATTTCGGGTCGTTACAAAATATAACAAATACAACTTTTTGATCTTTACCATACTATTTATATATTCTTTTATTTTTACTTCATTTTTTTTGGGTTATGAATCTCAAACACTCTACCATATTAAATTTATTAATATAATTATAGTTGTCATGTATGTAATTTTTAATAATGCTTTTTCTGAAATTTCTAAAAATAATGTAATATTTTTATCCTATTGTTTTAGAATATTATTTATATTAATATATATTTAATGGTTGAAAGTATAGGAGAGTGTTTTTAATTTTCATGCGTAAAAGGAAATGTCAGAATTGAGGTATGTGTGTACAGGTGTGTGTTATTGATCATTGTGAAAACTAGGAAATGCGTTTCTTTTATTCTCATGTAGACCTAAAGTGATTTTACACATTTTTATAATTTTTTGTATGATTAATATTTTAACAATCAAACTGTCATGTTTTATGCATTATCATGTAGATTATGAATGTCAATTTGAGACTTGCAAAATTTTTTATAAAGTTTCAAATTTGAAAAAAAAAATTAAAATTTTATGAAATATTTATTTTTCTTTAAAGAATTTATAAAATATATATTTTTTAATTTTCCATTTCCAAAATGTTTAATTATATGTCATTAATACATATATCAACACAAATTAAATTGACAACTTCCAAGCTAAAATTTATATTAATCCATTTATAAATTTAAACATAGATTTACCCTAATTAAACTATAACCCACTTTTTATACACTAACTTTAGAACTTTGTTTTTGACCTCAACTCACTTGTTAGGAACTATCTTCATATTTTAAAACTATCTTTAAAACATAGAAAAGTCTCTAAGTTTGAATCATCTAGTTAAGTATATTCAAATTGAAAATAAAGCTCATAAATCAGATTAAAATTTTAGCAAATGAATGGATGTTATTATGCATCATCTTTAAAGAATGCATCTTTAAAGGATCCTTCAAATACAACCTTTAACTCAAAACAAAAGTTAAAAAAAAAAAGAAAAAGAAGAAGAAGAAAAAAGAACAATTGCTCTTCTAAAAGTAATGGACTTAAGGCTAAGAACAACAAGTTTAAAAAGATAAAGAATAGGGTCCCTACTATTTGTGAGGGAAAATGTAGCACATTGCTAAAGCATTCTACCATTGCATAAGAAAGTAGATAAAACCAATGTGGCCATAGAAAAGGATGATTTAGTTTTCATGCTTATTGAGATTTTTATAATCAATACCAACAATGATGGTGGATTGATTCGGGTCCACATGACATGTGACTTCTTAGAGGAATGTCTTTAAGATATATAAAGAGCTCAAGGATTGAAAATTCGTATTTATGGGTGAATCCTCTGACAAACACTTTCTAGGTCTATAATTCAAGTTTGGGTTATATTCAAGTAATAAAATCTTGAGAGTTCGAGGTTGATCTACATGGAAGTTGATTAGAACTTACAAGATTAGAAGTATTATGTTAGAACAAATATTTAATACTTAACTTTGGAATATGTGTCGAAAATGAAAGTAAAAACAAAAAACACTAGAAATAAAAACAAAAATCAACGCAAAAACTTAACTAAAAAAATAATAATAAAAACAAATGATTGGAAGAAAATATGTTGAAGTTAGAGGATCCGCTCTTGGTTTTGTATTAAGATTAAATTTTAGTACTCAATGTTATTACTCAATTAGAATCCACACAAAATGGAGGTTCTAATCGGATAATCTAGCAATTTACGTCCAATAATTAAGTATATGAATTCATAAGCAAATGTATGTCCATTAAAGGAGTGTCCAATATAATTGTCCATCTAGTGTATGTATAAGCAAAGTCATTTCTTGTAAACTAAGAAACCATCGGATGGCCTTTCTTGGATCATACTCTGCCATTATCGATATTTCTCATAAAGATAATAATACCTCATCGTATAGTCGGATCGGAGCTAACATAGACCATATAGCCGGACCTAAAACCTCTTATAGGTACTATAGATTAATTGTACCAAAGTCACCCAATCATTATAAAGTCATCATCCATTGATTGTGTCACTAATGATGCCTCCAATCATCGAATGTAACGTCATCTGATCGAGACTGCTATCAGCTCAGGTTAAGGGGTTTTGCAAAGCAAACGTTTCTTGCTTTATCATCTATAAAATTTGACTTTATTGCTATGTCACTAGCAAGTAAAGATATTTCACGAATAAAAAATTCCTAAAATGTATTTTTTTTATCTAAAACACTCAAATGACCCATCATTTTGTATTGTAATAACCAAACAACTATTTATAACACCAAAAATGAGAGTATCTCAAGCAACAATAAAGATATTACTATAATGTACTATCATATAAGAGATGTGACAAAAAAAGGGTAAAATGGTGTTTGATATTCACCTATTAATCATATTTTAGCCGACCATCTTACTTAGCCATTATCTAGTGAAAAGATAACAAGGCATGAAAAGTATGGACTGATATTAGTTTATAAAGATAATCTTGTCCAAACCTTTTTCTATCATGTTGATATCGATTAAAGATGTTATACTATTATGGAAAATCATAAGCATTAGAGTTCAAAGGTACTTTAGTATGATTTATAATGAAAATGTTAATTAGGTTGACATTTTTGGGTGCATCAAACTTTTTAAAGTAGTGAGGGAAAGACTACTTTGATAACTTGGTTGGTACACTATGTTTCACAATAAAGTAGATTGGACTTGTAGTGCTTAACAAGACTCACAACTTATACTAAAATAATTAAAGTGAGAAAAAGGTTGTGAAAACATTTGAAGCTTGCCTATGCAAGTAGAGAAAGTTAGAGACTACTTCCTATAGATTGTTTAGTAGAATCCTAAAGTAGTTGCTAGATAGAGGACGTAGCACATGACTTTTGTTAAGAACTTTGACTATCAAATTTGTTGTAGTAAAATGAGTTTTAACAGCTTTTTATCGAAGTCAAAGTATCTTATGATAAATTGGTCATCTTCATATTTCAAATGTTGAATTTATAACCAATATAAGGTAGCCAAATTTCACACTTCACATTTAGTTTTCAAATGGTTTTATTTGTACTTCTTGGGAATATTTTGCTTGTGTTTATATGGAAGAGAGTGAATGCAACCAATTGAGCAACATTGAAACTACTATTATCCATATAAGTATTGAGTAGATTGGGCTTATATCAATTGTTCTATCAAAAATTATTTAGTGAATTCATTCTCTGAATAAGGCTTACCGGAAATAAGATTATTTATCCAAACTATGTCAACATTTCTTCTTTTACTTTTTTTTTTTTTACTTTTTTGTTTAAATTTTGCAATACAATTTTGTCCAAACACTTGTTCCAACATTAGTTTTGACAGAAATTTGAAACAAATGTAAACTAATGTGGTTTTTCAACCTTTAACTCATATACATATAAATCGAAAAAGGATAAAAGGGAGTAGACTTAATGGATCAAAGCAGTGGATCACATTTCTTTTTCCTCCAATTATTGCAGTGATAAGGTTGGTGAGGATTTTGGTGATGTAGTGTCATACACACGTCATTTATTACGGTGAAGAGTCGTAAACTGAGTATGACTATCACTATTAAAATATATATGTATCAATTGAATGTATATTTATTAAATGTCAAAACGAGTAACACGTTTACAACATGATTTTGTTTTGTTTTACTGTCTTATGTCTAAAATTATCAGATTTTTATGATTTGTTGGGTCCAATAAATAATTATATATCTATTAGGGCGAAATTCTAGAGATGTAGAAGGGTAATTCCATACTTTTTATTTTTATCAATGGTCATTTCCGGAAGTTGGGTAGGAAATAAATACGGTGAGTGCTCAATGCTCATGGTTTTGGAATAGTGGAGTGTTTATGAGTCGAATCAGGTCTAAGCATGAAATCAATATATTTTATGTTTATTCAAGTCTGGTTCAGTTTGAAATATGAGTTTAAAATTTTGTCAAAACTCGTCTATATTTGCAAAAAATTAAGTCAAGCCCATTTTAAGCTCGTCCATATTATTTTTTTAATTTTTTTAAAAAATATTTAGATTATATTATTTTAATATTTAATATTTTATATAATTTTTTATTTATTGAATTTTTTATATAATCATCTTAACATTATTTTAATGTTTACATTAGAGTAGTATTATATATTTCGTATAAGTTTATTTTTTTAATGTGTTCTAAATTACATAATATATAAAAATAACATAATATAAAGTATTATAAATTTAAAAAAAGGTCAGGCCCATATTTTAAATAAGTCTAATTTTTTGCCCAAGTTTATTTTTTGGGCTTAATATTTTTACCCAAAATTTGAGCAGGCTTTCAGACCTGAGCGAATAACCCGGCCAGTGGATATGTCTAGTTGATAGTATTTATTAAAGTATATAAACGAGACACCCACAAGTTATTTAGGTTTAATTCGAAACGTGAAATGAATTTTAATTTAGTTGATATTATTATTGTTGCAACAATTTAAACTCATAATTTTTTATTTTATTTTATGAATTAAGAGTTATGAGTAATTTAACTTTTGTATAAAAAAGATGATTGAGTCTTAGTTCAATTGGTATGGACATTATTATTAATAATTTATTTATTTTTTATGCTCAAACTAAAATATCATAATATTAACGAATCTGTCAATAATACTAAATATTTAAATTTTAAACTAAAATTTTCGTAAAAAAAATTTAAAAGTAATTCCCAAAACACTTGTGGATTCAAAAGAAACTATGTTGAGATGGAATATTAAGAATACTCCTTTTCAATACATTGGTGTTTAGTTTGGAAAATACCTTCAAATATTTATTTTTTAAATATTTTATTAAACTTTTCGTTAATGTTTTTCTTTCTTCCTCTCATTGGTATTTCTATTGTTGGAATATTTTATTTAAAATTTTTAATATAATAAATACTTTTTATAATTATATAATAAAATTATTATTTTGATATAGATATAATTTAAATAAAATATAATTTATTTATTAATTTCATGAATATCCTTATATATTTATGTTTTTTTAAATAATATAAGTCCTGAATTTTTAACATCCTTGAAAAAAATTTGAATTTGAATCCTTTTCAAAAAAAATTATTTTTAATAATGATAAAATCAAAATTTTTATTATACCCAACCAGCCCGGCCCGGCCCGGATCTGGATGTCGACAAATCCAAAACGCCGGGCCACTATCGATCTTGCCCTTTGCTACGTCAACCAATAAAAAATTTGCCACGAAAATACAGAAGAATCCGTAATGGAATATTTTATTTTTAACTATTATTACTATTTTAAACTATAAACGAGGCCCTCACTTTTTTAAAAGCTTTTCTTTCTTTCACGAAAGCTTTCGTCTCCGAATTGCCTCTGCAATCCTCCACAGGTCCCTCCTTTCTTCTTTTTCATTTTATAGATTTTCTCTTCTATTTACTGCTCTTGCTTTTTCTCACATGAATTGTTCTTTTTAATGGTTTGAGAATCAAATTTTGAGCTTTAAATTGCGTTTCTGATTTGTCCTTGGAATAATATGCACAGATCTGACTATGTTTTCGTTGTTTTTTTTTTTTAAATTTCGTTATGATTTATATGTGATTTTGTTTTCTTTTTACCACCATGTTACTGAATTACGTTATCTGGACTTTGGTAAAAGTTAAACTTTTTGTTGATTTGAATTTTCGAGCTATAAATCAAATAGGAAAAATGTTCTTTAATTTGAACGCTTATTGTTAGATGAAAAGAATATCTTATGAATCAGGAGAAAAATAGCATTATCAATGATAGAAGTGAATCTAGATATCAAAGATGCTTCCAATATATCAGGTAAAAATTATCTATGGGTAAATTATTACACTTTTGGTTGCTCTATATAGAGTTCGTTCCTATTTTGGTCACCCCAAATAATTTTCTTGTTACCCCAAGTAATTTTCTTGTTAATTTGGTCATCTAAAGAAATTTTGATTAAATTGATCACTTCACTATTAAATGGTAATAACAGACCAACGGTGCATTTGTACACAAAATTTTGGAGTGATCAAAATAGAAATGACATCTATTTAGAGTGGCTAACAGTTTTAGAGTGACTAATGTGGAAATCAATTGGTAGATTTCTGTTACCATTTAATGATGAAGTGACCAATTTGACCATTTGTCCCCTTTTTTTTTTTTTCTTTTTTTTGCGTAACCCCTATTTAGAGTGACTAATAGGTAGTTTACCTTAAAACTTATCCAAGTGAATTTCCTCCTGCGAATGGTAGCAGTCTGTACGCCTTAGCCTAACATGAAGTCGAATGATGGAAACTTAATATTGAGTTTCAGTTGTTCTACAGAAGAGGTTTATAATCAATTTTGAAACCTCAAATGCAAGAAAACAAAGGGGTAGACGGGTAGTGTTTGTGGAAGAAAGATGCAGTAATGCATTTCTTCATGAATGATGCAACACTGTAGATATTTTAGCTATTTCACATCGACTATTCACTCTTCTTTGCAAGTCGTTATAATACATACAATTGGGCGATCTTTTTCCTTTTTCCATTTTAAATACATTTAATTTTTTCTATATTAATACTACGTTAAGGTGACATGATAGACTTCCATTGACAGCTGAAACTGACTTTATGTTGCCTTGGTCTACACTCTACAGCTTTGCAAATCTGATCTTCATGAATTCAAGCAGCACTGTTGCATCCACAGTTTCCTGCAAATCGGGAAACAAGAACGATTTTCTTGTCTGGATTTTGGCTTGCTTGCTTCGAAGTTTTCTTGGAACCCCTGTTGCATTCGTTAACTTCCACTTGTTTAAGGCCATTGTACGGTGCCCTTCCTCATCTAACTGCATGCCAGAATCGTTTGGAAGTTTCTAGCCTTAGCCTCAAAGCCTTTTTAAAGTTACCACGTCATTTCATAACCAGCATGGTTTCCTCTCAGTTATCTAGTTTAAATGAGTCTCGCATTAACAAAGCATTCCAAAATCAGTTGCTTGTCCCTGTGGGGCAACCTGATTCTCTGACATCTGATCATCTTGAGTTTGATTTCTCGGATGTGTTTGGACCTGCCCCAGTTCAACCCTCAATGGAAATCAACTCCCAGAATCCTAGAAATCTGGTTGTTGCAACTGAATCCAATGAAATGCTTTATGATGATCCAGCTGTCATCTGTAACCGTTCACACTCCTTGGTTGGCCCCTCAACATATGTTAGCCAGTCATTGAAGCTTAGCAAGCTCACATTACGTGAAACAGGGGATTCCTTGGAACTTGTAGAAGGAGCAAGGGAAGAGGCTCAAAAAGAGCTTAAGAAACCTTCAATTGATGATGTTATTCTGGAGAACCCTGATGACCATATAGAGACTCATCTTTTGAGACAACAATCTGTGGGACTTGAAGATTTTGAAGTTTTAAAGGTTGTTGGCCAAGGTGCTTTTGCAAAGGTTTATCAAGTAAGAAGGAATGGTACCTCAGACATATATGCAATGAAAGTCATGCGCAAGGATAAGATTATGGAGCAAAATCATGCTGAATACATGAAATCTGAGAGGGCTATATTAGGAAAAGTGGACCACCCGTTCATTGTGCAGCTCAGATACTCATTCCAAGTAATGATTTGCTAGTAGAAGCATGTTTTATGTTTATGGTTGTTTATTCTCTTATGGTATTCACATGTTTCAATGATCCCATGCTAGTAGAAATATGAGTGGACTTATGCTGAAAATTTTGGCAGTTGTATATTTTTGCAGTGGCTGTCGAATGTAGTATATATAGATGCATATTTATCCATTTATCATTTCATGCAGACGAAATATAGGCTGTATCTTGTTCTTGACTTTGTTAATGGGGGACATCTTTTCTTCCAACTTTATCGCCAAGGCTTGTTCAGGTATGGTATTGTATGTTAGCTATAACTGCTTATTTATTTACCTTCTATGATGTAGAGTTTCTGGAACATAGTCCAACATTTTGCATTTCCTTCTTCAGGGAAGATTTGGCTCGCATATATACTGCAGATATAGTATCAGCTGTTTCTCATCTCCATGCAAATGGCATAATGCACAGGGATCTAAAACCTGAAAATATTCTTCTGGATGCAGATGGACATGTAAGACTGCAAAATGCTGTGAATATTTGGATGCAAATGCTGTTTTTAATCTACTAGAGATTGTATTTACTTTGCTTATGTCCATGTTTATAGCAAAATTCATGTTTCCAAACCTGAAATATTTGTCATTGTGCATGTCTGACCTGGACGTTGGTTTTTGCAGTGGTCACAATCAATATGATTGCTTGACTTGGAAACTGTGTTCTACTTTTAGCATAAATTACTGATTTCTAAACTATCTTCATGGTTGTTGTTGCTATCCGTATGTTATCAGGTAATGCTGACTGATTTCGGCCTAGCAAAGGAATTTGACGAAAATACAAGATCCAATTCTCTGTGTGGAACTTTAGAATATATGGCACCTGAAATTGTTCTTGGAAAAGGCCATGACAAGGCTGCTGATTGGTGGAGTGTTGGAATTCTACTGTATGAAATGCTTACTGGGAAGGTTGGTTTACCATATTGGTTTTCATAATTTTATTGTGTTCAACATATCAAAGCCTTTTCTTGGTGCAGAAAGTTTCCATTCTTATGATATTCAGATCTTGATTTCTTGTTACGTTTGGGAAAGTGCACGTCTAGTGTCTCATGCACGCATCCTGCCAGTTCTTTGATATTCATATGCTCCCCTCGCATTGGTTAACTGTTTTGCAGCCACCCTTTACTGGAGGAAACAGACAAAAGGTCCAGGATAAAATAATAAAGGAAAAGATTAAGCTGCCAGCTTTTTTGTCAAGTGAAGCACACTCAATCCTCAAGGGGGTAAATCCTCATTCTCATCTATTTATGCCTTTGTCATAATGATTCGATGCTCTGCAAATGTCCAACACTTCACAGAAGTGAACTTAAATGTTCTACTTCACTTGTGCAATTTTTTACAAATTTTATACAGCTGTGAAACGAATGGTTTTTTGGGTTATTATGCAATTTTTAATGTTGCTCCGGGGCATCATGGTCTTTGAATTTTCTTGCTACTAGATAAGAAATCATGGTCTAGGTTGTTTGTTTTCTCTTCAGCTGCTGCAGAAAGAAGCAAGTAAGCGTCTGGGTTGTGGAAGAGAAGGTAGTGAGGAGATCAAATGCCATAAATGGTTCAAAGCCATTAACTGGAAGAAATTAGAGGCTCGGGAGGTTAGGCCGAGTTTTCTCCCTGATGTTGCAGGAAACCACTGCGTAGCTAATTTTGAGGAGTGCTGGACTAGCATGCCGGTTATTGATTCTCCAGTTGCCAGTCCCACATTCGGTGAGAATCCCTTTAAGGGGTTCACCTATGTGAGGCCTGTCGCCTCATTTCTTCAGAGAAATGCTTGATATTCGATGGCTGTGCTATCTAGCTTCTCTCCTTTAGTTTATTGAAACAGTTAAATAGATATGAACTATGTGTCTATGTTTTTGGACTTGTTTAAAACAACTCTGCTTTCTGCATTTCGTGTTGCAGCTGATGTTTACTACTGATTCTTAGTCAAAATCAAAAGGTTAAATTCTGCTATTAGTCCCTGTACTTTGCAGAAGTTGTAGATTTGGTCCTTGTACTTTAATTTAGTCATTTTTAGTCCCTATAGTTTTTAATTTTTAAAATTTCAGTGCTCACCAAATGATGATTATTAAATTTATTAAGTTTTTCTATTTTCAAATTTTGATACGCCAAACATATTATTATATGTGTAATCTCATGTTAACGATTTGTGTTAAAATTGAAATTTCATAATTCGTGACTTACAATGATTCGATCGAAAAATATAGAGTAAATTTACAACTGTACCTATAGTATAAGACTACTAATTAAATTTAAACAAAAAAATTTAATAGCTAATGTTTGGTTAGAATTAAAATATTAAAATTTAAAAAGTATAAAAACTAAAATTGACCGGGTAGATATTTTCTTGCTTCTGTCACAGTTTATCATGCCCATATCCCCACCAATAAACCCAACATGGGACATGAGATTCCACAATATTTTTCACTGTTGAATTCATATCATTTGAGTAAATAAAATTAGGTTTTTATCATTCTAGTAAAAAAAATAATATTAGTCTTATTTTAGTAAAAAAGCCCTTACAATAATTTTTTTTGATTTGGTTAAATTCTATTAGTAGTAGTCAATTGTATTTTGCAAAAGTTATGGATTTATTTTGATTTAATCAATTTTAGTCTTTGTATTTTTTAAATTGGTCAATTTTAGTCCCTATACAATTTTAAATTTTAAAATTTTAATTCTAACTCAAACATTAACAGCTAAATCATTTTGCTTCAATTATTAGTTCTATACATTGTAGATTTAATACATATTTTTTGGTGAAATCATTATAAATGGTGAATTCTTGTCAAAAATAAAAAAGTACATATTGTCAAGCAAAAACTCTCTGCGCAAGTCACACAATTGGTTGTCAGCCAAATAAGGTCCCCATTTAAAAGAAGAGATTATCACATTTGACATGCATACTTTCGTAAAAATTTTAATGATGTGTTTTTATTTCTACTTCTATTAAATATCAAATGTAAAAATATTCAATGAGATATCTAATATATGTTTTTAACGATTTAAAATTACCATCAACAAACCCAATTTGGGGAATGAGAATCTGTAATTTTTTTTGCTTTTCAATTCATAGAATTAGGGTAAATAAAATTAAGTTTGTATCATTTTAATAAAAAATATTTTTTGCATTATTTTACTAAAATATCCCTATTTTAAGTGTAAAGATGATATAGAACAAAAGTCAAATTATTCATACCAAGGACCAAAGAATAGGTTCTGTAAAATGGGACACCACTGCTCAGATTGTCCAATTTACTGACAGCATAAAGAAAGAATCATACGCTACTCGGCTTCGCTTAAATTACTTGCTGCATTTCACAAAACAATTGGAAAGGCAAAATGCATTAGTCAGAAACTCAATCAACGGCGCAAGGCTTCCCAAGGAAACAACAAGATGGAAATAATAATAACAATAAAATTAAATTCCATAATAACGGTGTGAATAACAATTCATTAAACCAAATATTTTAAACCTGAAAATCCACTAAAGGAAAATCTGCAACACAACTATAATGATAAACCAGAAATGAGTTCAACAGAAAGCTTTTGGAGAGAAAAATTTGCTGGATAGTTGAGAGTCTAGGCTGATCCAGAGAGGAAAGCTCTTCCAGGTTGACGATTAGCCAAGGGACCATGACATCCAAGAAGCTGCACATTACAAATCACAAGTTCCAGTTTAGAAATGCAATAATAAACATGTACTAAATCCACTATTACATGTTTTGTTTATGAACATAACATAAGTAACAAAGTTAAAACAAGGACAAACAATTCAGCTCCATGAAGTGATAAAACCATGCACAATGTCATCTAATTAGCATCCTTCTTAAGACATACAGATAGCTATAATGGATTAAATATGCAGATCAGGAAACCACTGTTTGAAAGATATAACATTTTCCTATATCTGAAAGTAATCTTAATATTACCTTCGCATTGACACCGTCTGGCATGATCCTGTTCTCAGACTTCCACTTCAGGTAATCAGCACGGTTGTACTTGGTAAATCCCCTACCAATGAAAAATATAATAATATCATAAATGATAGTAAACCATATTTCCAGAACTTGAGAAAGAAAAATGCATACCACTTCCTGCTAACAATAATCTTTTGACGACCAGGAAACTTGAACTTTGCACGACGGAGGGCCTCCTGTGCATGATGGCTGTTGCTGTCTTTGCAACGAACAGAGAGCAGAACCTGACCAATGTCAACTCTGGCACATGTTCCTTGAGGTTTCCCAAAAGCACCCCTCATTCCGGTCTGAAGCCTATCAGCACCAGCACATGAAAGCATCTTGTTGATACGCAGAACATGGAAGGGATGAACCCGCACTCTCAAATGGAAAGCATCCTTCCCTGCAAACTTGGCCATGTACTTGTTGCAGGCAATACGGGCAGCTTCCAATGCCTCACTTGATACGTTCTCCTTCTCCCAACTCACAAGATGGACACAGAAAGGAAACTCATCAACACCTTTTTTCTTCATCCCAACATCATAAATTCTGATCTTAGGATCTGGGACACCACGGCAGTATCGAGATTTGGGGTATGGCTTATTCTTGATTTGGCGATAACACCTTGCAGGTCCTATAAGAAAGAATTTTAGAAAACCATAATGCGAATGACGCTCAAATTCAACATAATTCAACAATAGCTTCTTGGGGAAAGAATGATAGAACCCATGAAATACAATGAACCTTTTCCAAAGGTAAAGTTTCCAGGAACCTTAAGCCATCAGTGCAAGCAAGAAAGAAGAGATATATACAATTAAACTTGAAAAATGCTGTAGACAGGAAATCTAATTTAACCAGCACTTGCAAACAAAAGTACAATGCCTTATAGATTCCACAAATGCAGCATAGTAATGCAACATAAAAAATGACCCCTACTACACCTTTTCAATGAATTTTTAATAGTATGTGAAAGCAATTACATGATGTAATGAGTAGTAGATTATAACAAAGTGCAACACTGTAAGGGTTTCTTGCATCGTGTGAAAAACTCAAATAACTAAAAATCAAAAAGCATAAACAAGTACAGCAGTAAAGATTTAAAGAGAAGAATCGTAATCGGAAGCAGAGGAGGGAAGGAAGAAACTCACTCCTCCCCATGTCGTCGGCTGGTGCAGATGAGATTTGAGTTTAAGGAACAGCAACAGCCAAATCCGAAAACCCTAGTTTTGCCCTAACATTTTATAGTGTAAAAAATATTAGTATTGAACTGCTCTGTCATGGGCTCATACAACTTCTGTCTAAGCCCAGCCCAGCACCATCTACGTTTTTTATAGGTGAAATTCCCTACCAAGTCCCTCTATTATGAGAACTTGATCAGATTAGTCTCACTAATCTTAAATGGGTTAATTTAGTCCTTGTACTAACAAAAAGAATCAAGTAAAGTTAAACCTTAATAGAGCTAATGCTGCAAGTAAACCTGATCATGGGCTGAGTTATTTGACCAAATTTGAAAACCAACTCAAAATGTGAGAGGATTTGAGTAAAAATATAAGTCTGAAAAATAGACACAGACAAAAAAAATAAGACCCGTTTTCTAAATGGGTCGAGCCTCAGTAGATTTCTTTTAGCTTGGGCTCGGCTCGGCTCGGTCCAAATCAGCTGTTTTGCTATTGTTTCGTTACTGATTTGCTGTTGTTTTGCTACCAATTCGTTATTATATTGTTACTATTTTATTGTTATTCTTTGGATATTATATAATTCTCATTTTATTGTTGATTTTACTACTATTTTAGAGGTATTTGCTTTCTACTTATTTTCCCATATGCTGCATCATGACCAACCTTTTCTTCCTTAAACACAGGAAGTGTTGATGGATGTAAGGGAATAATGAATGGATTAATGTAAAGTAATACAATCCTTTGAAGACATTCCAATTCCATTCACTTTGAAAAGCTTAATAGATAAGAAGTCCTACCTAAAACAACAGATCTAAAATTACCATTGCATGGGAAAACCGGCGAGTAAACCCAAAATATATTAATCATCAATATTAGAATTAAGCTTAGTTCTTTGAATGGTGTTTTATAAAATATATTTTAAAAAAATGTGGTTTATTAATTTTAAGTGCTCGATATCATTGTTAAATCACGGTGAAAAGTGAAAATATTATTTTTAAACGTTAAAAGATTAGTTAATTTAAAAAATATTTAAATAGTTTAATATAATAATACATTAAATATAAATTTGAAATAAATTTCAAGTAATTAATATAAATTATTTAAAAATTAATGATACATAAAATATTTTAAAATTTTAAACATAAAAATAAATTATATTTAAATGATTTAATATAATAATAAATGATATTTAAATGATTTAATACAACCATAGAAGCAAATTTTAAATAAAATGTATAACATCCAAATTGAATATATAACACGATAGATGCCAAGAACTAAAATCAAACTCAAGAAATTGAAAATTGATAGAAATTCAAACAAAGGGAAATTAATTTAATTAATTTAAAATATTTTTAGTATGGAAGATTTAAAACCATATAATCAAAAGAAATTTGTGTTTCACAAATAATTATTAAAGATGAGTTATTTGAGTTGATTTTAATTTAGAAATATAGAATAAAATTTTAAATTTTAGAAAAAGATTATCGAGGGATAAAAATTTTCAATATTTTTTAATAACATTTTAGTTAATTAATTTCTACATCACTATCAAGGGATAAAACTTTTCAATAATTTATTTAATTGATTTTGATGTTTTGAAATTTAAAATTTCAATATTGAAAAAGAAAAGAAATTTAGAATTTTTGGCAAGGGGTAAACAAGTACAATTTCATAATTTTTTAATGTATTATCTTAGTTTCTACTATTTGTTCACTTTAATCCTTAATGCTTTTTTTACCATGTTAATATTTAAAAAAATATATTTTTTGGGTGATCAAAATAAAAACGACCTAGAAGTTAGGTAACCAAAATGAAAGTGTAAATATGACGTGGTGTGTACATTTAATCGTCGTTAGAGATTTAACGCATGGGTGAGTAAAATAAAAACACCTTAAAAGTTGAGTAACAAAATTGTAAAGATTTCCAAAATGAAAGCTTCCTAAAAGTTGGTGACTAACTTAGTTTACCCTTAAGAATTTGAAGACTTTTTTTTTCTTATTCTATTATATACATAACCATTGGATTGTTGCTAATATAGGTAAAAGTACCATGAAAGCTCCTATATTAGAAGTTAAATTGCATTTTGCTTCATTTACTCAAAAAATGGGCAAATTAGTCCTTATATATTAGATTAAAGAGCAAATTTATCTTTTTTGTTAAATTTTTTATCCATTAGTACCATTAAAAACTAACATGGATGACGAAATAATTAGATAGTGACATGTAATGTGCCACATGTACCTTATGCTAATGTAAATGACCAATTTATGATAGCAAATGAAATTTATAATAGAAGGACAAATCTGCTCTTTGATCTAATGAAAATGAATTAAGTTATCTATTTTTTTAGTAGAAGGGATAAAATGGAATCTAACTCATACTTTTACCCCTAAGAGGAGGATTGTTGGATTGAAATTTTCATATCTCGGTGTTTTCTATATCTCTGGTGATGGTATGATGTTCATCCTTCAAACCATGGGTCGGATCTGAAGCTGGAATGGAATAAACAATATACCAACTTGGAATATTAATGATCGTTTACTCTAAAAATTCCAGAAAGCATGCCAACAATTTTGTATTCTCAAGAATAACAAATATAGCAGGAAGCAAAAGCTTTTATGCACCAAATTTGAATAGTACCTCCATATGTTTGGAAGTACTTGGGAATCTTCATGATGGATAAGCTGGATATTCTAGCTAATGAAAAAGCATTTAAATTCATCCTAAAGATGAAACTATGTGGAATTCAAGATCAATTCTTGGAATTTGAAATTGAAAGGAACAACGAGTGAAAATCATTCTAATTACAGCCGGCAGGATATGAACCCCCATTCTCCCCAGCCATTGATATATTGATCAATTCATTATATGTTTTCCTTTTTGGTGTGTCATCTCAACCAGTAGTTTTGCTAGTCATGTAAAGATTTGGGACATGTGCCTCTCACACTACTCACAACTTTCACCTGGTAAAGCCAGTCAACAGGAGATTGACGGTAAATATATCATATATAAGTATCTACTTCTGTTAAAAGTTCCATATATAGAAAACAGGGGTCAATACTTTTTTACAGACATTCTGAAATTCTACCCACTTCCCTCACATCCCACATTATAATGCCTAGTTGCTTGATGACCTAAAGTATTGCTTCTCTATGAAATTCAGATGTGAAACGTTTTCTTGGAAAATTGAACTTTTTTTTTTTTTGTTTTGAATAAGAAGCTATGTTTTGGTACCATGTTTCGGGTTTGAGATGAGACTCTCTGCAGAGTTCTTGTTAAAGCTGCAGATCTATAGTCATTAGTGATACGGCAACGCCTGAGAACGGCCTTGGATCAGCTCACCAAGTGTGGCTTGCAAACTTTTGCAAGCTGACTTAGTTCGATTCCAGCTCAATGGAGTTCAATTCATCTCGATTCTAGCTTGTTGAGCTCAATTTTATCCTTTCAAATTTATTCGTTTTAGTTGCTGGAATAATTTCATGCTTTAGCTAAGTCAATTAATTTAGTTTCAACTCATAAATTAATGTATTTAGTTAATTTAATTAGCTTAACTTAAGTTAATAAATGAGTGTTAATAAATATGTTTTAATCTGAAGATGTTAAAATTAGAAGTGTTTAAATGTGTCTAAAGCTGAGACAAATTAATTTCATGTTTTAATTATTTTGTCCTGCTGTTGAATTTAATTTGTGTCTTAATTATTATTTGTTCTTAATATGTCTTAGCTTAAGCAAATTAATTACATGTTCCAAATTAATGTGGCTACTTGTTGCCGAATATAACATGTCTTGTGCTCATTCAATTTGCTGGATTAATTTGTGCAGCCATGTGCATGGACGGCAATTAAGAGGTTGAGCTGATGGTTGCCATTCCCTAAGCAACCACTCGGTCATTGCAAAAGCCAAAGGAAGCTGGTGTTTTCTCTTCTCCAAACTGGCCATTCAGCTCATTTCAGCTTCTTACTTGATTCCATTTAATTTAAACTGATTGGAAACAGCAAGGGCCTTGTCTAATGGCGTCCCCAATGCAAGGAAGGTTCAAGGAAATTGCTTGAAATTTTCCAGGAAGCTTCAGCACATTTAATCTGAATATTTGCTGCCCATTCAGCTCCCTAAGTGCCTATTCGGCTAGACATTTTATTTAGCTATAAATAGCTTGTTTTGTGAACATTTTCGGGTTAGACAATATACTTTGACATTTTTATGAATTTTAATTTATTTTGTGAGTTTATTCAACTCTCTAATTTCGTTAAGACTCAAGTAGACTTATCTAGCTTGCTATTGGCGTCTTTCTTGTTTCTTTGAACTTATCAACTCAATCCCAAATGTGGCGTTCAACCATTTCATACCTTTGGTTCCTAACTCTTCATAGTTAGCGGGTCAAGGTCCTTTCCAGTATCTTAAGTGACGTATAAAGCTCAAGTCAATACTTTACATAGTATTGGTTCATTCTTGTCCTTAAGTTTCCTATCCATCCTAGCCTTCCTCTTGCCTTATTTATTTTATTTTCTAAACCATTATCCAATTATCCAATTGACTCATAAACCCTTGAATCAAATTGCAACCATTGTTAAAGCTACAACTTAGCCGAATATCCTACTACTTCAAATAAGAACAATACTTTTCAAATTTAACGATCGGGCACAACTACGGCCCGAAATATTTCCGCAACTCGGGATCATATCAATTAGGGGATAGGCCTACAAGTTTGTTTTTCCGGGAGTGGCTAAAGAGTGCTGCAACAAGTGCCTTTTTTAAAGTTTCAACTTATATTTTCACTCTTACCGAACGAAGCTACTACCGCTTCAACCATCAACTTGGCTTTGTCCCAATTGTGTTAGAGCCAGATTTTAGCACCATGTCACACACAAAATTATTGAAATTACCATCTTTTTGGTTGATGGCTTGTCATTGTACAGTGGTGCCTTGCTGTGTGTTTGTTATGTATAAAAATTCTCAGCTGGCGAACGGAGAAGAATTATTATCACGATTTCAGATTGGGGTCACTGTGTTGCATCAATGGTGTGTGGTGGTCCCGTAAAAATTCCAAGTGTTCCCCTAGTGGAGTGGTGCCAGTTGTCGGCATAAATCAATTTGTACAACTGGTGATATTTCATTCGACGTCGTATAATAAAAAATAAAAGGTCATAGTCTTGTAAGTGTATGTCCTAAATGCTTGTAATCTGGGTGACATATTAATACCCTCAGCTCTCAAGTCTCAACCTACACACCGCTCCGAAACATTTTTTTCCCCAATCATGTATTGGATTAATTATTACTCTCTACAGTCTACACCTATGCTGTGTTTCTTGTTTATTTTCATCATGTATACAATCCAATTCAGACTTGCAGAACGAGATTTACTCTTTGTATTGTATGTTTGTTCTGTTTTGTAGGTATTTTGCGCTTGCAGATAGTAGGATTGTAGCACATGTATGTATGTATGTATGTATGTGCAAGGTAGTGATGATGTGTTTATTCAGTCCCACTTCCCATCCTCTCTTAGCGGGTCCGATGATGAATGGCTAAAATTAGAGGAGGGAATACATACATGGCCATATATATATGTCAGAAAATTATAGCAAAAGTTGAAGGAGTGGTGGATATATGCTTGAGGAGCTATCTTAGGCGATTAATTTGCCTCATCTCAAGTCTCACTGAAATGGAAATTACTCACATTAGTTGCAGGATTTGGCCTATGAAATTTGAAAAGTTACTTTTAGCATCAATGGGGGGTGATTTAACTGATGAGTGATGATGATGGCAAATGAGAATAGCTAGAGTGGTCTCCACAAGGTCACTCACTCTCTATCTATGATGCAGACAGGGGAAAAAGGACTTTTTTTTTTTTTTGGCATATGGGATTCTGTGAGTTTATCAGAGCTTTAAGAAAAGAATGTGCAAATTTACAGTGTAAAAGCAACATAGTATAATGTTGTATGGGGTGTAGTGAAGTGAGTGTGAGTGTGAGTGTGAGTGTGAGTGTGAGTGTGAGTTTGAGTCACTACTCCCCAGCAGAGGATTAGGTCATTGTACGTCTCTCTCACATCAAATCATCAATGTCTACTTTTATATATAGCTACAGAAGCATATTCATCGGTTTATCTATATATATAATATAAAAAAGCTTTGCTTTGCCTCCACAAACCATGACACCAGACAAGAGCGCCAGAAAGTTACCTGCATTTGAATTAACACTATCAACTAGCCAATATCAATGCTCTATTCTCTCTTTTCTTTTGAAGCAAGAGAAAGTATACATGTAAATAAATAATTATACATCCTTTTTTTTATATACATATCTATATTTACAAACAAGAAGCAAATACTCTACGACTCCTAGCCACCCTACATTGTATTTTATATTTCTGCTTTCATTCTCTATAGTTGAAATTTAATTTTTTTAAATTATATCTTATAAGTATTGAACTGAAATTATTTTTCACTCCTATTCTTAATTTTAGAAATTTAGGTCTTTATTTGTATTGATTCGACTTTAATAAAAGTTTATTAACAATGTTACCAATTCAACCTTTTCTATAAAAAATTGAACTTTAATTTTTAAATTAGATAAATAGAGCAGTTAAATTATTGGATTTAAAAGTAGAACTAAAACTCAAAAGTATGAAGAGAATAGGGACTGAAGGCATAATTTATTATTAAGTATGAAGGAATTGTGTAAGGAGAGAAGGGAGGAAATAGGGGGCGGGCGACCCCGGATAATTCTTCTTTAGACCCCCTAAAATCTATAAAATTATAGCATATGAAAATGATAGTTTGACCCAAAATAATCAAAATTTAATTTAATCCAATGTAGTGTATAATTTAATCCAATTTATAAGGGATGGGAAGTGAAATTAAAATATTGTATGCATGAAGAAAGAGAATGCGATAGAGAGAGGCTACCCATCCAATACTGTGCTTTGCTTTTTCATCCCTTGATTTCTAATATTCTTTTTCCTTCCTTTTCCCCCATTACATACTATTCTCCACTCTCCCTTGTTAGATATATTCAGATGTTGGGTCGCTTTCCTGTATCTGACTCTCATGACAACAACGACCCATATCCTTTCCCTTTAATTTGCCCATGAATAATACATACATACATACACATACATATACATACATGCTATAACTCATTCCTTTCATCCTGGCCTCCACAATCCATAATTTCTGCAGCTAGCTCCTTTTTCTTTTCTTTTCTATTATTATGCTCCACCTTCTCTCTTACTCCATTTCCTAGTTTTGCTACCTGCAGTTGCACTCCATTCCAGGGCCTTTCCATTATTTCTTTTTCCATTTTTTTCCTAATTTTTTTCTTCTCATTTATTTCCTAAGATTAGGGTTTTAAGCAATACTTGCATCACTTACAAATTTAGGGTTTGTACTTCACTAACCCAACATAATTACTCTCCATGAATATTAATGTTAATAGTACTAGAGAAGCACACATATTTTAGCGGTTAGGTTAAGATAAATGAATTAGATCCAGAATCACACTTTGCTTTTACTTTTATTGGTTCTCTCTCTTTTTGTACCTACTATGTTAACATACTATTTTACTTCATATATGTATATATGTTTACTTGATATATTCACTTGTATCATATCTTATCCGGGAAATTGGTTTCTATGATCTAATGTCTTTCTGTCAAAGTTTCCAGGGTTAATTCCTATATCGTCTTTTAGTTTTTCCCCCCTCCTTAGGACTTGCTTTATAGACTATAATTCATCAGTCGACACCTTACAACAGTAAGTTCTATCTCATCTCTTAAATTGTATCTTTGAAGCTGACCGTGGCTGGATAATGTTTTTATTTTTTTCCCCTTAACTCGCAATAATTCATCTTTATCTCACCACCGGGATTTACAGGATCTAATCATTCTTTTCCTTTGTGTGGAGCACTATAATCTTTATGTTTTAAATTCGTATGCTTGCTTATTCTATGCATAGTTGGTGGTGGTTTCGATAATGGTTCATGTCGAGTGTTTTCAATTGGTGTTGATCATATATTACGTTTTCTGAATGTGATGGTCAAAGGGTAATACAGGATTGATCTTCTTTATTCAATGCGTTCAATTTTAATATGTAGTGATGGAGCCTGCCGTGTTTCAGACCTGGTGGTGGGACTTGGAAGGAGAAACTTCGACTTTAATCTCTTCTCTACCATGAGTTCCTTTCATCACTCGTTTCATTTCTATCAGTAATTTGGTTGAGTTGTTGTTTATTTACTTTCTCTTTCATCCTATAGGGCATCATGTTGGTTCCTAAACCTAGAATCACAAAGCTTGGTTTATTAGGAACTAGTTTGGTGTTTGTCATAATGCTGCTTCAGCTGACTGAACCTTGGGCATAGGCAGATGGTTATACTTATATAGTGCACGATTAGATCGGCTAAAAACAGAAGTAATGTAGTTAATGTTGAAGATTAATTATTTTGCTTTGTTAGTGATAGTGAACTTTTTGATTAATTTTCTAATTTGGGGAAGTGGTAAATTGTTGGTAGGAAGGAAGGAAGGAGGGAATTAATGGAAGTTAGAGAAATGGCAGGAGAGAGAGCTTCCTTCAGCCCACTCACGGATGGGAACAAGGGGGTTGAACTAGCTGCCGACTCATTCATTCAAACACTCAGTAGAAAAGAGATTGGAGATTTTTACTACTGTGATTGTGTGAATGAAGCGGGAGATAATTTTGCATCCCTCTTTCTCCATGCTTGGACTGAAGGGAGCTCCTTCTTTCTGTTGCCCTCATTTATCTATCTGTCTGTACCACCCAAAAACTGTTCTTTTCTCTTGTTTAATTTGTGTGCCACCATGTAAACTAAATTATTAGTTTCATTCATTTGAAATTTTGATTGACATTAAGTTAAAAAAGTTTGAATTTGAACAATTGACTATATATAGGCTTTTACCTATATAGCTTACTTGTCCCAAATTGCATGTTTTATTTTTGAGAAAGAGACACCATCAATCTTTCACCTCATTATCACACGTTCAGATACCCTACCAACTTGGCTAGGTCATATCATCACCGATCAGCCTCTCTTTCTTTGTAAGTAAAATTATACAAACTGGGGTGGGATCATTAATGACATGGCTGGTCAAAGAGTTGGTACTTCTCTGACATGGGGTAACTGGTTTACTCGCTTGGTATTTCAATTTTTTTTACTAGACAGGAAAACCAAACTTTGGAGAAAAGTGTAGCGCATGCAATCTAACTTATCAAATGGGAATGGTTGGTTAACTACTTAACTATTGCAGGGGCCATTATTGCAGACATATTCAGAAAAGTGTACCTTGTATTGCATGTATTGGCCTTTGCTTCTCTAACTTATATTATACACCTGTATATACCTCCAGGCTCTACCACTACTCCAGTCCACTCTGATGGAACTATTAAAATGGTCTACAAGAGATGTGGTTTGATGAATTAATGAGAGACAATGAAAGGTGTGCAAGTAAATACTGTTGTCTCTTGAGCTTGACTGTGCTATCTGCTCTCAGCCATGTGTCTTTGTTCCTAAAATTTGCACTTGCATTTTTGGTCAGACATTATACAGTTTGGTGCACGTGTTATCATGTGTTTGTTTCAAGGTGTGTTTCAGTGGTATTGGTTTTGTTTCAAAGTAAGTGAGGGCCATAGGAAAAATCTGTTTGATTACAAAAGTTGCAGAAACATCCGGCTTTTACGGCTAGTTCATGTGTGTTTCAAGTACAGATTTAACATAAATATATATCTGTGGGGGTTTTGGTTTCCGAGAAGGTTAAGTACATTTAGAACCCATTTTTCTTTTCTGTTTACTGCAACTGAAAGTGCGCATTGAGGCAGAAACCCATTATTTTATTATATTATGCAAAAGCAATTCAAACATGACATGACACTTTGGAACTTGCATTGCATCCCGTCAATCTGCGTTGATGATGGTAATTTTGTTTTTATTAAAATGATAACCATATATATATATGTATGTATAGAAACTGGGAATGGTAGTATTCATGCGTTGGGGCTTGTGAGATGTGTTACCTAATATGGGTGAGGGAAGTTCCTGTTTTAGAAACAAGCATGGCATTAACTAGAAACTCCACTTTGGGAATAAATGAGTATAAATTATGTATGAATGAACTTGCCTCACCGAGATAAATTTGCAGTGTTGGAATATATAATGGATGCTATCACACTTAATTACACAAACTATTAACAGTAGATATAAGCAATAAAAATAAATAAATCATTACAGCATTGCAATCTATACAAAATGTGGTCCCCTAGTAGTTGGTATTTTACAGCCACCATTTTCACCTGATATATAAAGTATATTATTACTTTATTGGTTTTGGTATTGTAGTTCACTAGATTCTTGTTACTTTAAACAATCTCTGATGAGTTAAAGTTTGGTCCCCCACATCCGAAATCCAGCTTGGTGGTTATTGAAAATCTCGTTTCTCAATTTACTTGTTCCCAACTTTGCAAGTTGAAGTTGCAGAATCTATTTGTCGGCAATTTTTTTATGTTTCTTCTTTGTTTATCCTCCAAATTAAGCAATGTGCACTCTGGGTATCACATTTTTTCTTTTCCATTTTTTTGGAAAAAAAAATTACAGCTCACAGTAAAAGTTCTCTACACAGCTCGATAGAGCAGCAAGATGAAATCTCCGCAATTCCTTCACTAATTTCTTTCTTTAATGATGGAAAAGATAGGACTCGATAAAACTCAAAATCCTTGTGTCTAGCAAATTGAAAAACAAGAAAGTAGTTTATCTTACACCACCTTGATTAGTAACAATAATTGAGGGTCTATTCTTCTGTACTTAAAAAAAGCACTTCTAGCTCTAAAAATATTTTTGGAAGAAAAGCTGTGCAGAACAAGTTATTTTTTGCTGGAATTTTTGACTTTTCAGAAGTGCTTTTAAAAAGCAGTTCTGAAAAGTAGAAACTAAAATTTTTAGCTTTTTCTCTCCCAAGAATATTTTTAGTGCTTAATCACTTTTTTACCCATCTAATAACATAGTTCTTTCCCCTTTTTTTCTTGGTGCTTAATTACAAATGTGTTAAAATCATTAATTAAAATAAAAAAAATATTTTTTTAAAATACTAATTACAAATATTTAATTGTTATATTTAAATATTTAAAATGTAGTTTATATATTCTAATTAAATTTTATAAGTAATTAATATTTATTACTTAAAAATATTTAAAATTTATATTTCATATATTAAAATATTAACAAGTTATAGTAATTTTTTTATATTCTTACTAAAATATAATAATATTAACTAATTTAAATTTTATTTAAATGCATATTTGTTACTTGATAATAATATGTCTAAAATAGACATTTTATTTTTCAAAAGCACTTTTTGACAGTAATGCTAAACACTCAAATTTTAAACTAAATTTTTCAAAAGTACTTTTCAAAAACACTTTTCCACAACACTTTTCAAAAGCATTTTTCAAAAGCATTGCCAAATTAGCTCTAATAGTTTTTTTTTGCACCAATTTTAATTGACTAATGACTAGCAATCACGATAATCAGATTACTCCCTACCACACCCTTAAATAACTTGTACCTAATAACATGGATAATTTGAACCAAGAAAATTCAATATATAACATTCACAAACTTCATTAACATTAAATAATTATTTCGTAAGAAAAAGCCTGTCTTAAAGTGAAACATATCATTATCCTATCGTGCAATAATATAATAGACCAGTATGACTTCGGAGCACATTTTGCATTGGATCAATTAATGTTGTGGACCAAATTATAGAGTAAGAAGTTGAAGGTAAAAATACGCTCTAAGCCTATATACTCTTCTTACATTTTAAATTTAAGCAAAATAATTTTATTTTCAAGAATCTAGCTCCTTTACTTTTCTAATTTAAAAATTCAAATCCAATTGTTAATATTATTAAAAAATTTCTATTCAGCTCACTAGTGTGACATATTAAAAATTTTAATTAAAAAAAACTCTTTAGGAAACCATGTAACAAAAATAATGTCATTGTAATGGACTTGTTTTACAAAGAGTATAAGGACCAAAATTGAAATTTGACCCTTTTTTTATAATTTCCTAAAAAAATAGAAGGTTTTGTAGTTGGACACGGGTACGTAATCATTTTAATCAGCATGAACTATTTAGACTAACCATGATTTTATAAAATTTATGGTACCGAATTATGTTAAAAGTTAAAGTATAGAGATTAAATATAAAACTTAAGCTTAATATAGGGACAGAATTAGAATTTGACCATTATATACTCTCAAGAAAGAAGTAAAAGGCTGAGTATTTGGGCACATGAGAATAAAATATTTAAACTAACCATGACATTATAAAAGTTGAAGTACCAAATTATGTCAAAAATTAAAGTGTAGAAACTAAATTTAAAACTTAGCATACTATGAGCACAAAAATTGATATTTGACGATACTTATATCTCAAAACACTACAACAAAACAACCCTACCGCGACACTTTTTTTGACCTAAGACGACGCAAAAAAGGTTGGCATAGGTTTCGCGACGCTTCCAAATAGGTTGTCTATAGTACAGTTGGCATAGGCTTCGCGACGCTTTCGAAAAAGCGTTGCCATAAGTCAATATAAGCCGGCCCTTATTTAAGGGCTAGGAAAGACCTAGTCAATGCCCACCTTTAAAAAGGGTTGGGATAGACCTAGTTAAGGCCAACCTTTAAAAAAGGTTGCGATAGACCTGTTTAAGGCAACCTTAAAAAGGTTAGTATAGTTCTTGTCTAACGCAACTTTTAAAAACGGTTGGGATAGAGCCGTCTAAGGCAACCTTAAAAAGGTTGAGATAGACTTTGTCTAAGACAACCTATAAATAAAAGGTTGGGATAGACCTATCTAAGGCAACTTTAAACAGGTTGGGATAGACCATGTCTAAGGCAACCTTTAAAAAAAGTAGGAATAGACCCGTTTAAAGCAACCTTAAAAAGGTTGGGATAGACCATGTCTAAGGGAACCTTTAAAAAAAGTTGGGATAGACCCTCCTAAGGCAACCTTAAAATGGTTGGGATAGACATTGTCTAAGGCAACTTTTAAAAAAGGTTGGGATAAACTCGTTTAAAGCAACCTTAAAAAGGTTGAGATAAATCTTGTCTAAGGCAACCTTTAAAAAAGGTTAGGATAAACCCGTCTAAGATAACCTGAAAAAGATTGGGATAGACACGTATAATGTAATTTTTTTTCTATTTTTTATTATTTCAATATTAATATATTTTTATAAATATTTATAGTGAATAATGATAGGAATTTTGCTTTAAATACAACTAAAAAAATATAAAATATAAAATATAAAATTAAAATTAAAATTAAAATTAAAATTAAAATTAAAATAAAGATTGAATATTCACTACAAAAATCGATCCAACAATCAAAATACACTAACATTTAGCTGAAATGTATACCACTAACATTCAACTCAATCTACAAAAGTAAACAAATAAAAAAATACCTAAGGCGATGGGCATTGATATTGATGTTGTACTACAAAAAAGCTAATACAGTTTGAAATTGCAACTTTAATTCCAAGAAACTCTGTTGATCTCTTATTTCTACAAAGGTAGCCCCAAGTAGTGAAATATATCCAGATCCAAGTATACCATATACCCTAACAATCTATTTTGTTTACTACCTACTTGTAACATATGCAGTTATTTCTTTTCACCTTTATTGCTTGTAACGCCCAAATTTGGGCCTAGTAGAATTGGGCCCATTGGGCCTTGGGCTTGGGAGCGTTTAAAATTTTTGAGAACAAGAGAACGACACTAATGCAAGTTGGACCTATTAGGTGAGTGGTTTTGGAAGGTTAGGGGGTTCTATGAAGTCCCGGAATCAAACCTGGGCTTTAGGAAAAATTTTGGTTTTAGGTGAATAAAACCCTGGGAGTTAGAAGGTGGGCTTTAAGAATAAAATGTGGAGAAAAATGACACAAAAGGGGTTATGGTCTAGTGGCAAATGACGCCACATAAGGGACAAGGGAATGACGCCACAAGGAAGCAAGGGGTCCAAGGTTCAAGTCTTGGCTGTTGCATTTCATTTTGATTTCCTTTTTAAATGAACTTAGACTTTGGCCCATAGACTTATATTTAGTTGCGCATATTTTAAGACACAAAAGGAGCTTGTGTTGTGGTGGCATGTAGCGCCTGGAGCAGAGGAGAGGGCAAAGGTTCGAATCTCATGTCAAGCAAGGGAGTGTTTATTTTGCGGATTGGAAGGCCAGAGTTTGTGTTGGATTTAAACTCCGCTGAACGAGGGATCCCACATCGGGAAGCTAGCATGAGAGAAGATGAGAAGCTGGCTTTAAATAGAGTGATCTATGAGAAGAGTAAGCACACCTTGGTTCCTATCAGGTGTGTATTTCGCACTACTCTAGCTGTAGAGCGGCAAATGCCAAAATGTCGGTCACACGACGATAGTAGCCACACGAGCGTGCGAGCGCCCGTGTGGGAGCTTCGACGCAATAGTTGAGGCCCTCATGAGTGTTCTCATGAGTCTAGGCTGCCTTGGGCCATTGTATGATTGTGTAGTAGATATCGAACTGTTCTATGCGAATCTCATATCTGTGGCTAGAAATGGGCTAAATGGGCCACACGAGCGTGTGGGCCTATTTGGGCCGAGATTGGGCTCTAGGCCCAATCGCATCGTTATCTCGTTTCTTCCTGTTAGGGTGTTTTGTATCGCAGGATGATTTTAAAGATTCTTAATCTTCACTGGTTTTCGGAAAGGACTTAGCAAAACCCGGTGAAACAAGGACTGGTGCTAAGGGGTTGGCGGCACACTCGTAATCAAGGTGTGTAATCTCAAACTCCTGTTTGTTCTGTAAATGCTATGATCTATGAATCGGTTAAAAGCCGAAATACCCTTGGTGGGTAAATTACTGAATTAACCTTGGTGGGTAAATTACCGAATTGCCCTTGGTGGGTAAATTATCGAATTGCCCTTGGTGGGTAAATTACCGAATTGCCCTTGGTGGGTAAATTACCGAATTGCCCTTGGTGGGTAAATTATCGAAATACCCCTGTAGGGTAGAATTACTGAAATACCCCTGAAGGGTAGGATTATCGAGATACCCTTGAAGGATAGAACTATCGAAATACCCTTATAAGGTAAAATGATTGTTTTGCCCTTGTGGGTAAATGACTGACTTAGATTATGAATTGGACTGATTTGACTGGGATTGTATGACTGTGTTTTAACTGACTTGATGGTGGTTGTATGTCTGGTACGCTTTTAAATTATGTTTAAATGTCTATTACTGAGCATGGCCATTTTGCATACATGTGTAATGATTGAGCATGACATACACTGCATACATAACATATTGCATTAGGTTGGGTTATATATTTGGAGGAAGTACTGTACTGGTGGCTATGCCACGTTACACTGATTCAGTGGCTCTGCCACGATATACTGATTTTAGTGGCTCAGCCACAAATACTGATACTGGCAGCATTACTGCGTTATACTGGCAGCTCGGCTGCATTCTTGGTGTGTAGGGCTGGGTGGGTTGACTTGGTCCCCACAGGAGTGTAGGGCTAGTATGGGAGGTGTGTTTGTTGGATTGGGTGGGCTGCATTTTCTCTGTTTGCATTACCATGATTTTGGGGCCTTAGGCCCGAACTGATACTGCATGGGCTTGGGCCCAGACTGTGATTGCAACTGGGATTACACACTGAGTTCTTGTAACTCACTCCTTTACTTTAATTGTACAGGTAATCCCCAGCCGTAGAGGATTTGGAGCTGCAAGGGACTCAGAGGTGGCCACTTGTTCCGCACGTTTTAAGGGTGAACTAAGTATTTTAAATTTGGATTTCTTTACTTTAATTATTGGGTTTTGTTATTGTTGTAATAAGGCCATTGGAACTATTTTAACTTTTATTTGGATTTCTTTAAATATTGCAAATTTAATCAACATGCAGTTTTCAAAACAATAAACAACTATTTTTCAAATAACTCGTTTTCGTAAATGATAAGACCAAATTCTTTGTAATCGACTCAGTTTTATTAAACAAGACAAAACGCGCATTTTGAAAGAATAATAAAATGAGTAAATCCCTCTTTGGGCATAAGTGAGGAGAAATGAAATTTAGAACTTATAAACGTGATTTTAAACAATACGTTTTCCAACAACCATGTGGTTTCAAACATCACCTGATGTAGCACACTAGATTCGGTCGTAACGTTTAGGCTGGGTTTGGGGTGTTACATTGCTTCTTGACTCTTGGCTATATTTAGCGTTATCCCTCGAGACCCAACCTTGCTGTAAGCCAATTGCAGACTTCATTCATCTCTTTAGGGATTGTGAAATGATCAATCCTGCACAAACTGGATCAAAAACTTAAAACTTTGTCTGGATTTGTATTCCCTTTAAGATCACAAGGACTAAGAATACACTTTTGAAGAAAACAATCCATTGGAAGTTAATATGAGCTCTATGCATGAGGTGAGAGATCATAAACAGTGTTGGCTTGTATGCTTGTATGCTTTTATGGAATAAATGTTGCAAATCAAAGTATTTGCATTGCTTGTATGGTTTGAGAAAAGATATAATTGCCAGCACAAAAGGGTTGGCTTAATCTACATCATTGTCCACCAAAACTAAAAAAAGAAAAACTCGGAAATAATAAATCACCTTTCACCAAGAAAAATAGGAGATGAAGTAAAAAGCTCCACTAATATAGCACCAACAGCCCACATATCTGTAAACGCTACTATTATCAGACATCATTCAAGCAAAATTTTACAAAGTCTTCAATAAGCTAATGAAATAATTCAGTGATCTCTAGAAATCACACTCTAATTTTGTAAAGGGACTTCCCCATCTACATATATCAGAAAGAATTATCATGCATTGGCTCAATTCCTTTAGTCTTCCATTTATTAGGGGCATCAGATAAGATGAACAAGAGAAACGAGAATACTTTGTTTACCAGGGGTAACATACTCAAATGCTGCAGGGTTGTATTAGAGAACTTGTGCATGAAGTTCCAAGGGCTCCAAATGGTCATGCGAAACTGAATCTGCCTCATCCCTAAGATTCCTGCACCAAAAAAAAGAAATATAATCACTTGCTTACACCTAAGATTGGCATCTCAAATACATAATTAATCATTTAATATTCCGTTGTTTGTTACTTTTTTTATATTTGGATTTGGTATATGGAAAAAAATAAAAAATTTCTGAAAAATCAAAATTACAGTTATTTAACATAAAACGCATAATTTTACTTTCATCTTTTTCATAAATGATAGAATCATATATGCTCTCTCTATATAAATCATTCTTTCAAATGAGTATAATTTTACCTTTTAACAATTTCGAACAGAAAATATAGAAAACGGCGAACACCGAACAACAATTAAATCAAATAGCAACTATGTGGGAGCTTTAACCAATAAATTCAAATTATTCAAAAAAGAAGAAGAAGAGATAAAGCTTATAATCAATAACAATGTCAAAGACTTAGAAGTCCAAATATTTTCTTTCAAATTTCACTGCATTGAGAAAACACTAAAAAATTGAGCTAAAATTTCAAATTCACTAGAATTTTAAACACTTACATATATGAAACGCCAGTTTCGCGAAGCAGATCAGCAATTCAACTAGCCTGAGCTTTAATTTGAGGTCGGTTCAAAGACCTGGAAGCTCCAACAGCCGGGTCGTCAAATAGCCAGAGCCCAGATCCGAAGCACCACAGGAAACATGCGACGAAGGAAGCGGCAAGCACTGCGCCACCTCGGAGTGGATGGTGTGTGGTTTGCATAAAAAACCACCATTAGTAGAATATAATGTTAGCTTCACAGAAGTTGTTACATAAAAAAATTCTCTTATATGCCAAAAATAAGAAAAATGAAAGTTTTTTAAAACTAAATATATTAATTGAAATTCGATTCACTGCTCTAATCATCTATTAACAATTTATTAACAAGTTGAAATCTTTTTAAACTATAGAGAACAGAGACAGAGAGAGAAACCCTGTAGTTCAAAACCAATAAATACCAATTCTTATACCAATAGTTGGCCAAAACGTTAGAATACACCATTTAGTAAATTCAAATTGATAAACACCGTTACTAGTTGCCTGTTTTCTTAAAAAGTCCAATAAATAGTGTTCAACTCGTCTAAGCCGAATCTCAAAGCCGAGTTTTCTTTTTTAAATGATGTACTACTAGCCATTTGAACCTACCAATAATATTGTAAAAGTAGAAAGACTAAATTATGCTAAATAAAATTAGAAAAACTGAATCCCAAATTTCAACATAATAAAGGGTCTAAAACCATAATTAGATCACTAAAATCAGGCTAGTCGTACAATTGAAAGATAAAAGAGGGACAAATACAAATGGCTAGAAAACCAACCAAGCCCATGGCATGTTTGAAAACATGTTAAAGAGGGAATAAGCCTTCAAATTCATCATAGAAGGGATAACATGATTTCGCTAAAAATCTAAAACCAAACTTATCCGCATATAAAATTTGTTTGAAGTATAGAGCAAAAACACACTCATAAAAACAAAAAACTTAAGAACTTAAACAGTTTGATTAACTGTTTGTATAACTAACTTACTTGGATTGAGACAAAACAAACTTCCACAGCTTCCTGAGAAAACAAAAAAGCGCAAAATTAATCCTTTAAAAGACAAATCAGCAAAGGAAATACTACTAGAAATTCAGTAGATAAGAACTAAACAGGAGTGAAAATCCAAAGATTCAAAGCACCTGTGCCAAGCCAGTGAAGACAGCTGGTTCCAAAGAACGATACAATTTTGAGAGAAAATATATGGTTTTCTCCAAGGGTGGATACCAAGTTATGAATACATCTGGGTTTGCACCCGCGCTAACTCCTACTTGAAATGTGTAACACCCCTAACTCGTATTCGTCATTGAACTAGGGTTACGAGGCATTACCTATACAAATACAACCCAAAATAGGCATTCATTTCTTTACATGCTTTGCATATTAACTACATCAGTACACTTAACTTATTCAAATTTCGAATCTTAGCATTTCTTTGTTCATATCAAAATAAAGATTTCATAAGCTGATTAACGAGCATAACACTTCCAATCAATGTGCATATTGAACCGAATACACATATCAAACAAAAATTTCATGCATGGTATTCAAACACTTAGTTATAAACATGCATATTTCGTTTCATAACAAGCACATATAATACCACCTTTGTTTATAGGACTTAGCAAACATTACCGAATTATTGTAATGAACACTTGATCAACTTTGGCCATTTCTATAAACTTTAGCCGAATCAAGACATACTCAAACCTATATGTTTTAAACCAAATTGAAATTTCATTCATACAACTAATATGAATTAATTCATATTCGATCATGTTATTAAACCTTCATGTAACATACATTTGACCTACCTTTAACTCAATTATCACACCCATCACCTAAGCCGAATTAAAACATTTAATAGATGTAAAAACATATCAAATGCACAACACCCATATCTATCTAAATATGGTATACCCTATTCGAATGTTCCTATGATTATTAACCATCAATCTTAAAAGTAAAATTTCTATATCATAGCAAAAATCACACTTATCAAATATAATAAAACTTAATGTTAATATATACTAGACATTACTATTAATCACAAGATAATTTATAATCATCAACTAAAGCTCATTCATCAACCTGATCAAAATCATTTGAATCAATTTATAACAACCTTAATCGCAATTCAACTAACCTCCAAGACTATTTCACCATGCATATACTAAATACATCACACACACACACACACACACACATATATATATATATATATACATGATGATTAAAATTTTGCATAAACTTAAACATCATTTCTAGCCATTTTTGCATGGCTTAATATTTACATCTTCAAAACGAACCCAAAACACAAGCTAGTCTATACATGCCATAGTTTCAAAAATTCAACTTAAAAAAAATACCAAAGTTAGTTGATAGTGTGATAGACTTTGACGATGATCCCCGAGCTCGTAACTAGACTTCAGAATCTATAAAACCATACAAATAAACACACACAGTAAGCTATCATAGCTTAGTAAGTTATAAGCAATTTCACAACAACAATGCATTATAACATTATACTAGCAAAGTCAAAATAATAAAATCACAACCAAGGTTTATAACCATGACTATAGTTTATATAACCTTTCGAAAACTTTCTTATTTCACAGCCCAAAGGCCGAACTTCCAAGCCTTCGATAATAGATTTCACATGCATATATAGTACTTACCGAACTTATTCTTGCACTTCAAACCCATATAAATCACATATTCAAGATTAAAACTAATCAAATGAACTCTTTATACAAAATTCCACATGACAGAATACAATATATGAAATTCATGTAGAAAATCAATGAGATTTTGTAAGCATTTCTCCATGTCAACCAATATCAATTGAACTATATATTTAATTGATACATTCCATCCAAACTAATTTGTCACACTTACTTGATTTCAATTAATATCATCTCATAATATCAACTTACCAAAATTCAATCCAAGATATAAAAATTAATCGCACACTTAGTGCTCGGAAATTAGATTCGCACACTTAGTGCATAACGACCGATTTCGCACACTTAGTGCTCGGTATTTTAAAATTCGTACACTTAGTGCTCATTATCCGATTTCACACACTTAGTGCTCGAAAGTTAAATTTTCACATTAGTGCATCTCTCAAACTTGTTCCTTATTCATACATATACATATAAACTGAACTCCAACCATATATATTTTTATTCAAATAAACTAATTCATTTCATAAACCATTATCACATTCGGCAATATCCATTATATAAATATATACTTCCATTTAATTCATTTACATCATTATAAATAAATTCAATGCAACTCAATTGCTTAAAAACTTACCTCAAGTATCGACGGACTTCGTTTTTTGACTATTCAATTAACTTCTCCTTTCCCTGATCCAATCCCGATCCTTTTTGTTCTTGATCTAATAAATTTCAAATTTAGCTCATTCAAACATATTTTCATTCAATTTAATCCAAAAACACATAAATGGGCAAATTATTGTTTTACCCCTGGCATTTATAATTTTTTACAATTTAGTCCCTATTGCACAAAACACAAAATACTCAAAATTTGACCACACTTCTTTAGGTCCAAATCTTCATCATCTTATTACAAGCTCATACAATTCATTTATTTCACATTTTAGTCCCTCAAAATTTTATTTTTGCAATTTAATCCTAACTACTCAATTTCATCAAAAATTTAAAGACAAAACTTGTTAATCTAACACATATAATCAATATTTCATCATTAACCCACAAAAACAACAAGCTTTCTTCAATGGCAATTCACAAAATACACAACCAATTCAAAAATTCAAGCATGGGCTAGCTAAATCACATAACAATGATCTCAAAAACGTAAAAATTATCAAAAACCGAGCTAAACACTTACCTTAATCAAGCTCAATAAAGGCCGAATGGAGCTAGGTCTTTTTCTTTCTCTTTTCTTTTGTTTTCGGTCAAAAATATGAAGAAAGATGAACACTTTTCATCTTTAATCCATTATCTTATTTTATAATATTAAATTATATCATAATAATATAAAATATAATAAACAAATCAAACTACTATTATATGCATGCCAACCGGCCACCATCCATCCTTTTATGGTCAAATTGCTACTTAAAACCTCCAATTTATGAAAACATCAACAATTCGGCATGTACACATTTAACCACCAAATTTTCTTTTTATGCGATTAAGCCCTTTTTCACAATTAAGCACCAAAACGATCAAATTTTAATACGAAATTTTCACACACATCAATTCACACATAATGAGCATAGAAAATGATATTAAAATATTTTTCTGACTCGGATTCGTGGTCCCGAAACTACCATTCCAATTAGGGTCAAAATCGGGCTGTTACAAAATAATTACTTACGCTTTAGAAAGAGATGCCGATTTCTTGTATTCTAGGAACTCTGAATATATCCATGCAATGAAAACTGGGATAACTCCTAAGAGAAAAGACACATGAAACAATTATAAAAAAAGGCTTCATTAAGTATTTCGGGTAAAACTAGTCATAGAAGAACAAGTTGATCAGTTTAAATAGATATAAAATATTATAAAATAGTAAGAACAAGTGACATAAGTTAGAATAGTGGAGTGAAATATTCACATAATGCATGATTATAGAAGTTTAAAAGATGAAAAATAAAAGCTCAATTTGAAATAGATGTTGAAATAATTAAAATGCCACTCCTGCAATATAACAATTGCGCGTAAGTTCTTTTGATAAAATATCAAGTAAAACTTCATAAACTTCCCAATCTCATTCACAGTTTCACTTTGATTTCCATTATGAACACTAGTATCATCACAACTAATCAAAATTCATCAGATTCTCCATACACATTGTGTAACTCAGTTGTGAGTCAAATCTTTTCACGCATCAAACCAAGTAAGCCACTTATGTAAATCTAGTAACCATAGAACTTTCATAGATTCTTAGTAGAAACAAGAAATTTAACCCTCAAAAGTCAGAAGTCAAAAGTATCATCATTGTTAATCTCAAAAGAAAAAGATAATTTTCTACAAACAAACACGAGCTTGTGAGTAAGCTCTGAAACTCTATAGAAAAAAAATGAGGGGGCCTGAATCTTAGATACTTCCTCAATAACGAAACAAAATAAACAGAATCCAAAATTAGTATATAGAAATCAGAAATTCAATAATTGCAAAAAACAACTACAAATGTTTTCAGCTAATAAGCAAGCAATTAATATACATTGCGTTCGACGGCTTCTTATCTGATGCCTTTCACTGTTCCAAAAAGAATAATTTAGATAAAAGTAAAAAATTTTAAATAAATAAAAAACGTTAACGAGACATGCATTAACATGAAAGATGTCGAAAGAGGGAGTGTACCATGGCGAAGCGACGGAGGTTTGAATACAGCAGTAGCAGAATGATGAAGGGGCAGTTGCGTGAATAGATGGGGAGTTTTAAAAGAAATGAGTTTAGGGCTACGGTTTTATCCCTGTTTTAATATACAATACAAAGTGGGAAATTGGGGGGAAAATAAAAGAAAAAGAGATTTCAGGTGGGATTTCTGGGGTTGGGGGGGGGAATCGATTTTGGGAAAAAGAAGGGGAAAAAAAAGAAGAGATTTCATTTGAAATTTTGGGATAAGAAAATCTAATTACAAAACGACACCTTTTTGCAAAAAACATATTCATGGCGTTTGGAAAAAACGCCGCTATTGCTTGACTTTTAGTAGCATTTGGACCAAAAACGCCACTATTGTTCAACTTTTTTACGGTGTTTTTGTTGAAAACCCCGCTATTGCTTACCTTTTTGGCCTTTTTTTATAAATGCCGCTAACGCTCGACTTTTTTATAATTTTTATATTGAATTATTGTATCTTTCATATAAATTTTAAATAAATATTTTTTTAATTTTAAGTAATATTTAAAAGAATTAAATAAAATTATAATTTTTATATAAATTTTTATGTAACAAAACAAAAACAAAAACAAAAAATTCCAAAATATGATGTCTTGTACAAAAAATTCCTATTTTGTTTTTTAAATTTGATGTCTTGTACAATATAATATTATTTTATAAAGACCAGATCATTTTATTCAAAAATAAAATTAAAATAAAAAATTCTTCACACTCTCTTTAACTTGTGCTCACACAGACACTGTAGTTCTAAGCAATCCTACTCGTATTTTAAAACGGCGATGTTTTGATTAAACCAGAATAATTTTTTGCGGCGTTTTTACACTAGCGCCGCTACAGCCCAATACTTCTATTATTCAATAATTTAATAATCCAAAAAAATTGAAAATCTAGTCAAATTATAATGTTAGTTTGTTGAGTTTCAAATTTTATTTAATTAAAAAATGATTTTAAGATGTTCATTCAATCTATCAATTTAATTTGTTTAAATTTGATTTTATCCAATACCTCTATTATTAAATAAATCAATTTATTATTTATACTATTTAAACCAACCAAATAAATCTAAATTGTATCAGAATTAACATTTGTAATATAAAAAATATTTTTTTTCAATTCCAATTCAATTAAAAAAACAAAAAATTTCATTTACAAAACTATAAAAAACAATAAATAATATTATTTTAAATAGTAAATGTTAACTCTATTTCAATTTAAATTTATTTAATAACACAATGAATAAATAGATCCATTTAATAATACAAAGACTAAAATAGAAATTTCTTAGACTTTCACCTTATTTGATAAGGTAATTCTTTTTTATTGAGCGAGTATAAGTATAAAAATAAACATTAAAAACATGACTCAATCATTACTTTCCTAGACCATAATAACATTGGACAAAACCGACATATTGAAAGATCTAAGCTAAATATAAATCTCAATATTTATACAAAATGAGAGGCTTAAATCTGAGCACTCTGTCCCCGACATCAATTTTTAACAAGAATGCTTAGTGATATGTATTTTATTTTGGACGTGATTGTGTGGTTGATTTTTAGGATTTTTTTTTAAATTTATAAATCGAATAACTAAACAAACCAACACTAATGTTTTTTAAACCGAACCAGTTCAGCCACCAATTCACCAATCCGACAGGTTCTATTAAAAAATCGTTAAAAATTAAAAAATAAAAAACCCCAATTCAACTGTCAATTTAATCGGTCCATGCCAGTTACTGGTCTAACCGAATCAAAGCCATTCTTCAGACTAGTAACCCCGGCTAGCTCCCAATCCGACCAGCCAATATTGTCCGGTTCAAACATCATTGACCAACACTTAAATAGTAAATTGATTTCTGGAATGGTATCATTATCCAGCCTAACAATGAATGAGAAACCGAAAAACCTGGTCAAACCAAATTGATTAATTCTAATTAGATTAGTTCGATTTCTAACACGAGCACAAACATATGACATTCTAAGAACCCTACAAATAAGGGTGAAAAAGACTTGATTAAAAATAGCTTAGTTCTGATTGACATCGGTTAACTGATTTACAGACCAAACCGTTCTTTAGTAACATTGGCCTCTCCTTTACTCACGTCTTCATTTGATTTACCCTAAACCCTAAACCTTATAATTCTAAACCCTAAATTCCAAAACACTCACTCTAAACCATAAACCATAACCCTTGAATATTGGAACCCTAAACTCAAAACCATATCCCATAAACTACAAACCCTTAAACCCTTAACTCTAAACCTTAAACTCTAAATTAATTAGATAAACTTTTAATATTATATATTCATTCAATATTTTAGGAAATTTAAATAACATTTTCAATTTACTAATTAATTTTGTTTCTCTAGAGATGCATGGGTTACCAATTTTTAAAATTTTAATATATATAAAGTTTATCTATTATTTCTTAAATAATTTAAATTATAATTATAATTTTAATATATTCATATTAATATTATCCCTAAACCCTAAACCCATAATCACAAAATCCTAAACCCTAAACCCATAAAACACACAACCCTAAAACCTTAAACAATAAACTATAATCCCTAAACCCTAAACTCTAAACACTAAACCTTAAACCCTAGACTAAATTGATTTTTTGCGGCTGTAATAGGCCAATTTAGCCCGGGCCCATACAAAAAATAATAAACCCAAAATAATAAAACAAAGTCCAAGTCCAGTCTAAAATATATCATTTGGCTCGATCGGAATGGCCCATTACTTGAAAAGATTGAAGGTCCATGTAACACCCCAGATCTGGCCTAGACGTTACGACCGGATCTAGCATGTCACATAGAAGGGAAAATTGAAAATCTCGCGCACGTTTAAAAGTTCGTAATCTTTTCAAAACTCCAAACCTAGTTGTTTGTGAAATTCAAACTTGCTTTAATTGTGTCTTGTAAAAATGTTATTATTGCTTTCGAAAACTTTGTTTGTTAATGAAGTTTAAGTGTGAAATTGCGGTAACGTGATATTTTGAAAAAATAATTATTGTCGTTTTAAGAAAACTACGTATTTATAAATCTAACGGTTATTAATGGAAACTTAAAAGAAATTAAACCAGTGGCCTTATTACAACAATATTAACCCAAAATTAAATAACTTTAAAATAAGAAAAAATGAAAATTTACTAAGTCATGAGAAATGTTCCCGATGTATGGCCACCACAGAGTCATCCGTCGTTCCAAATCCTCTAACGCTGGTGATCACCCGCGAGGTTAAAGCAGAGGGGTGAGTTACGAGAACTCAGTGTGTAATCCTCTAATTGATCATCAACTGGGCCCGAGCCCATACAGATACAGACTGGGCTGAAGCCATACAGAAGCAAACTGGGCCGAAGCCCATACAGAAGCAGACTAGGCCGAAGCCCTATTCAGTACAATCTGAGCCTTAGCCCTATTAACATGATAAAGTAGATAATGCATGCAGCCCAACCTAATAATCCATTCGCTACACACCCCCGTACCGGCCCTATACACCTGTGGGGACCAAGTCAACGCACCCAGCCCCTACACACCAAGAACTCAGCCGAGCTGCCAGAATATAAGCGGTTTAAAGCTGTCGATAGATCCACAGTCGTCTCGGCGACCCGTGCGATCTTAACAATCGAATTGGTGGGTCCACAGTCGTCTCGGGCGACCCGTGCGACCCTAACAATCAAATCAATGGGTCATCTCGGGTGACCCGTGTGACCCTAACAATCAAATCGGTGGGTCCACAGTCGTCTCGGGCGACCCGTGAGACCCTAACAAAACTATCACTTCCTCCAAATACAAAATCCCTATCCCATGCAGAATGTCATGTATGCAAATCCCATATCAAAATGATGTATGAAATAAATTACTACTATAACCAGATAAACAGAATACACACGATCATACTAATCAACCTTTAAGGGTATAATAGTCATGTTCACCCCTTTGGGGTATTTCGATAATCCTACCTATCGAGGGCATTTCAGTAATTCGCCCACTAAGGGCATTTTGGTAATTCATCCACTAAGGGTATTTCGGTAATTTTACCCACCAAGGGCAATTCAGCTTTTGCCTGATTCACGGAATAATGCATAACATAACAAGTAGGGGTGTGAGATTACACACCTGATTACGTAGAGTACTAAATAATCACTAGCACCTTCACCTATACAAAACATAACACACAATTAACACATTCCACACTAGTACTACCATGAGGGTACAACGGTCATTTGTCATTTAGGGGTAAAACGGTAATTACACACTAATGGTATTTCGGTAATTTTACAATCTAAGGGTATTTTGATAATTTTGCAATCAGGGGTATTTCGGTAATTTTGCAAATAGAGGGTATTTCGATAATTTCACAAATCGGCGGTATTTCGGTAATTTTGCAAATCAGGGGTATTTTGATAATTTTGCAAATCGAGGGTATTTCAGTAATTTCGTAAACCAAGGGTATTTCGGTAATTTTACAAACTAAGGGTATTTTAGTAATTTTGCAAACCAGGGGTATTTCGATAATTTTGCAAACCAGGGGTATTTTAGTAATTCCACAAATTAGGGGATTTTAAATAGAGATAACGATGCGAATGGACCTAGGGCCCATTCTCGGCCCAAATGGACCCACAAGTTCGTGTGGCCCATTTAGCCCAAATCTAGCCACAAATATGAGATTCACATAGACTAGTTCAATATCTACTATACAATCATACAACTTATTCATATGGGCCCACGGGCCCATTGGGCCCACCTTGGCCCAACCAGCATCAACCCACAAGAATACTCATGGTGGCCTCGACTATCGCGTCGAAGCTCCCACATGTGTGCTCGCACGCTCGTGTGGCTACCATCTCCGTGTGACCGGCATTTCGACATTTGCCACTCTACAACTAGAGTAGGGCGAAATACACACCTGATAGGAGTCTGAAGCTAATCCGCGCTCCGAATGCTCCTATGCCCAAACGCCCACTGAGGTATGCTTCCTCTCCTCATAGACAGCTCCATTTATAGCCAGCTTCTCACCTTCCCTCTTGCTAGCTTTCCGATGTGGGATCCCTCATTCAGTAGCTTTTAAATCCAACATAAACTCTGGCCGTCCAATCCGCAAAATAACTACTCCCTTGCTTGTCATGAGATTCGAACCCAGGCTCCCTTGTTACATAATCCACGTCGCTAGACACTTTACCAATAGCTCCTTGTTGTATTAAAACATGCGCAACTAAATATAAGTCAATGGCCAAAGTCTAAGTTCCATTTAAAAAGAAAATCAAAATGCAAGCACCAAGACTTGAACCTTGGACCCCTTGCATCCTTGTGGCATCATTCCCTTGTCTCATATGTGGCATCATTTGCCACTAGAACACAACTCCTTTTGTGTCATTTTTCTCCACATTTTATTCTTAAAGCCTACTTACTATCTCCAAGGGTTTTATTTACCTAAAACCAAAATTTTCCTAAAGTCCAAGTTTGATCCCGGGACTTCATGGAAGCCCCCTAACCTTCCAAAATCACTCACCTAATAGGTCCAACTTGCATTAGTGCCGTTCTTTTGTTCTCAACAATTTTAAACGCTCCCATGGCCAAGGCCCAATGGGCCCAATTCTACTAGGCCCAAATTCGGGTCGTTACAGTCCATCTACAAGCTTGACGTATATGGGGACACAATCTTCAAGGATATGTAATCTTAGATATGATATGCAATCCTAGAAGATATGGTATGTAACCTTAGAAAATATGATATGCAATCTTAGATATGATATGTAAATCTTAGATATGATATGCAATCTTAGAAGATATGATTTTGTAATCTTAGAGATTTAATTTGTAGATACCTTTTAATCTTAGCTGTTGATATAATTGATCTGTTCCGTTGGATTTGGGGAGGCTCAACTATAAATAGAGGCCTCTCCCTTCATTGTAAAGCACACTTGAGTTTGGAGCAATAATAATTCTTAAGAGCATTCACTCAAATTTCTCCCTCTCTTGCGTTCTTATTTTCTGTGGCTTGTTCTTATTTTGTTCTTCGTTCATCTTCGTTTCTTTTTGAGTTGCTTCCGTTCGAGTTAGATTTTGGTGGAGGAATTTCGTTGAGTCCTTATATTGCGGGAATTAGGTTGACTTATGCGTTTTTTTAACTTTTTATTTATTTATCCATATCATTTTTATCCTCTTTTTTTATTTTTTTAAAAATTGTCATTAATTGTTTTGAGTATATTATTTACCTTATATTATTATTTTTTTATACATGAATTTAATCTTGTGAATAAATTTTTTTCCTTAAATTTTTCATAGATTCTTTTAAAATTGCTATTATCTACTCTATAATTTCTATTTTGATTGTTCATTTTTTTGAATCCATTATCTTTGTTTACCTTAACATTATTATTATTGCTTGTCATTTTTTTACTTAATTGTTTATGTTAGTGCTAATTGTCAATATGACCTGCAACTTTAGTAAATTGTACTTTTTGTAATAACTTAATGTTACTTTTTTAAATCTTTGTTTAAAAATATCTATCTCCTTTAATTACCACATTTTATCCAAAAGTTTTTCTTAAATAAGGCAATGTTTTGTGTTTAGAAATTCGAGAAATAGTGCCCTAACGTGCTGGGTTTCGATTTTCCATTTGACTAAAAAACTCAATATCCTTTTAACGAATTTTGTAAATCATGAGATGGTTTTGGTTGTAACATCCCTAAATTGGGCCTAGTAGGATTGGGCCCATTGGGCCTTGGGCGTAGGAGTGTTTAAAATTTTTGAGAAACAAGAGAATGGCATTATTTCAAGTTGGACTTATTAAAAAGATGATTTTAGAAAGTTACGGGGTTCTATGAAGGTTCGAGTTCAAGTTGGGCCTTAGTAAAAGTTTGTGTTTAAGCCTATTAAGGAGAGATAGTAAGTGGCATCAAGGCTTATAGAAATAAAAGAGTAAATTGCTAGCATAAATGAGCATATGGCAATGAGGTTATGGCATCAAGTGAAGTACCTTGAGGGAAGAGGTTCAAATCCCATTGTGTGCAAATTTTGACTATTATTTTTGTACTATTTCCCTAAATTTCAACCAAGCTTGTAAATAAGGCAAAATTGGACTTTTAAATTATGGTAAGGTGGACTTATTAAATTATGGAAATGTATGGTAAGGAGGAAAATAAGGGATTTTAGGTAAGGTGGACTTATTAAATTATGGAAAGGTATGGTAAGGAGGAAAATAAGGAAAAAGAAAAGAAAAAGAAATAAAGAAAAAAACATATTATGGAGCATTTTAGGGAGTGAATCATGGATGAGAGGTAGTGGATGAGTTAGGTCAAAAAAAAGAAAGAAAGATGAATGAAATGAGAAGTGCATAGGGGGGATGATATTCGGCTATGAAGAGGGGTGTTTAGGCAATTTTAGCTTTTGGTCATTTTTCCTTTCAAAAATATTTTTGGTTCTTTTGATTGTATTCCTCTTTGCCGAAACTTCAATTTGCCTATTAACTTCTACTCTTTTCTTTTCAAACAATATCTATTCTACACCATAACTGAAACATCAAGTTCATCTCATAATCGAAGTTTGATTCTTGTGGTTGCCGAAGCTTCTTTGCCTTCTCGGGTTTTCGGTGGTGCAAGAAAGTATTCTTCCTCTTCTTTCATTTTCTTCTTGCTTCTCTTTTACTCCCTCTTCTAAAATCGATTAGTCACCCTGTTCTTTTGACCAAGGCCGAATCTATTCCTTGCTACTTCCATCCTCTTGGTTCTCTTGGTGTGGACTGAATCGGTAGAGTGTTAGCTTACACTCTCGTCATCTTTCTAGTCTTTGGCTTTCGGAAGAGGGTTGGTAAGTAGAGTCTCGAAGTACTTTATTAGAGGGCCAATCGAACACCCATCTCTCGTAATAAGAGACTCGGATTGTTGGTAAGTGATATAGATTGTTAATCAATCGCAATACTTGGTTGAAGTTGTAAATTGAGCTTTGGACTAATTGTTGACCGATTGTACCTTTAGGTGCCGCGGTGAGCATCGTGTTAAGGATTCCGAATAAGGTGTGTAATCTCATATCCTTCCATATACATATCTGAAATGGTGTGTAATCTCACACTTCTCTGAATATATGTATGAAATATGCTGTTAATCGGCCGAAATACCGAAGAAAACTAAAAACCGGCATCCATAATCACTCGGGCGTGCGTATGATCGTAGTGGTAATCGTATTTCGTAATAAAACAATTTCAGTTAGAAGCAGTAACGTGTTTTTGAAAAATCACTAAAAATAGGAGAAAAGGAATTAGAAAGTGAATAAGATATAAAATTAAAGCTTACTGTGTCTATTTTAATATGGAAGAAATAGAGAAGGAAAAGGAATTTTATATTCTGAGATATCTTGATTTTAGTGAGACTGGTTCTGATTAACTTCGGGGTTCACTGATCTGTTTTGGAAAAATCATATAAAATTGTACAAAATGAATTATGGGTTATAATTTATATGTATGGATTCCTTAGTGAGCCTATTTTCAAGAGAAACAAGTTGGAACAGTATATGAAAACCGTATAGTGAGATATTTGAAATTAAGGTAAGAGAGGTCAGAATCATTGGATAGTGAAACAATGGAAACTTTAAGGAATAAACTGTACTAAGTGGCTGGGCCAAATTCTGAAAATATTACAATAAGAAGATATATGAGTCTAGTTTCAAGGAAATTTTACGGATCTAAATTTCGAGTTTCCTAACTCGAGTTATAATCAATTTAGTCAGTATGACGCAGATAGACAGTTTCAAATTTTTATGCCCAAATTAGTAGTTAAGTCCAGAATTGCGAAATTACCCCGTTTGGGCCTAAAATGGATTTTTGACCCAATAGTTCCGAAGAGACCCAAATAGAATTCTGTGCCACTTGAGGCGATAGTAGGCCTTCAGAAAGACCGTTGAGTATGAAATTACCGAAATTACCCTTGGAGGGTAAATTACCGAATTACCCTTGGTGGGTAAAACTACCGAATTTACCCTTGGAAGGTAAATTACCGAATTACCTTTGGTGGGTAAAACTACTGAATTACCCTTAGAGGGCAAATTACCGAAATACCCTAGGTTGTGCAAATTACCGAAATACCCCTGGGTTGTGCAATTACTGAAATACCCCTGGGTTGCAAAATTACCGAAATACCCTTAGAGGGTAAATTACCGAAATTCCCTGGGTTACGAAATTACTGAAATACCCTTAGAGGGTAAATTACCGAAATACCCCTAGGTTGCAAAATTACCGAAATACCCTTAGAGGGTAAATTACTGAAATACCCCTGGGTTGCAAAATTACCGAAATACCCTTGGTGGGTAAAATTTCTAAATTTCCCTTTGAGAGTAAATTATCGAATTACCCTTAGTGGGTATGATTACCGAATTATGAAAATGCCCTTACGGGCTGAATTACGAAAATGCCCTTAATGGGCCGAATTACGAAATGTCCCTATGGATCGAATTACGAAAATACCCTTTATGGGCCAAATGTGATATCTGATATATGGGCAGTTTGATATTTGTGATATGGGCCAGAGTGTGTAATTTCACACTTATCTCATGGGTTAGATATTATACCGTAAGCATTAGAATAAATCGTAAAATTTGTAAAATCGGAAAATACGGTATAATAACACTTTTTGTGTAAATGCATGAAACCAATATTAAGGTTGTGGGAATTACGGATTTGCCCTTAATGGGTTTTTTTGTTAAAAAGTGATATTTTGGGCCATATGAATTATTTTGATAAATTGGCCAAGTGTGAAATTTGAAAAAAAAAAGGCTTCATGTGATTAATGGGCCAAAATTTGCTAGATCGATTAATGGGCCAAAATTTGCTAGATCGATTAATGGGCCAAAATTTGCTAGATCGCTTAATGGGCCAAATTGTTAAGATTGATTAATGGGCCAAATTGCTAGATTGCTTAATGGGCCAACTTGTATTATGGGCCTTATGATGAAATTATTCTATGAATATTGTTATGCTTTGTATATGCATACATGATTGCATGGGTTGGGATAAAATTGAAGAGAAGTGCTAGTGGCTCTGCCACAATCTAGTTCGGTGACTCTGTCACAATCCAGTTCGGTGGCTCTGCCACAATCTAGTTCGGTGACTCTGTCACAATCCAGTTCGGTGGCTCTACCACAATTTAGTTCGGTGGCTCTGCCACAATCCAGTTCCATGGCTCTGCCACAATCTAGTTCGGTGACTCTGTCACAATCTAGTTCGGTGGCTCTGCCACAAACATATTAAATGGCTTTATGCCTGCGATTGGTGTGTTGGCGGGGTGGGTTGACTTGATCCCCACTGGTGTGCTGCTTGGTACGGGTGGTGTGTAGCGGATGGAAATTAGGTTTGGTTTGGGATTTGCATATCATATGCATATTATATACATGTTATTATGTTATAATTGTAAATGGGCTTAGGCCCAAAATATTGCTATGTGTGTTCTGACCCAGTGGATGATGGTAAGGGGATTACACACTGAGTTCTTGTAACTCACATCCTTTCTCTTAACCTTTTCAGGTAATGCTCAGTGACATGGACTTGGGCCTTGGATGACTCGATGGAGACCATACTTCAGAAATGGTTTATTTGGACTTCAGACTTTTTTCTTGTTTATTTTATTACTCTACTATTTTGGGTTAAATGTTGTAATCAGGCCTCGGATTTTCTTTCAAAATGCTTCTGCAACTCTATTCCCAAACGTCCCATTTTCGTAAATTGTTTATTTCAAATATATTTTCACAACCAAAAAGGTTTTTAAAGATAATTACGTTTTCAAGTAAATAACAATTGCTTAAGTGTTTTGGGTTTTAACAAAGAGGCTGTAATTCTCAAAAAGTTTTTAACAATCTCAAAGATGGTTTGAAAAAAAAAAAAAAAACTTCCATGTGACACACCAGATTCGGGCTTAACGTCTAGGCCGGGTTTGGGGTGTTACATTGGTTACGAGGGTTTAAAACATCATGTCCTAACGTGCTGGATGTGATGTTTGCATGCTTTCGGAACAAAGGAATCTCAAGTTCCAACTCAAATTGTTCAAGTTTTTAAAGAAATCATGTTTTCAAATCTTTTCGAATTTTCGACATTAGGACAATAACTAATCAATCCGGTACCAATTTTAGGCGTTACGAGGGTGCTAATCCTTCCTCATACGTAACCGACTCCCGAACCTTTTTTTCTGAATTTCGCAGGCCAAAATTAATGTTTTTGAAATAAAATGTTTTATAAGGTGATCCGATCACACCTCAAAAAAATATTGGTGGCGACTCAATTTTTGTTTTTAAAGTCGATCCCCATTTTTAAAAAAAATATAAAAACGGTTTCGACAGCTTGGCGACTCCGCTGGGGACGATAAGAGAGTCAAGCCCTAAAATTGATTATTTTCTGTCCTTTGTCGAAAATTAAAAAATTCGATTTAATTTGAAAATCTGATTTGAAAATCACGATCCTTTTGTTGCATTTGTTTGTGTCATTGCATATAATTGTTACTTTTTTTTTGCGCACATTGTATTGCATGACTGTTGTGGTCGCACCCTTAAGTGGGAGTGAGAAACTATACCGTCGTGAGGTTTTCACCTCCGCATGGGCTAGTGGATTGCTTCCGGGATACATCTGTACCTATGTCTTCGTGAAGTTTTCACTTCCCATGGCCATAGGGAAATGTATTCCCCTGAACTGAACTCGATCTGTATGAGCCTATAATGGGTGAAGATTGAGGAATTTGCTAGTTCAGGTACCTTTTCTTTAGAACTAAATCGCATATAGTAAACCCTAAGAGCCTACCTTAGGTAGAACTATGCCAAACCCTAGTGGTCACCTAGATAGGTGCCCTATTTTGTTATTTATTTCTCTTCTGCTAACGTGTTCTCTTTTGTTTTGATTGCATTGCATTCACATCATAGAAAAGAGGTGTTGATTCAAATTCGATTGCTAAATAGAATAGTTTGTCATGAGAAAATGGATTTCTTGATAAAGTGGATTATAATACGGTCGTCCTAATATGGTCCAAGAAAACACAACGAGAAAAGACTGGTAGTTCGTGAAGGAATACAAGACTTTATTGCCCAAGGATTCAAGCTGACAAAAACTATTTGAGAATCACCACGTATTGGCTTTCTTGAAGAGGCTAACGAGTATTATGGAAATAAGTGAGCATTGAGTCGCGGCCCAGATCAAGCAAAAAGGAGCTAGTGGAGGCATCTGTTTGAAATTTGCAAGATTTGACCTTTGCGAAGCAGGGGATTGATGTTTGGCTTGGAATATGAGGGCAAGGCCGCATATGTAATCCGTTTTATGTAAAGAAATTTGCTTTCTAGAGAAGTTTTTCTAATGGAATTGAATTCAGAATCAACGCCTCTCTTTCTTTTGCATTCATTCCATACATCTGCATTGCATTGCATCATATGCATTAAAATCCATAGAATGACCCTAATTAGTTGAAGTTATTGTAGGAAAAAGAAAAATAGAGAAGATTAATCTAGAAACTAAAACACCTTACAGTACACATGTTAAGACAAAATAAATGGATCAAGGACTCGAACAGTTCTAAAGAGACATGTAAGATTAGCTGCATGAGCAGTTGGTAAAGATCCAGTAAGATATGAGGGAACAAATGATGGAAGCCCAAAGAAATACGGTGGCTCAAATGACTCAGCTACTGAATGGGGCAATGGACAAGGGAAAAGGCTCCATGATTAATGCTGGAGAGGATAATAAAGACTATCCTCCGGGTTTTACCCCACCACATGTACAGATACAACCTGAGGTGTATTCTCAAAAGCCATCTGTTGCAATTAGGCCTTAATAAGGTCAAGCTGATATTGGGCTGGGGTACCTATGAATTTCCAAGTTGGCTCAGAATCTAACCTAGGAGATAACCCTGCAAATCTTGTTATCTCTGATTTAGATATAGCGGAGAAGGAACCGAGAAACAAAGTTTCTAAGCCCTTACATACTTGGGAAGATTTCAAACAATGGAACTGTGGAAGGGATCCCTGTATTTTTAAGACTAATCTAGAGTAATATTCAAAACATGCTTGTTGCCTTAAGCCTAGAGGCAATAAGAATCCTTTTGTGAAATAGGCTCATGTCTGAATTTTTATTTCAATAAAATGCATCTTTTGGAGCAAATATTCTTTTATTTTTTCCATTTCATACTGTACAAACAATTGCTCTTAGTTTTTTTTTTCTTTTATTTTTTTCTTTGGACTTTCTTTCAAGTATTCTTTCATTTTTTATTCATGACCATATAAATAATCATTCCTTGAATCATTTATTCTTTGGAATCTTCCTTCAAACCTACAATAGGTCTCCAGATATCAATTATGTGAGCAATGTTGCTATTGACTCAGAGTCTCCTTTCGAGTAAGATATGTGTCTAGAAGGATCTCAGGACTTTGAAGATGACAGAGATTGTAACATATCTTCTCATTTGTTAAGAATGGTGGAACAAGATGAAAAACAGACTTTACTCCACAAAGGGTCAGCGGATATCATGAGCCTAAAAAAGAGGTGAAGATTGAAGCCCAGCTCACCACAGAAATAAAACAAGACATCCTTGGGTTATTTAAAGATGTTTTCGCATGATCATATCAAGACACGCTTGGGAAAATCTTAAAAGAGGTCCATAAGGGTGTTTAGAGAACATGCCAATGGTTTTACAATAGTCAAGCTAATCATGAGGTTTGGGTACTGTCAATCTACACAGAAGGGGATGGTATCAGCTATGCCGTATTTAAGGAGACAAGTTTCATGTGCCTTCTCCAGTTCTTCACAAATTTTCCATATGTAGGGCATGGATGTGATGGGGCCAATCTCGTCAAAAGCTTTTAGTCAATATCGATTCATCGTCGTGGTCGTCGTTTACTTCACTAAGAGGGTGGAAGTAGCTTCATATGCCAATGTTACAAGGTCAAAGTCATTAAATTCAAAAAAAAAACAAGGATTGTAGAAAAAATGACCGAGACTTGTAAAGATTGGCATAAAGAAGTTGCTATTTATATTTTATCGAACGTTGGCCAGGACTTTTGCCGGGGCAACATCTTACCCATTGGTTTATGGAATGGAAGCATTTTTGCTAATTGAACCTAATCGAAGAAAAGGTTAAAAGTTATCCATCACAATCAGATGATGCGAGCTTACGACAAGGATGTTCATCCTAGAGAATTCCACGAGGGGAACCTGATCTTTCTTTTACAAAAGGATTTCAGAGAAAAGTAGATGCCAAACTGGGAAGGACCTTATGTTGTAGAGAAAGTCTGTTCTGGAGGAGCGTTGATATTGACCGAGATGGATGCCAAAGACTTGCCCAATCCAGTGAATTCAGGTTCAGTCAAGAAGTATTCTACCTGAAAGAGGAAAGGCCAAGGTGAAAATCCGCAAAGGGTGCCTTGAGATCAAATTCAAAAAAAAAAAAGAAAAGAAAAGAAAGAGGAGAGGCCAAGGCGAAAACCCGCAAAAGGCGCTTTGAGACCAAAGGGGTTTTGAGTTGAAAACCCAAAAAGGGCAGCTCAAATTTTGATCAAAGATAGGGCATTTGGTAGTCTTGCTATGCCTGAATAAACAATGAGTAAGTATGCTACGTCTTAGGGCATTGACAAAGTACTTCGGATCCTCTAAACATGTATTAAGCTCAAAATGGTCCTCAAAAAGTTTGTATAGAGACGCTCAGGCTGCAATATCTGGGGCACCTAGCTTCTATCTTACCCATTTTAAATTTGCTATCTTCGATTACTTTATTCTTTTCAAAGATACACCCCAATCAATTTTCTTTATAGCCTTGGCTATCTTTGCTTACTTTATTCTTTTCAAGATACACCAATCAATTTTCTTTTATTGCCTGGGTTATCTTTGACTAACTTTTTTGTTTCGAGCTATGCTCCTGATTAATTTCTTTCATGTCCATTGTTGTGATCTTTTTCAAGCATTTTATATTGAAATAACGATTAATGGACTAATAATACTTTCATAAAAGGAGTTTCGCATATTACTCTGGAAGCTTCTAAATAATATGAGAATCTGAAACAGGACTATTGTTTAGAACTCACCAAACTTAAGAGTTGGAAATATTATCTCTTCGGATTTTTATTGGATAAGACATTCTGTCGGTGATACCATTTTGACAAATGACGAGCAATGTCAACCCAAGTGTAGAAGGGGATCATTCTCGAGCAAAGAAAAAGATACGCTGCATTCATACATCAGGTCATTACACTTAGGGAATGGTGTAACGAATCAAATTGATACAAATCCCATACCTCTGAGTGCAGGATGGATGGAAGAAAACAAATGTTATTCCTCTGAAGTTGCAGTAGGAAGTACTGTAACACCCTAACCCATATCCGACACCGAATTAGGGTTACAGTATTACTAAAACAATTCCAAGTCAAAGCACCCTATAAAGTTACTTCATAAATAATACGAACAGCTCTAAATTTTATTTTATAAACATATACATTCATTCAATTTATCAAAGCATCATAGAACCTTTCCCACGTATCCACATTTATATCAATTCAACTAGTGACTATCAATTTGCATAATACTATTCATTTGGTAAATTTGTGTCTTATAGCCGAACACTTACAACTGCGCATACCCAAATTATTCAATGACATAGTACCTTCATTCTTCACATATACCAAAATGCAACCAACTTCTTTCATAATATGAATCGTATTGTGCATATAATTAAAAATATATATATATATATATATATATAAAATATTCATTATGCCATAAATACCATATATCCAATTCGAACAAACTAATGACCTCACTTATTCCACACATACCAAAATTTGAATTAAACTCTAAGTTACGCGTATAATGTATCCGAATATATATATATATCCGATAACAACCAAATCAAGCAAAACCAGTCAAATTCAATTAAGTACGCATGCTGATATAATTCATCTTTCGGCGACAGACTTGTACCATATTCCACTATATACATAAAACATAATCATAAAGAAAATACTAAACACATTAAGAACAAAGCCATTTTCGCATGGCATAAGTTTATAAACATATTTACAAGACTTTCATACGCAGTCCAAAAAGAATTTGACTTATACATGCCATAAGTTTTAAAAGAGCACTATCCAAAATAAGTACCAAAATAAGTGATAGTATGACGAGCTTCCAAAACGATCCTTGAACGTGAGCTGAGTTCCAAAAGAAAACTACAATTACAACACAACCAAAACAATGTAAGCTTTACAAGCTTAGTAAGTTTAAGCAAATTAATATCACATACCTACGTAAAGTATTTATATATAAAAAAAAAAATTCGAGCCTATTTATTTATCACACCCTTACCGAATGCTCCAACCCATTTAAGAGTTGAACTTACCTTAACTTCATATACTTATAAATATAATCTATATGCCATCTTCACATAGGAAATAATTAATATACATATTATACTCATCCACTAATTCATCTATTCATTGTACCAGCTATCTAAGTCTCAATTCAATAATATAATACTTATCTTTACTATTTTTATCTTTACAAACTTAACCGGTCGGAATAGCACATGACAATTCACTCGCACATTTTCCCATGCATAATATCATTAAAATTTAAAATCCTTTAACGAACCTCATACTTACTTGATCTTTGATAGAATTTAGTAACGTATCGCTCACATAGAGCCGTTACTTAGTAATCCTCGTAACGTATCGCTCACATAGAGCCGTTACTTAGTAATCCTCGTAATGTATCGCTCACATAGAGCCGTTACTTAGTAATCCTCGTAACATATCGCTCACATAGAGCCGTTACTTGAAAGCTTTCGCGCGTAGTGATCATTGAACCATTTCGCACAACCTATGCTTTTCACCACTTGTTGTTCATTCGACATGTACCATGTCATATATAAAAATTTACGATCACACTTCACACAAAATCATACACATTTATATATATATATATCAAAGTATTCAACATCCCAAGTCCTACATTACATTCGGCCTATACCACATCAAGCTATCATCAATTTCATTTAGTATGCCCGAATCTCAATTTAGTGTCACTATCAACATTGCCTATTTCATGCACGTAAATACAACATCCATATCATATCACCATCAACTATTATTGATCAATCTCACATATAAACATATTCATTCGGCAATGCATTGAAATAGACTACTACCATCCAACTTAAACTTGGAATAAAGTATAAATTCAATTTAACTTTATCGCTTAAAACTTACGTCGATAGTTGGCCAAATATGCTTCCCGGCTACTCGTTTAGTTTTGTTTTTCCCCGATCAAACTCCTTTTCCTTTTGTACTTGATCTAATAAATGTCAAGTAGAGTTCATTCAAATTCATTTTCCATTCAATTTAATTCAATACTAAGAATTATAAAATTCTACCATTTTACTCTTATAGTTTACCCTTTTTTTTCACAAGTCCTCAAAGCATCAAAACTACAAATATCAAGATTTAACTAATATTTAATGAGGGCCGAATACTCCTAGCCCTTTCATCAATTCAGTTCTCCCTTGATTAGCCTCTTAACCCTTTCGAAATTTCATTAAAAAAATATAATCTAACACAATTTATTTCTTCATTCCTATGACCGAATATGCCATTTCAATCCATACATGTTTCAATATATATACATATATAACCAAACAATTTAACTAAATAAACTTCATACATGCTCACACCAACATTTAGCCGAATGTAAAGAGCATCTCTATGCACAAATTAAATAACCTCCATAGCATTCATACCATTTAAAATCTAATCTCCATTTCATCTAAATCTCTTCCTCAACTCACCTTGTATTCATCGACACAACAAACCACAAATGCACCCCCCTTGGCCGAATCTAAACATGCTTAACCTTAAAAATTTTCAAATGATTTTGATAGTACTCAAGGTAACCAACTCAATTATGTTATGATTTTCAAAAATAAAGCTCAATTCCTTACCTTACAAACACATGCAATGGCCGAATGAGGGAGCATCCATTTTCTTCTTTTCTTGAAGAAATCGGTGAGGAAGATGAAAGAAAGAGAGAAAAAAATGAATTTTCACATGTTCTTTTATTTTTATAAATATAATACATATTATAATATTCTTAAAATATAATAACTAAAATTTTAAAATGCTTAAATGTCTTCCCCCACCATCATTACCGTCCACTACTATGGAATATGGGAAAATTGACATGCAAGTCCTCACATGAAATAAGACAATTCAATTGACCTTTCCAACTTCATACACACCACTTTTACTACTTTAACTATTTGATCTTTTTATTCAATTAAACACATAACATTCAAATATTTAATATTAAATTTTCACACATACTAATTCACATATAATTAACACCGAAAATAATTCTTAAGTATATATATATTTTATTGAACTCGGATTCGTAGTCCCGAAACCACCGTTCTGATTAGGGTCGTAATTGGACTGTTACAGGTACAAACTTTATGTCCCAGAAGGTATAGTGAAAGAGACTTTGAAATTACAGCAGGGCAAGCTTGCTGAGTAGAATATGATCGTTTCTTTGGGTTTTCTGTCAAAGATTCCAGCTGAACGAGAAAGCATGGTAACGCATCAGTGATAGAACCTTGATGAATTATGAGCAGTGACAACCCTAAGCTTTTAAAAATGGATCATTCTCATAAAATTCTACATTCATGCAAAACACATTTGTTATTTGGTTCATTCCGATCATTGCATTTTAATCATTTTCATGACATTCTGCATTCATGCAAATGCCATCCATAATATCATTTAGTTAGGAGCATTTGATTCATTCCGATCATGGCATCCTAATTATTGTATATTTAACAAAGGATCATTCTCATGACATTCTGCATTCATACAATTGTCGTCCATAATACATTTGAGTCTATAGGACATGTCCCCCAGAGGATGGTGTAGCAACGTCAGTGAATTCAGAGATCTTATCTCCCTAAGCAGTAGTGGAGTAGGTCGAAGACGGCGAATCGTATCTTCCTGAGGTAGCAGGGGAGCAGATTTTAGCCACTAGCCTTATCTCCCTGAGGTAGCAAGGGAGTAGGTTGAAGTTTGTAGTCTTATCTTCCTGAGGTAGCAAGGAAGTAGACTGAAGATTGTAGATCTTATCTCCCTAAAACGGTAGTAGAGCAGATCGAATTTGGTGAATCTTATCTTCATGTATCGACAATGGAGCAGATTCAAGCCACCAACCTTATCTCCCTGAAGTAGCAAGGGAGCAGGTTAAAGATTGTAATCTTATCTTCCTAATGTAGCAAGGGAGCAGAATAAAAATTGTAGATTTTGTCTTCTCGAGATAGCAGTGGGGCAGATCGAATTTAGTGAATCTTATCTCTATGTATCGGCAATGGAGCAGATTTTAGCCACTAGTCTTATCTCCCTGAGGTAGCAAGGGAGCAAACTGAAGATAGCAGATCTTATCTTCCTGAAGTTGCAGGAAGCAGATCGAAGATATTAGCCTGCCTCCCTGAAGTTGCAGCGGAGCAGACTGAAGACAACAGATCTTATCTTCCTGAATTTGCAGGAAGCAGATCGAACATATTAGCCTGCCTCCCTAAGTTTGCAGCGGAGCAGACTGAAGACGGAAGATCTTATCTTCCTGAAGTTGCAGGAAGCATCAAAGATATTAGCTTGCCTCCCTGAAGTTGCAGCGGAGCAGACTGAAGATAGCAGATTTTATCTTCTTGAAGTTGTAGGAAGCAGATCGAAGATATTAGCCTGCCTCTCTGAAGTTGCAGCGGAGCAGACTGAATACAGCAGATCTTATCTTCCTGAAGTTGCAGGAAGCAGATCGAATATATTAGCCTGCCTCCCTAAGTTTGCAGCGGAGTAGACTGATGACAGCAGATCTTATCTTCCTGAAGTTGCAGGAAGCAGATTGAAGACATTAGCTTGCCTCCCTGAAGTTGCAGCAGAGCAGACTGAAGACAGCAGATCTTATCTTCCTGAAGTTGTAGAAAGCAGATCGGAGATATTAGCTTGCCTCCCTGAGTTTGCAGCGGAGCAAACTGAAAATAGCAGATCTTGTCTTCCTGAATATTGCAGTGAAGCAAAATCAAAGATACTAGTCTCACTTTCATGAAGTTACAGTAGGATGGATTAAATCTACAAGAACTGGTCTTATCTCCTAGAAGTTGCAGTAGAATAAGATTAAAGCTACAGATTCAATCTCCTTGAAGTTGTAGTTGGGTTAGAGACTACTTGAAGAAGATGAAGATCAAAAGGTTAAGGTTCGGCAAGACCGGGCAAAATTGGTCCTTTTATAGTCTTTACTTCATTCTCGTTACACGACAATGAGCAAAGAGGGGCAGCTGTAATAGGTCAATTTAGCCCGGGCCCATACAAAAAATAATAAACCCAAAATAATAAAACAAAGTCCAAGTCCAGTCCAAAATATATCATTTGGCCCGATCGGAATGGCCCATTACTTGAAAAGATTGAAGGTCCATCTACAAGCTTGACGTATATGGGAACACAATCTTCAAGGATATGTAATCTTTGATATGATATGCAATCCTAGAAGATATGGTATGTAATTTTAGAAGATATGATATGCAAATTTTAGATATGATATGCAATCTTAGAAGATATGATTTTGTAATCTTAGAGATTTAATTTGTAGATACCTTTTAATCTTAGCCGTTGATGTAATTGATCTGTACTGTTGGATTTGGGGAGGCTCAACTATAAATAGAGGCCTCTCCCTTCATTGTAAAGCACACTTGAGTTTGGACCAATAATAATTCTTAAGAGCATTCACTCAAATTTCTCCCTCTCTTGCGTTCTTATTTTCTGTGGCTTGTTCTTATTTTGTTCTTCGTTCATCTTCGTTTCTTTTTGAATTGCTTCCATTCGAGTTTGATTTTGGTGGAGGAATTTCGTTGAATCCTCATATTGCGGGAATTAGGTTGACTTATGTTTTTTTAACTTTTTTTTATTTATCCATACCATTTTTATACTCTTTTTTTTATTTTTTAAAAAATTGTTATAATATTCATTAATTGTTTTGAGTATATTATTTACCTTATATTATTATTTTTTTATACATGAATTTAATCTTGTGAATAAATTTTTTTTCCTTAATTTTTTCATAGGTTCTTTTAAAATTGCTATTATCTACTCTATATTTTCTATTTTGATTGTTCATTTTTTTGAATCCATTATCTTTGTTTAACTTAACATTATTATTATTGCTTGTCATTTTTTACTTAATTGTTTATGTTAGTGCTAATTGTCAATATGACCTGTAACTTTAGTAAATTGTACTTTTTGTAATAACTTAATGTTACTTTTTTAAATCTTTGTTTAAAAATATCTATCTCCTTTAATTACCACATTTTATCCAAAAGTTTTTCTTAAATAGGGCAATGTTTTGTGTTTAGAAATTCGGGAAATAGTGCCCTAACGTGCTGGGTTTCGATTTTCCGTTTGACTAAAAAACTAAATATCCTTTTAACGAATTTTGTAAATCATGAGATGGTTTTGGTTACGAGGGTTTAAAACATCAAATTGTTCAAGTTTTTAAAGAAATCATGTTTTCAAATCGTTTTGAATTTTCGACATTAGGACAATAACTAATCAATCCGGTACCAATTTTGGGCGTTACGAGGGTGCTAATCCTTCCTCGTACGTAACCGACTCCCGAACCTTTTTTTCTGAATTTCGCAGGCCAAAATTAATGTTTTTGAAATAAAATGTTTTATAAGGTGATCCGATCACACGTCGAAAAAATATTGGTGGCGACTCCATTTTTGTTTTTAAAGTCGATCCCCGTTTTTTTTAAAATAAATAAAAATGATGATTTAAAATTTTAAGAATATTCATATTTTTAATTTGAATATATATAATTATTCACAAACTGATGATGTAAAATTTTAAGAATATTCATATTTTAAATCCAATTTTTTGGTGCTACACATTCAAAAAAAGCCAGAATTAAGGAAATTTGGGATGTTACACCTCTATACAAAGTGTTAGCCAGAGCGTATGTTGACAAGTCTATCCCAACACTTAGGAAAGTGTCGCCCCAAAACTGTCGTCTTAGGACTAGACAAAAGCCAACTCTTATTCAAGCGTTGCCTTAGGCATACATATCCCAACCCTTATACAAAGAGTTGGCTAAAGTGTAGTCTATCGCAACACTTAGGAAAGTGTCGCCACAAAAGTGTCGTCTTAGGACTACACAAAATCCAACTCTTATTCAAGTGTTGCCTTAGGCATACATATCCCAACCCTTATACAAAGAGTTGGCCAAATCCCAACCCTTATACAAAGAGTTGGCCAAAGCATAGTCTATCCCAACACTTAGGAAAGTGTCGCCACAAAAGTGTCATATTAGGACTACACAAAAGCCAACTCTCATTCAAGCGTTGCCTTAGGCATACATATCCCAACCCTTATACAAAGAGTTGGCCAAAGCGTAGTCTATCCCAACACTTAGGAAAGTGTCGCCACAAAAGTGTCGTCTTAGGACTATACAAAAGTCAACTCTTATTCAAGCGTCGCCTTAGCCATACATATCCCAACCCTTACACAAAGAGTTGCCCAAAGCGTATGTTCGCAACTCTATCCCAACACTTTGGAAAGTGTCGTCACAAAAGTGTCGTCTTAGGACTATACAAAAGCCAACTCTTATTCAAGCGTCGCCTTAGGCATACATATCCCAACCCTTATACAAAGAGTTGCCCAAAGCGTATGTTCGCAACTCTATCCCAACACTTAGGAAAGTGTCGCCCCAAAAGTGTCGTCTTAGGACTAGACAAAGCCAACTCTTATTTAAGTGTTGCCTTAGGCATGCATATCCCAACCCTTATACAAAGAGTTGGCCAAAGCGTATGTTGGCCAATCTATCCCAACATTTAGGAAAGTGTCGCCCCATAAATGTCGTATTAGCACTGTTTTGCTGTAGTGAAAAGCCAAGACATTCCTTTTAGAGCATAGATATACTCAGTTGTGTTAAGATTATAGTAACAAAAAGTACTCAATTAGTATATCATATTTAATAGTTGAAGCAACAAGAAATGGCTTAATTTTGGATTTAATATAGCATATAATATTAAACTGGTTTTAAAACCTAATTTTCTAGCTAAATGATTTGTTAAAATTTTTACTCGAACCACAAATTAAGGAAGAAGTTGTAGTTGTACTCTTATCGCACTAAAACTACAAAATGATGTTTTTATTCTGATTAATGACAATATGTTATTGTGTATCCTAATCTTTTCTTAACATGTTTGATAAAATTTCAATATCAACACTTCTTATCTTTTGTAATATTTATTGTGGCGCCCCAAACTCGGCTGGAATGGTTTGGTCTAAGCCCAAAACGTCACATTAGCCACTTATGTCACTCTCTTTATCGATCATCCAAACGCACCATAAAACCACCAATCACACCACGAAGTACATGCTTAAATGTCAAAAATTTAGTTCAAATTAACATGCAAACCCGAAATTATGCTTCCGCAACACTACTCTAATCAAAACTACATCAGGAGTAGATACGTCATTTAATATGCATCAAACAAAACATTCATAAATTCCAAACTTTTTTATTCATACAAATCATAACATTTATAAGACAATATTTGAAAGAAACAGTTCAAAACGACAAGCAAATCTCTTTTAATTTTGAAATGAAGGTTTAAGGACTAAATTGTAAAGTTATCAAAATTTCAGGAAATTAATTTTATAAAACAAAAAATTGATTTACGAAATTAAGCATATAAAACTCACTCATGAAAATTTTCAAAGTAATTTGTAAACGTTTTGGACTTCAATTGCATCACCAAAAATCTAAGAATTATATTGCAAAGTTGTGAAAACATGCCTTGGACAAGCCAAGCGTTATGTCAAGACGATGTGATGCAGCATGTAATACCCCGAAAATTTTTATAATAAGTTATTATCTTTGATATAGTAAAATAAGGAAATAAAGCAACAAAAAGGAAAATTTTGGTGTTATGACAATATTAGGAAGTATATTAGGATATATTAATTCAAGAAAGGACTAAATGGTAAAAGTGAGAAAAGGTTTGTTGCCTAAGAGTAAATCTCAAAACTTGAGGGGTTAAAGTGTAAATATGAAAAGTTGAAGGACCAATAGTGAAAATATTTTAAGGGTGGAATTGAATAGGTAAAGAATTATGAGGGACTAAATAGTAATTTTACCAAATTATGTGATGATTCAAGGATGGAATTTTAAAAGATTACAAAGGGTAAAATGGTCAATTGGAAGAGAGAGAAATCTAGAAAGTAATGATGATGTTGATGATATTTTATAATTATTTAATTAGATAAATATTATTTTATTAATATTTTAATGAGATATTTTATTATTATTATTTATTTAGTATATAAGGAAGGAAAGATGAAGAATTTCTATCATCTTTCCATGCATTTCACATTAGAAGAGAAGAGAGAAAGTTTTGCTTTCTTTGCAATTTGGTCCTTCTACCAAAAAATTCACCATTTTCACCTAGAAATCAAAAGAATTTCCATAGCTACCAAGAGAGAAAAATGTTAAGGAGACTATGGGGATTTAGAATATCAAGTTGGATTCAAGAAATAGAAGCTGGAAGGGAGAGAAAAATCAAGTTAAAGATTGAAATCAATATGACAAGGTAAGAACATCAAGATTTTAATATATTTTTAGGTTTGATATTATTGAAAAAGTATAGAAATGATGCTAATGTAAAGTTTTCTTATATATGGTCCTATGTTATTGACATATTAGTGAAGAGAAAATAAGAGAAATTGATGAGAAATAATGTAAAGAAAGAAAATAAGGGTGTTATAAACATGGTAATTAATATCTTGCACTAAAACAGTTTTGGACAGCAGTAGTAGTCTAACTTTGAAAAATCACCAAAAATTGTGAAAATCGAATTATAGGATGAATAAAATATGAAATTAAATTTTATTGAGCCTAGTTTTTCATAGAAGAAGAAATGTAAGCAATGGAATTTTAAATTATGAGTTATAATAAATTTTGTGAGACAAGATCAGAATGATTTCGGTTTCCCCTGTTCTGAGTTTGGAAAATCATAAAAAATTGGAGAAAAATAATTATGGGATTAAATTTAAAATTTAAAATTCTTAATGAGTCTATTTTTAATAGAAACAAACGGGAACATCATCAAAGTCTTGTACTAAGAGATAATTAATTTTTAGTAAAGAAAGGTAGAAGTTGTCAAACAACAGAATAGAGTCAAATTTTAAGATTTTACTGTACTTATTGGCTAAACCATAAATTCTTAAATTTTTATGGTAGAAACATATTTGAGTCTAGTTTCTAAAACATCAAGCAGATCTTAAATTGGAATTTTGTAGCTCAAGATATAAATAATTTAGTGACTATGACTCAAATGGATAGCTTTGAATAAATTTATAAGTAAATAGTGAAATCATAGATAATGTTACTTATAAGCATGTTATATAAATTAAGGATGTGGAATGGAGAGGATGAGGAGGAAAATATATATGAATATTCAGCTAGCATGACTAATTTGCATGTTTTAGGCTCAGGGACTAAATTGAATAAAAGCAAAACTTCATGGGTAATTTTGTAAAAATGTCAGAAATGACCAAATTGAATGAAATGAATTATTTTATTATTTAAATTACAAAATTGAGTGAAATTATTAATTTAGATCAAGATCTGGTGAAAACATGTTTTAGGGATTAAATTACAAAGTGTTGAAATTATGGAAAATTCTGATATTTCATAGAATTCATGGGCTGTTATCAATATATATGAGAATAATTAGGCTTTAAATAAGGATTAAATTACAAGAATTTTATTTTTCTGAGCCTGAGGATGAAATCGTCATTAATTAAAAGCTTAGGGGCAAAATGGTAATTTTGCCTAGAGCATTAATTGAATGTATCAGAATATGAAATTAATTAAAATGATGATCAAATTTATTTATAAAGATCCAGATGACTCAAATACGAGACTTGAACGTGGAAAAGAAAATACATTGGATTAGTGAAATTAGAAACACGAACAAGCAACGAGGTAAGTTCGTGCAACTTGAATTGAATTCTTGAATGCTTGAATTGTATATTTATGTGACATGAATGTGAATTGAATGTTTAATGTATGATAATAGATGAAATGTTGATGATACTTGATAAAAAGGGAAATAAATCCCAACTGGATGGAATGGAATTCGATGGATCATAGAAAAGGATTTGACGATAAAAAGGATTTAGCCCGGACGGGTGATCATGATATAAGCCCTCCCGAAGAATATGTGTGAAATGGATTTAACCCGGATGGGTAATCTGAAGTAAATGTGAGTCTGGATTTAGCCTAGACTGGTAATCCAGACAAAGCTCTATAGAGTATCTATCATTGCAAGGGATTTAGCTTGGACTGGTAATCCCGACAATACTCTTTGAGCATATGTTGTAGGAGATTTAGCCTGGACTAGTAATCCCGTTGTAAGAAATGAGGTTCGTGGGAGTGTGCTCTCTGAAAAGGACTTATGTATATATATGTACGAATTGACGGTTAATGAGATTGTACACTATAAGTGTACTACTGGAAATCCATTGAAATTCTGAGAAATTCAACGGGATAAATATAGAAAATGGTAAGTATTTGAAATCATGAAATTAAACTTGAAATACATAGAAATGATAATTATTTGATATATTGAAATATGACATGGAAAATACATGTATGTGAAACTTGCCTGATAATTATGCATATTCAAGATTATGAACTGCTATTGGAATAAATATACACTAAACTCATGAAAATGATGGTACATGAAATATTGTCATAATGAATTGAATAATTTCTATTTATGAAGAAACAACAAGAGAATGATATGTATAATGACATGTAAATATGAAACTATATTTGATACGTTGATACAAGGAAAATTATGTATATTAAGACGAGTAATAAATTCAAGTGAGACATGTCGAGAAAATAAGTTTGTCAATATTAAAGTACGCTAACCAAGGTTGTTGCTTGAAGTTTAGGCAAGTACCAAATTACTAGTTGAATGGTAGTATGTTTAATTATAAGGTGCATTGAAATGGTAAGTGCTTAAATGAAAATATAATTGAGCTTATGAAAGAGTGGAAAGGTTTTAGTTATGTAATTTATTATGAAATGATTTGTTATGTGATACGGCCGTATGAATCCTACACCTAATTCGAAAATAAAAATTAACTACACGGCCTAGATCGAGGTAAGTCACATGGGCGTGTTGTCCACACGGCCTGACCACACAGGCGTGTCCTGAACCTTATAGGCGTGCAACCTCTGTAGTTGAGAAAAATTTTAGGATTTTACGAAAAATTCTCTATGACCCCGATTTAATCCCAGTTGGTTCCTAATGTATGTTTTAGGCTTCGAGAGCCTAATAGAGGGACGTTATGATTATTTTAAGAATATGAATAATAAATGACTCGGAATTTTTTGAAAATGTTCAGTAAACTCCGGTAATGCCTCGTACCCTATTCCGGCAACGGGTACGGGTAGGGGGTGTTACACAGCACGTTGGGACGAGCTCTAGAAGAGGTCCCTCTTTAAGAAGACACGATAAAAGACGTCACGACGACGACTCCACATTGAGACGACGGCTGTAATTTTAGCCCAAAATCTACACTTTTCATGTTTAAACACTACCACACTTACCGTTTTGTGTTTTCATGCCAATTCCCCTATTCTAACATATCATATTACATACATAGATAATATAAATCATGTTCAATTACTCTAGATCATGCATTAACATACTTTGACATCTCAAGTAAATTGTTATACTAGCACGCAATCCTAAAGCCACAATTCAATTACCTAACATGTCAAATCCGCAAGTCATGCATTTCTAAGTGCAAAATAGGTTCATTTAATACCAATATGACATTTAAAACTTGTCCAAATGTTCAGACTACCATTTGAGCACCTATAACAACATTTCACTAGTAGACACACATACCATTCATCATACATTTTCAACAAACATGTCATGCATATTCAAGCATTATATTCAATCAAACAACCAACCACAAACTAGATATAAAATCCTTAAAATAGTCCTTAAAAAGGCCATTACAACCAACAATTTGTAAAGTCTAAAACCCTCAGTTATGGTCCCACATTGCCTTCCTTATAAGTAGAAAACACAACACCTACTCCAGGTATTTTTGCCTAGCTTTGGATCACAAGCTTGCCTACTTCTCCTCCTCACTCAAGCTATTTTTTGCAAGATATACATAAGAGAGTATGAGCTTTTTCAAGCTCAATGAGTGCTCAAAGATTGCTACAAAGATTCAGAATATCAAGGTTAATTGAAAGCATACTAGATTGTTTACTCAAGGTATTACATCAAACATGTATCATAGCAATTCATGTTAATATATTGGCATATTGTGACTATGAAACAAATATAAACACATATGCATTGGATAAGCAGAACTCCCAACACACCTTATGACTCATAGAGTCCATACCAGCCCCATAAAAGTGTAGCATGAAGCTAAACACTCTCCAAACACATCAACCAGTCCTGTTGAATGAAAACATTCACTTATCTCCCCAAACTAGTCCCAGGGCCTCAATGCCCTCACACATAAGCACAATAATGGTGAATAATCACAATCCTATGGCATGCCAATAATATCCAATGGTTTCAAGAGATCACAATGCCAATATATTCACTTATACACACACTTATTTTATGGTTTATGCACACTTTCACATATCATGCTCATCATGATCATATAACTTATCACATTCATATATTATGCACTTTCAAGTGCTATCACTTTATTCTTTAAGCCACATACACTTTCATATCAGATGTGTGCATTAAACCAACAGATCAATAAGCATATTCTTACATATGTACATCCATTTCTTTAACATATCACATACACATCTTATCACAAATCATCATCATTTGCAAAATATTACAGCTCAATGAAGAATCACTTACTCTTGAAACTTAGGATAGGTGATTAGGCTGCCTAAGCTCCCCTTTAACACATTGAATTGTGCATAATTGCAGCATATCAGATCACTCACCTTGAAGCTTTCACTTCAATGCCAAAAGCTCAAATAAGCTTTTGTTTGCTTTTATCCTTGCTTGAAGAGGCTCCTAATTGATCTAAAACTTTGTATACGTATTAAACACATTACAAACATATTATGAACAACCATAAACACAATCAAACCACAACAACAATTGCAACGACCCGATAGTCAGGGGTGTCAGAAAGTGTATTTTCGGGACTCTATTTTCGTAAATCAAACTCGTAAATATTTATTAAAAATATTTATGAAGCTAGTTGCGTAGTTAATTAGGTTTTGGTTAAGTGAAATTGCTTGAATTAAGAGTAATTAGATATAAGGACTAAATTACATATAGGGTAAAAGATGAATTATAGATTAAAGAATAATTAAAGGGACTAAAGACGCAATTATGCCATTATTCTTTAATGAGGCGGCATATGTGTAAAATTTATATATATTATTAATAAATTAAAGTTAATATATATATTATAATATGTTTTACTTAATATTTAAGTATATATATAATATAATAATAAAGTAAGTATAATAAAAGAATGAATGAATAGAAAAAAAGAAGAAGAAAGAAAGCCAACAAAATCAGAAAAGAAAGAAAGAAAAGAAAAATGGAGAGAAAGGAAGAAGAACTCACGGCCAAGAGTTTCAAAAAATTCAAAGTTTACCAGAATCCTCAACTAAAAAGGGGAAAGATAAAGTTGACGTGGAATAGTTCGAAATTCCTGGTTTGTATTTCTATAATCCAAACTTAGTTGTTAATTGTTGTAATTCAATTTAATGCATATGGTAAGTGTTGAGGTGAGTAATTGATATTTTATTATTGAATTGAAATCAGTATGTGTTAATGTGAAATTTGGATATTGAATATTTGTTGTATTTGGAAAGTGAATTGAAACCCTATTAACTGTATCGGGCTGAGTCGGATATAGATGGCATGCCATAGGATTGGAAGAGTTAAAGGATTTCTTTAACTTCGAGTCGATGAGGCACTAGGTGCTAATTTACTTTGGTTTAACCGATGAGACACTGGGTGTCAAATTTATATAGCGTTGTGCGTAGTTATTACTTTGGATTTATCTGATGAGGCACTGGGTGCCAAACTGGTGTGTTGGTTGGATCTGTGTATCCGTCCGAGTCTGAATCATGTTAATAGAGGTAATTAAATAAAATGGTACTATGATTGATATTGAATGATATTGTACATGAATTGAAAATGAGATAGCTAATTGAAACATGAAAATGAGACACATGAACTATGTATTTATGAATTGGATATTGTTATTGTTTCAAATGATATGTGGATCAAATTGTGAAAAGCTATTATAAAGCAAGTGATGAAAATGGAATATGGTATAAAATAATGTATTTATGTTTTGAGTATTGAATGGTTAATGTTATTGTATAAATAAATGTGGTCTTAAATATTTAAATGTGTTTATAATTAAAATATGCATATTATATTATCATGTCTTTAAATATTCGGATTATAGAAATACCACTAAGTTTTGCTCAGCTTACGGTTTTGTTTTCCGTGTGGAGATTAGGTACAGTGATTTTGAAGAGCTGTAATTGAGATTGTGAGCATCCATTTTATCACATTTCCAAAGTGCCAAGAATGTATGTTTCAAAAATTTGAATAGAATAGCATGTACTTAGGAAGATCAAGTGTGTTCCAAGTAGTAGGGACTAAAATATAAGTTATGAAAACTTTTTTTTTTTGATGTTCAAATATATTAGTGATTAGCCAAAATTACTTTGGCACCAAATGTAATATCCCTATATCAGGTTCCTTGGGTTGAACCGGGTATAGGGGTGTTACAAAATCGTAGATCTAAGCTTATCTTTCTCACTACCAAAAACTAACTCGTTTTGTTGAAACAAGTGATTTCCTCATTCGATCTTTGATCCTAAACCTTAAACATGTTTCTTAACATCCTAATTATTATATTATTATAAATCTAAGCGATTAATTTCATCAATTAACTCGAATTTAACTTTTCCAAAAAATCAATCTTGTATGAACATGTAAAAGAGGGAAAACATCAAATTCATTAAAATTCATTAATGATCTTTAAAGTTGGCTTAAAAAACCTTTTGATTAATCCAAAATAAGTTGAAAATCACTTTGAATCAACCAATTTACTCAATAAATCAAATTTCACCATTTTTCATCAACGTTTAGATTTAAAAGCTTTAAATCTCAAGCAACTCAACACAATCATTTAGATCTCAAATGAGGAAAGCAACAACATTAGTTTAATCATAATAAGTCAAAATCTCACCTCAATTTGACGAAACTCACAAGCTATGGAGCTAATTCGAGAATGGACATTTTAAGAATAAGGAATAAAATGATAAAGAAGTTTTTTATTTTCTTTAAAATTGAAGAAAAATTCGGTGTTTGGAAAGCTAAAAAAGTATAATGCACCAATATTGAGAGAAAAACTTAGATTTAGACCTAAGAAAATTTTTGAATGGTTATGGAAAGGGAGGGAAGGTACGGTGGGTGGCATAAATAACCAACCAGATTTTAGAAATGGGGCATTTGTCCCTTTAACCACCTTCAGTTTCTTCCATTATTCAAATAGGTCCTTATTTTCAATTGAAACTCATTTTCTAAATTATTTTTAAATCCGATCTTGTTTTAACCAAATTATTTCCCGGATACCTAATTTAATTTCTTAACTTTAATTTTTAACTCTAATTATTTTAATATTTTTTATTTATTCCTATTTATTTTAACAATTTAATCTAATTCCAGTGCCACATCCTAAAAATTGAGTTAGAAGAAAATGAGTTAGTGAAATCAAGAGTGGTCATGCCCTGATTTTGAGTTATGATTGTGAAAATTTTAAGTGAATTGATCTAGTTCAGTGGTTAAGTGTTATATTTTTGTGTGAGCTTGTTGATTTAGTGGTAAGATTTCAAATTGCATGAAAATCTTGTGTTTAAATCTTATGTGTGTAAAGTGGGAATATTTATTATTTTGTTTTAAAATCTGAAGAAAAATCTGTTGAATGAGGATCAGGTAGTGAAATTGTGGATAGTTTAAATTTGATTTAATTTTCATTTTATTTTATTCCCTTAAAATAATAAAAAAATAAAAAATTATTTGTTTCCTTAATTTTTTTCCCAATTCTATGCCCACGTTTCCCACTCCCTTATTCTTAAAAATTTTTTTGTTTGTTCTTCTTACTGCAGTTTCTTTTGGGTTTTTTTTTTTTATTATTATTTTCAAAATTCTCTTTTGCATTTTTGTTTCTCTTCATTTACTATAAACCCAAAATTGTAATGATAAGCAATGAATTTATCCCAGCTTCAATGTATTTTACTTTTTCCCTTTTTCATGTTCAGATTTCATCTAGGTATTTGTTAAAAATATATTTTTTCCACTTCTTTTAATCAAAGTTCAAGGTTTTTGTTAAGATTACATCTATAGGTATCTCTTAGTTTCTCCATTACTATTGTAAAAATATCTCCCGTTTTAAGACCTCTTCTTTTATTTTAGGTTTTTTTCTTCCTTTGATTTTAAACCCAACTCCATTTTGTTCATGTTTTCTTCATCAAAAGAGCCAACCGGGCCTGGAAAAAAAATAGGATTTTTAAGATCTTTAATGGGAATTTTTGGTTTTGGGATTGGAACTTCTATTGGACTCTTGATTGGATTCTTTCTCTTCATTCTTTTTCCTAAAGATTACTATCACGCAAAGCCTTCCTTTTTAATTCCTTCTCTTTTGATTTGAGTAGTGTTTATTTGAGGTGTTGGATAAGGTTTTAGTTTCTTTTGATTGATATTTACTTTGTTGTTTTAGTTTCTTCCATTGTTCAAATAGGCCACTCAACTGAAACGCAAAGCCTACCTTTTTAATTCCTTCTCATTAAGTTCTTTGCGAATGATGTGATGTTAATGTGAATATGTGTGTTTTGGTGCAATTAGGAGAAGATCATGAGTTAGTAGATTAACTGGTGAACTAAATTTCCTTTTTAAGTTGTTGTTTCGATCAAGGGATCTGGAATTGCGAGTGTTGAGTGGCATCAAATACTCTGATCAGATGTATAATAAAAAACTCAAAAAATAGCAAACTGTGTTACACAGGCTGGATTAATTGGGTCGTGTGGGCCATACCGGCTGGGCAATTGGGTCGTGTGGGTCCATCTTCTGAAATTTTCTATCTATGTTGTTTTGATCCACAATACATAATTAGACTCTTCGTAGGGTCCATACTACACAAATTAGACGTGACAATATAATATGTTTTAATATGCTATTGTAGGTGATATGATTAAAGTATGTGAGTTAAGTACGCATGAACTGACTACCGTTAATTCTGATGGCATGTTTATGTTTCACTATGTTTATTTATGAGCATATGATGTCTGAATATGTTAATATATATTTCTTTGAATCTGCTTTATGACCATGGATGTGACGTTATGGCAAAACTAATTTGCTTCTATTGGGTTTGTGATATATTTGTCTGCAAAGCATGTTTTTCATGATTACTAATTTCTGTTGAAAATATGAATGCATATTCAACATGCTTATCATTCTGTTTTCGTATTTGCATGCCATGTCACATTACATAAGGTTGGGATAATATGGAAAGGAAGAAATTCTGGCAGTTTAATGATCTGCACCATATGGTGGTTTATCCACATTTTTGTCTGGCAGCCTGGCTGCAATGTAGTGGCTTGACCATATATATTCGATCTAGCAGTTTAATGATCTACACCATATGATGGTGTATCCACATTTCTGTCTGGCAGCCTGGCTGCAATATAGTGGCTTGACCATATATATTCGATCTAACAATTTTAACTACACTATCTGGTGGCATTGACCACAATTATTCTGTTGGTGAGATTGGATGGATGAGTTTTGGGAAACTCTATTTTGGTGTGTAGTGGAGTTGGGTAGGAAGTTTTCTGAAAAGTACTGCATTGGCATAAACATGCATTCTTAGTTTTTCTTAATTGATTGATATAAGATTTTCTGCGATTCTATGATTTGATTTTTGTGTTATTTGTGTTCACGATTTGAGTTTGTTACACATTAAGTTTTATACCTTACCCATTTGTTTTATCTTCGACTTTCTAGGTAATCTTTGAGTTTAGGGTCGAACGGCATGCGGGAGCTTGGATTGTTTCTCTATTAATTTAAATTGATGGTTTACATTTTCATTTTTCTGGATTTTTGGACTGTAAATCTGTTTTTTATGGGCTTTGTTTTGGTTTTTGTTCTATTTGTCAGATTTTGATATTTTCAACGTTAAAACTGCAAAATCATTTGAATCATCAAACTAAAATTTGGTTTTCAAAACTATAAGTATTAAAAATTTTCCATTGTAAAATTAAGTAATCACTTAAATGTTTTTTTGTAAGTGAACAAATAGCTTTAACGAACGTTGCCTTAAAACGGGAAACGATTTGCCAAAATTAATACTTTCATGACACACGATTTCGAAATCAAATTCTGAGTTTAAAATAGGTATTTCTGAACATAATTTTTTTTAAACAAGTTAATGTAATTCCTCAAAATCTAGTCATAACGTCTAAGCCGAGTTTGGGGTGTTATATTCGGTTTCTAGTTCACTAACCTAATGCTACTAACCCGATTTTTAGGATGCGACATTTTTATTCTATGAATATGAATTTCAATTGCATACTTCGTCTTATAGTCCTACATTCATGGATGTCCCTCCATATTTGCACAAAATGTGAACGTTTTGATTCAAGGAGAAACTCCTATTACGAAAACAGATGATAACTTTGTATTTGCTGCAACGGATTGGTGGCCTATTGAAAAATATGACTGTAACCAATGTCCTCAGGGAAAGGTTGGACTATTGGATTTGGTAAATAATTTCTTTTACATTAAATTTTATAAAAGCATTTTATTTTACAAAAATAAAAATTGACTTTCATTGGACATTATGTTATTTGTAGGATTTGAAAAAGAAGGCTTTAATAAATGCAATAAAATGCGAGTATTTAATGATATCCTCATGGATTTGCCGATTATTTTTGTTCTATAAAGAATGTCGTATTTTGAGAATAAAAAATGTTATTAAAAAAACTAGGATAAGAGGCCCAAACAGAAAGCCACCTTAAATGTGGTTGTATGAACTAGTTAGGCTAAGCATAGTTCAAACATTTTGTGAAGGGCTTTAGACTAATTATGGTAAACTGCTTTCAACATTAAACTCTTTAAGAATCAAAGTTGATGATCCATTATAAGACCAAGTGTTATATGAAGTAAGAAGGGTTAAGAATTGCCTCTGTTTCAAGAAAAATGTTGAGATTTCTTTTGGGTTCTCCAAGGGGTACCTTTCCTTGGAAAGATGGGACCAACTCGATAACTTTTTCAATCAAGCTAGGTGAGTATAACACCCCTCGCCCGACCGAATTCGTCGGGTCTGTGTTACAGGATGCCACAACTGTTGTCGGAGCAACTACCTTTAAATAATCAGCAAATAAATCATTCAAACATACAATCATAACATACATTCACATCATGATATACAATCTTTTCTGAGATTTACACAAGCTAACTAAAACTCATTTGCTAACTCGAGTTTAAAAAATGACCAAATTGCACTGTTTTCAAAGTTTTAAATCAGGTATCGATACCCCATCTAGGTACGATACCATTCTAAGCTTCAATGTTTTAGAAAAAATGATTTAAAACAAAATGTATCGATACTAAACTTAAAGTACCGATACTTCCTTCAAGGTATTGATACCTTACCTCTATATCGATACCATCTAAAGATTCGATGTTTGAAAATTTTGAAGAAAATCACTAATCCTTACTTAAGGTACCGATACCTTTGAGCCAAAATGGTCAAAAATCAAATTTTAATACCTTTTTCATGCCAAACCAACTTTATTACTCAAATGGTGCTTAAAAGATCACTCAAACCTGCATAAATCCAACCAAAATACATACCAGAACAACCTTTTTACCATTTCCAAAATCAACCAAACCATTTCATCTAAAGCTTAACATAATTCCAGCATACACACATATATAATATGAACATCAACTTTCTCAAAAACAACTATTAACCAAGTTTCAAACCTACTATCATTTTCAAGGAAACTCATATAAAACACCTATGTACATGCCACATAACCGGACTTTAGAACATTCGAAAGATTTCCAAATTAACAATAGGATAGTGTGAGCTTCTCAACAATTCACTTGACATGTTTTGCAAGTTAGCAATCTACTAGAAAAGGGAAAACAACAGGGTAAACATATCGAATGCTTAGTAAATTCATAGGTATTTAAACGATAAAATTACCTTGAATTACAATTAATTATATCAAACTAATTAACTTGATAAGGTTTGCCTAACATAGCAAAACACAACAATAAGGTTAATTCATCTTATAACTAAGTAATATAGCAATTCAACATTTAACGTACTATTCAATTTAGTACTATACACATAGATTCCACAACTCAATACCATTTGTACAATCTATTTCATCCTATAACCATTTGAACATGTGGCTCGTAATATTTCACTATCATTTCTCTTTTTCATTAATCCATTAGTCCAATGAAATGTAACAGTCCGGTTTAGACCCTAGTCAGAACAGTGGTTTCGGGACCACAAATCCGAGTCAGTAAAATATTTTAATATTATTTTCTATGTTTTTTATATGTGATTAAGCATGTGGTAAAATTTCGTAAGTTAATTTGTCTGTCTGTGTGTTTAAGTTGATAAAAAGACTAAATCGCATAATTGGTAAAAGTGGCCTTTTATTTAATTGAATGGCCTAATTTTTGTGTCTCCTTAAATAGGAGGATTTATGTTGCAAATTTGCCAAAAGTGAGAGTAGTGGACGGCATAATGAAAAATATGTTGTTTTATATATATTATATAATAGTTTAATTAATGAAAATAACATATTATATGTTATAATAATAATAAAAACAAAGCTTGGAAATAGTGCTCATTTTACATGTTCTTCCACCGAATATTGAAAGAAAAGAAAGAACTTAAGCTTTGTTTTATTCGGCACTTGCAAGCTTAAATTAAGATCAAGAGCCGAAGAAATCGGACTTAGATCGCGGGAAGGCAAAAGTAATTGAGTAGCCGCATCCGTTTCCGTTAAACCGAACTCGAGGTAAGTCGATATACAGATAAATGATTTGCATTGCAATATTTGTGAATAAATAAAATTTGAATTGCTATGAATATCCATTGAGATGGATTGTATGTGAACTTCGAGATTTACGAATAAGTCGACAAGTTGTTTAAGTTCTAGAAGTCCCGTTTGAACCTTGGGATAGATAGAACAGTATATATCATGACATAGGTGCATCGATATGAGAATTTCGGGTAAGACCACGTCTGGGACGTTGGCATCAATATGAGAATTTCGTGTAAGACCACATCTGGGACGTTGGCATCAATATGAGAGTTTCGTGTAAGACCACGTCTGGGACGTTGGCATCGATATGAGAATTTCGTGTAAGACCACGTCTAGGACGTTGGCATCAATATGAGAGTTTCGTGTAAGACCACGTCTGGGACGTTGGTATCGATATGAGAATTTCGGGTAAGACCACGTCTAGGACGTTGGCACCGATATGAGAATTTCGTGTAAGACCACGTCTGGGATGTTGGCGTCGATATGAGAATTTCGTGTAAGACCACGTTTGGGACGTTGGCATTGATATGAGAATTTTGTGTAAGACCACGTCTGGGACGTTGGCATCGATATGGAATTTAGGTGTAAGACCCTGTCGGGGACAGTGGCATTGATATCTGAGTACATGTAAGACCTCGTCTGGGACGTTGGCCTTGTACAACTATTCTGAGTCTTCTGAGTATCCTATTAGATTCCGAACGATTCAACAGGCAAATTCCGAGTCATGAAAGATTACATGAATGTATATTCGTTTTAGGTAGGTTTGATAAGTACACAAGGTGTGTATGAAAGGTAAGTATCTATATGAACTTACTAAATGAATATGTGCAATGGAATGATGAGATGATATGTGAAATTTATGCTTAGATGAGCTATGCGCATATGTGGTAATGAGTTGAAGTATGTGATAAGTTATGCTAAACCATTGAGCCAAACTCTATGTGAGATGTATAGGTTTTGAGAACCATTATTGTCATTGTTTTAGTATGTTATGTGCATTTTAAATTAAGTTTATTTGTATATGACTTACTAAGCTTCTGGAAAGCTTACTCTGTGTGCGTTTTCTCTGTCTTACAGATCGTCAAAGCTACTGATGGCTCGGGGACTGTCGAGGATCGTCATCACACTACCCAACTTGTTTTGGTACATTTTGGAAATGTATATAGCTAGATATGGCATGTATAGGCTAGTTATTTGTTTATAATTATGAAGTGAACTTAGCCATGTAATTTGGCTAGTTATGTGTTGGCAATATGCATTAATGAATATGATATGTGATGTATGTTTTGGTATAGTTTGACAGTATATGAAGTGGTTAAGTTTAAGGTAAGTATTTGGATGAATTATGCTTGTGTTTACATGAGTTTTAGTCTTGTAAATTGGCTTGGTTGAAATTGGATTTTAAATGTAGGGATAGGATGGTTATTTTGATACGTTCTTGGTTACTAAAGGTGCATGAGTTGAATTGGTTATTTGCTTGTAGGTATGACCCTAATGTGGGTGGCATATTGGCCTTGCAAATGGCCTATTTTGCCACACGGTTGTGGCACACGTGCGTGCTTATTGGCCGTGGGACTAAGTCAGTAGCTAATTAAGAGTACACGACCTGGGCACACGGACGTGCTTGGTAGCCATGTGGTTTAGTCAGGATCGACCACGACCAAAGTACAAGGGCGTGCTTGGTGGCCGTGGAGCCAAGTTAGAATTGACCACGGCCAAGGTACACGGGCGTGCTTGGTGGTCGTGGAGTTAAGTCAGTTTCGACCACGGGGGAGACACATGGGCTTGTCTAGCGGTCGTGGGAGGTACACGGTCTGCCCACACGGGCGTGTGTCCTGCATAACTTAGAAAGTTTAAAATTTTTCGAGAATTTATGTATGTGTTCCGATTTAGTCCCGACTCTATTTAAAGCATGACTAAGGTATCGTTGACCTATTAAAGGGATACTTTGATTGCGTTTAATGAATTGTATTATGTAATGTCTGTAAAATTTTTGATCTGTCCAGTAATACCTTTAACCCTAATCCGGCGACGGATACGGGTTAGGGGTGTTACATGAAGTATAATAAATATATTCGGATACACGAGTAACTACACCACACTGGATTGCTCATTAGAGCAATAATTACACCATACCAGGGCACCAAAGTGTAAAACCCGTAGGCAACATATAATCATATAATGATACGTCCCTCTTGTTGGAAAAAACAGGTTTGGAAAACATAGCGAAAAATAAATTTAGGAAAAACCAGAGTTTTAAAAAATTTCCAAAACAAGATCTTGGTTGTGATATCTAAAGTAATAAACACTTAATCAAAATTGTACCTTTTCAATTCATCTAGAATGAATGCTTTGACTGAGTAGTCTTCTCTGCTATCCTCAACCTCACGTCTGTCGAGTGTGGGCTCGCTTCGAATCAGAAAAATTTTCACAAAAATTACTAGTGGGGTAATTTTGTAATTTCTCTAAACTTTTGGGTCAAGTTGTAAATCAAAAAAATATCTCTAGAAATTTTCTAGAATAATCTCTTCAGAGAATTTTTTCTCTACAACTTTCTCTTGAATTCAAATGTGTGTAAATAATGACCCAAGGCTTTATTTATATAAGGAGAATTTAGAGAATTCAACTATGATTAAACTTAATCACTTTAATATTAAATTAATATAATATTTATCTACAAGATAAATATTAAATTTAATATTAAGATAATCACTTTAATATTAAATTAATAAAATACTATTAAGATAAGTATTAAATTAAATTTAATATTAAATTATTAAAATAATATTATTTTTAAAATAATTAATCTGAAATTAAATTCTCTGGTAGAATTCTAGTAGGAATGTAACTCTTCCACTACTCTACCACCGATGACCAACCGCCATCGGCCACCGGGAAGTTGTCGTCGCAGCTGTCGGCACCACCGTGTCCGATGATACAGGTGCGACACCCTTACGGCATCCCGAGCTGGTTCAGTTGTTGCCAGTTCGGTCCGGGTCAATGACAACCCGACCGGTCCGGTTTAGCCACCGGTTGGACCGTCAGTCCAGTTTCACATATCAAGCCTGGTTTGATCTGTTATTGGGTCTTGGTCTAGGTTTTGGACACCTGAGCCCAGTTTACAATCTCAGGTCCAATTTTCAAATTTTAATTACCTATTTGGTTAATTGTCTGACTTGAAAATTAACTTCCAAAAATATCATATTAATTTTAATTAGTTTGATTAATTTAATTTTACTTGATGAAAATTAATTTTTTCAAAAATCACTTAGATTTTCTAAATAATTTTTCAAGAAAATTCTTTAATCAAATTCTCTAGTTGAACAATTCTTACGACCACCTATTTTAATTCCACATCAAATAAATCGACTCAATTAAATTATTTCCGAAATCGTAGAATTTTCTTTTGATTCAAATGCAGTCCACTCGAGCTTTTGTTGAGATAGCGGAAGGACCAAGTAGACATATACAATTAGGCTTTAATGATTACAATTATGTCCAGAAGTATCGTTCTGATAATTTGCAATTACTTAATCATGGAGTCAGTCCATAAGAAGTACCATGATTGAAAACTCCTTATTGTATACATTTAACGAAAGCAATTCATCCAACTGCTTTGTCCAATGATCTCGTCATGCGTGTGTTACCCTCATATGATATCCTTGATTCCTTTGAGTTAAATCCATTCACTCAATACAATCCTATTTTATCTCATTGTCACCATTGTGTCTTCTTAATGATTAATATTATCACTGTCAACAAATGACTGTGATAAATTGCTCTTTCGAAAACTAGCAACCCGTGACCACATTCCATATTTATCAATCCACACAATGCCAATGAGAATATATAATTAACTCTTTAATTGAGCTATGAATTCCACTGTTGCTAGTAAAGCCATGCAATGCACAAGTCATGTACCCAACATACCAGTTATAGGCTCAATCATCTTTAGAGCATAAGCCTCCACTTATATCAAAGTACATGAATTGCATATGCATGGTCAGTGACTAACTCAGGATTTAGGTAAATCACACCATGAACGTCACAAGTGAATTAATTCTCAAACAGATTCAGAATTAATACATCTTGGGTCCAGTCTATTGTATCATTTTACCAATGAATACATTTATGTCATTACTCGTGGAGCCAACTGCTCTGATAGCAAAGACTAGTCATCTCCCCAAGTGGAATTTTAGATAACATAATAATCATTCTCAGTATTTGAATCAAATGCTCACTTTGATTTTTTTACAAGATTACGTACTCATTTAAATTATATACTAAAGTAAGTCGTCTTTCTCGCAATGTAAATGTTCTTTACAGTGCCACTTATCTTCAGTTTGAACTTTAGACAAACAATGAGCTAATATGCTTGTCACAATTTCGCTATTCATACAAAATATAAAAGACGTAAATACAAAAGACATAATAGTGAAATGTGAAATTAACTTTATTTATTTATTCATTATTCAAATAAATAGAAAATAGTTATGTGTTTACTATAATATGGGCACATTTCCCGACACCTCCACCACACCAAAGTCTCCATAGAGACATATAACTCGGTAATCTACAACAAATGTTGGATTCCGATATAATCAATAATAACTTCGTACCAACATATATCTCGTACAACACGCAAATAACCTTATTGGCATATCAATAATATCCTATCCTTTAATACGTTCACTCGGACACATTTAACACATATAACAATCATTTCATACATAGCATAACATAATTCGTCTCAATTCCAAGCCAATTTCACAATTTCACCAAGTTAGACTATTTTCAATTCCTCTATCTCGATAATCAATCAAGTTCATACTAATATGATGCGACCAATCATACTCAACTATCAATTCATTAAATGCCTCAAATTGAAAATCATAATTTTCAATTTATCATTCAATTTATCAATTCTTTACAAATTAGTTCATTTCTCACCTTTTGTACCAAAATGTAAGCAATTCAAATTACATTCGAACATACACAATACATAATTCAAGTATATAATAATTAAATACAACTCTACCATATGAACTTGCTTAACAAAACAGCAAAAACAACCGAATCTTCATGGATTAATAAGAAATTTTACCTTTTTCCTAATTATCCTCGATTTTGTTAAGTTCCTGATCTATGCAATAATTTGATTCAGTCTATCAATTCTAATTACTTTATAACATCATATTATAAGCATAAGTAATTTCAATTTTACTTTTTAAATTTCCTTAAAATTTTACATTTTATTCAATTTAGTCCCTAAAACCAAAATTGTCATAACTTTCAAATTTGAGCTTCGATTTTGAAATTAATCTCAATTACATCCTTCTAAGACCCTCTACTGTCCATAATTACAAAAAATTCATATCAATTTCTAATTATTTACATTTTAGTCCCTATGTTCAAAAATAATAATTTTCACTTTACAAATTAGTTCTTTTTTATATCTAAACTTAAAATATAACCATTTAACACCAATTTCATCAAAAAATCATCAAGGTTACCTTTATAAATTTTAAAAATTTTACAAATTAGTACACAAGTTAGCTAAATCAAGCTCTCAAGACCTCAAAAATATAAAAGTTACAAGAAAAAGAATTGAATACTTACCAACAATGAAGGAAAAGAAAAGTTGAAAAAGCATAAAACACTTATTTCCTTCCTTGCTTCGTGAAAGTGAAGAAGATGAGCAAAATGTGTTGTTTTTCTTTTTCTTTTATTATTTATACTTAGATTATTATATAATAAATCATGATTAACTTATTTAATCTTTAATTATTAGACTTAGACTTGATTAATCAATTTGGTGGGTTACAACTAGTGCTCACCACCGTTTGACAATAACATAGTGGTTCAATTGCTCAATTGGTCCTTCAAGAAATTAAAAATTGATAGAAATTATTTTTTACCGCTTTTACAATTTAGTCTTTGTACCTTAATTAACTATCCATTTGACAAAATTAAGGAATCAAACTTTAATTAATCTTTATACTAATCCCGTAAATATTAAATAATAATATTTACTGACTTGAATATTGAAAATAGGGTTTTGAAATTACATTTTGTGACACCACTAACTTTCGGATCATTCAGCATTCTTTTGTTTCCAAACCATTAACTTTGATCTCTATTAATGTCGATTTTTGAAGTGCAAAAGTTGCATTTGAGCTAAATGCTCTTGCTCTTATTAGAAGAAAAGAGTCAAAGAATAATAAGGGTCTTTGGATCAGTAATTGGCAATGACTAAATGCACGAGGCTTTATGGACTACACTATTTCCAAAAGGATACAAAATTGATTCATATGACTTTGGTAACTAAACTTATTTTCTTAAGGTTTATATAAATTGACTTTATTAATTATCTTGATTCAAGTTTTTATCAATATGCTTATCAGGAAATGGACTCTACGGTGTTAGGATAAGTGCAAAGGTTAAGGCTAAACAATATGGAAAAGATGTTATAATACTTAAGAACCCAGAACCTGAAACTCAACCAGAGATTTTAGGTCCCGGTGGTTTTTATAATAAGAAATTGTTTAATACCTTCCTCGAAGTTTCAAGCCAAGGAGTTGATGGAACCACACAGCATATCTACAACCTCGGACCTTGTATCTTTATATGCCTAGATTCAATGTTTATCTATAATCTTTTATGTGCTTACTTATTACTAGTATAGGTTCTTTCTTTATTTGATTTATGCGAATACAGGTGATGATCCAAACTTGATTACAAAAACTCAAGAATCATTTTACTTGAATCAAGCTACTCAAACCTATAAAGATGTTTCAGACGCTCTCAACAAGTTTAAACCGTGGTTCCGAGCTTGGGTTTCTGAATCGGGTGGAGCATTTCATGGTGGTGGGAAAGATGTGTCTCTCACCCTTGCTGATGGCTTTGGCAAGTGTTCTTTTCTTTCATTTCCCTTAGCCATAAATTTTAAGGATGGAGAGTAAAAGTTTGTGATTGAACTTTTCACTCTAAACAGGTATTTCGACCAACTAGGGATGGCATCAGCCTACAATCACAAGGTTTTTTGTAGGCAAGCTCTCATTAGGGTAATTATGCTCTATTTGATACTTCAACTTCTATATACTAATATACTTCTTTTTCTTTCTCTTGTTTTACCACAGCTATTAACATTTCATCTGCTTAGTTTGGCATCTTGCAGTGCACTTCTGTGGCACCGAATTATGGGAAGTATTGTACTTCCCATAACTCAAAATTAGTTTTTTTGACATTTTTGAGACCCTAGACAAAATAATAAAATAGGGTTTTAGATTCCTTAAAAATTGGAGAAATTCTTTTTTAGGTCCCTTAAAAGTTAAAAAAACAAAATTTGATGCCCTTTAAAAGTTCGTAAAAAAAATTGACCTTTAAAAGTTAAAATTTTTTTTGGGCTCCTTAAAAACTGAAAAACAATATTTTAGACCCTTTTCAGCCTTGAGCCCTGGGCGGCCACACCTCCAGACGACCCTCAAGGTTGGGCTTGCTCAAGATGTTAACCTAAACTTAGGTGTATATGCTCATTGTGCAAAGACAAAGATAAACTAACTCTGATAAAATAATGTTTCTCAATTCTTCACATTTACATTTTTCATACTAAACTAATTTGGATCATCTTTACTTTTTTGTTGGTAGTTTGGAATTTCTCTTCTTTTTATCAACTTATCAAAAGATTGCTCGTTTAATGTAACTCTTTCAAATTACGAATATCAAAATACTATCAAACTTAATTTAAAATCCACATACATTATAAATTTTGTCTTTTTAAGTTTAGAGGTTACCAAGATAGAGGAGAGTATCATTTGAATGCTTCAAATGAAAATATAGAAGGTGATATCATGTAGCTGAATGATGTTCCGTTGGTGTCCAACTATGGATCCAAAGCTTGTAAATGCTCTACACCCATTTCAATAGTAGCTCATTCCATAGTATGTAACTATCAGAGATGCTTTAAAATGTATATGTATATGTAACTTTGTTTAATGTGTATATATATTAAGAGTTAGTTTGGTAATGCTTTTGAAAAGTGCTGAAAAAGTGTTTGTGAGAAGTTTGGTTTAAAATTTGAGTGTTTAGTATTGCTATCAAAAAGTACTTTTGAAAAATAAAATGTCCATTTTAGACATGTTATTATCAAGTAACAAATATGCATTTAAATAATATTTAAATTAGTTAATATTATTATATTTTAGTAAGAATATAAAAAAAATATTATAACTTGTTGTTAATATTTTAATATATGAAATATAAATTTTAAATATTTTTAAGCAATAAATAGTAATTATTTATAAAATTTAATTGGAATATATAAACTATATTTTAAATATTTAAATATAACCATTAAATATTTATAATTAGTATTTTTAAAAATATTCTTTTTTATTTTTAATTAATGATTTTAACACATTTGTAATAAAGCATCAAGAAGAAAAAAAGAAAAGTATTATGTTACTGGAGGGGTGAAAAAATAATAAAGCACTAAAAGTGCTTTGGAGAGAAAAATCTAAAAATTTTAATTTCTCCTTTTTATAAATGCTTCACCCTAAGTGTTTTAAACTTTGTTTAAGCTTTGTTAAAGTTTATCATTTATTTTGCATGTTTTCGATATTTTTTTGCTTACTCCTTTTCTTAATTAAGGAGTTTATCTTACATATTTTGATAATAAAAGAATTGTGGATTGAATCATATGCTATTGACCCATGATTCCAAAATGAATCACCAACAAATTTCTGTTTTATTTATATATTTTTACTTTTAAATTTACGGTTAAATTTTTTTTAACTTGTTTGTATTTTAAGATTAAAATTTAAATTTACTGCAGTGGAGACAAAATAACAATTTTTTAAAATTTATGTTTTAAAAAATTTAAAGAGTAATTATGATCAAAATACAGATCAAATCTACAACTTACATATAATACAAGATTAATAATAAAATTTACTTTAATTAATTTAACTGTTATTATTTAACTCAAAATTAAAATTTCAAAATCGATATGAAAAATAAAATAAAAAATGGGAAAAAAAAAAGCTTAATATGGGCCTTCAACTGCGCATTGCTTGGCCCAATGTAAACATTCGGTTTAAAAAAAAAAAGCGATGTTTACCATGTTATTTTCTATCTTTTTTTTTTTTTTTGACTAATATTTTCTAGTTTTTTTTTATATTATAATAACCAGAAAGAAAATGAAGGACGGAAACAGAAAAGAAGGCGGAGGAAGGCGAATGAATACATAGTTGTTTGTGGCCTCAGATCAGATCAATAAGCAAACCCCAGATTTTGTCTTTCTTTGCAGATTTCATTGCTGGTTTTTCTTCCTTTCTCATTGGTCCGTTTCTCAGTTCTTTCTTCAATCTTTTTCTTCGCTTCTTGTTGCCCAATTTTGCATTCTATTTCAATTTCCATTTTTATATATATTTCGGTCTTGTTGCTCAGTTTTGCAATCAAAAATGAAATTATAATTCTTGGTTTCCTAAATTACTGTATGACCGTCATAGTTAGATTTCTTGGATTAATGCTGCTTTACTAATAATATTAATTACTAGACAATCGTTAGGTTTTGGTGATGATTATTATTTACCAAGAAAGAAAAAAGAAACTGTAAATAATAGTTTTTGAATATCTGCATTCTTGATTTTGTTTTACAGCTAGCTAAGTTCTTCAGCATTCGTTCACTTACATGGTTCTTGGTGGCATCAAGATTTGCAAGACCGCTGTCTGTATGTGCCGCTAAACTAATGCGACCAATACCAGAACAGTAGATCACCCTTTTCTTTTAATCATTTTGCTTTCACTTACACATGACTTCAAGCACGCTCTCCACAACTCCACCTTTCCTTCCAAGGCCGTCCATCGAACCTACTCAACCCCCCGTTTCCAATGACCCGCCATCCTTTAACCCCATCCATGATGCCTCTGATATCAACCAAATAGAGTTACTCTCCGTGTCTTGGAACCAGGATTATGGCTGCTTTGCTGCTGGCACCTCCCAAGATTTCCGCATTTATAATTGCCAACCCTTCAAGGAAACCTTCAGGCGCAATCTCAAAACCGGGGGTTTCAAAATTGTTGAAATGCTTTTCCGCTGCAACATCTTGGCACTTGTCGGTGGGGAATCCAATTCCCACTATCCTCCAAACAAAGTTATAATATGGGATGATCATCAAAGTCGCTGCATTGGTGAATTTGCATTTAGGTCTGAGGTTCGATCTGTCAAATTAAGACGGGATTGCATTGTTGTGGTTCTGGAGCACAAGATATATGTCTATGGTTTTATGGATCTTAAGCTTCTTCATCAAATTGAGACTTTGGCCAATCCTAGGGGACTCTGTTGCCTTTCTCACCATTCTAATACATCTGTATTGGCTTGTCCTGGTCTTTATAGAGGCCTGATTCGAGTTGAACACTTTGGCCTTAATATCATGAAACTAATTAATGCTCATGATTCTCATATTGCCTGTTTGACCTTGACACTCGATGGCCTACTTCTTGCAACTGCTAGTACCAAGGGCACCTTGATAAGAATATTCAACACCATGGATGGAACTCGCTTACAAGAGGTACACTACTGGACCACGGTTTTCTTTTCTCCTAAACTTATACTCATTTTATTTGAGGATATGTTCATCACTAATCATATGCTTTCATCTATATGTACTAAGTAAAGTTGATTCAAGGGAAAACATTGCTAACTCAAGCTTTGCCCCTAAACCTGGCCTGACCAGTGTAACTGTGATCTTAAGTGTTAGCAGGAGGTGTAATACTACTTATATCAGCAATTAGCATGCTGGACACTGTAGCATTATGTTCATCTCCACTCACTTTCTCTGTAATTTAGGTACTTATCATAATTACTGTCCATGTAGGTGCGAAGAGGAGTGGACAGAGCAGATATCTATAGCATTGCCCTCTCACCAAACTTCCAATGGTTGGCTGTTTCGAGCGATAAAGGCACTGTTCATATATTTCACCTTCGAGTTAGAGTTTTTGGGGGCCATTCATCTTCTCAACAATCTTCTGTCCAAGGTCCAGCATTATTGCATCAGAATTCTTCAACCTCACTTGATGCACTTATCCCTCCAAGCACTGGTGCCAACCCTAGTTCATCCTTGTCTTTTATGAGAGGTAATAAATACAATTAGCCTTTGTAGTTATTTTGTTACTTTGTTAAAACAGAATTGCATGTTACTCATTTCATGAAATTTCCAATAAAAAGCCAATTTTGTATGTTACAAACAATTTGAGTCGACAAATCACCAATATCTGATGTATAACAATGAGGATGGATGAGAATTTAGTTGGTTGCTGTTTTATTAATTAAAACCCAAGTATTTGCTTCTCTAAACATATCAACTTTTTGACAATTTTCCAGGGGTTTTACCAAAGTATTTTAGTTCAGAATGGTCATTTGCTCGGTTTCACTTACCTGAAGATACCCAATTCATTGCAGCATTTGGATCTCAAAACACTGTTGTTGTGGTTGGCATGAACGGGAGGTAACTGCTTCTCCTTATTCTCTCTAACATCATTCAAAATATTATTTGATCCTTATAGACGCATTGTGCTTGATGTCCTATTGAAATTATGCAACTAGTACAATGAAATTTTCAAGGTTAGTAGTTGGTTTAATTAATTGTTACGGACCTTGGATATGTTTACCCTCCTCTTATTACACCTTTCTTTCTTGTATCTTATGCAGAACTGTATATTTGCATAATTGTGTTCCTACTCAAAATTTTAAACTTATAAACTGTGATGTGAGGCTATTAAAATGCTATATATTTCTTGTTTAGCTTGGATAATTACATACAAGTACTTTAGCAACTCGGTTTTGTGTTTCTTTGAGTACCAATCTGAACTTCACAATCAGAAGATATATCTCCTTTTACTCCCCCCCTCCGCCTTTCTTTCTTTAGTCAGTTTTTTTTTTTTTTTTTTTGAATTTCTCAGTCTTACACCTTTTCTTATTATCAGTTTCTACAGGTGCAGTTTTGATCCTGTTCATGGGGGAGAGATGTTGCAGCAGGAATATGTCCGGTTTCTGAAAACCAAAACTTGAATACTGACAGATGCTTCTGATCTTGTAAACATGGACCCTACATCTATCACATGTACATATCTTGAAATCTTTTCCTGAAACGATGCATCTTACTATATAGTGTGCAAGAAATTGCTGTTCCAGGTACTTGTATATGGGTAAATAAATTGCTGGTAACGGCAATATTGCACTGAACTAATTGGCTCAATATCAGTGACATTTTTCCTGGTACATTCATTATTCTTGCTGGTGAACTATAAAGCTTGCAGTGAATGTTTCTTCCTGACAATTCCAGTGTCCCGGCTGCTTAAAATCATTGGTGTTTTTTGTTTTTTGTTTTTTGTTTTTTTAAATATTCCATGCTTAATTGCATAAAGTTCAGAGAGGGTCCCTGTATTTGGATTGCTCTTCCCTGGATGTTTTGAAGTTCCATACATTATAGGTCACCCGTTGGCAACTCTAGGTGGTAGCAACATCAAGCTTCAATAGTGGAAGCACTTTTAGACAAAGTTTATGAATTATTCATTTTACTTATCGACATCGATTTGCTCATGATAAGATTACTCATCGATTTGCTTATGATAAGATTACTCATCTAAGTACAAAGGTTCGGATAAAAATATTTATTAAGTCTATTAAGTCTATTTAAAATATAAATTGAGTTTAAACTTAAACACGGCTAACATGTTTTTGTAAATTTATAATATTTTATATTAATATTTAAAAATGTTTAAAATATATTAAATTAAAAATAATATAACTATATATTTTTTATTTTTTTAAAATAATATGAACTTGAATTAGTTATTCCTAAAATATGGGTAAATTTAAATAAAATTTTAAATCCATATTTCGGGTTATGTATTACTATCATACCCATGAACACCTATAGTGTACTCCTGCATATTACAAATAATAAAAACGCAACGCAATTACAAAACTGAAGGTAAACAAAGTGCATCCATTGACACCCTCATTATTTTCCATATTTTCAACACCTTACATGCCAATCATCTGCATCCTGAAAGTAAACAAAGAAGCGTCATCCATTGACACCCTCATTATTTTCCATATTATATTATTTCTAGATTCGGCGCTTGAGCAAGGAATGCTTATCTCCTGGCCCAGTTAAATCCTAATCGCTTAAAGCTTAGACCTTCCGATATCATCAAATACAATCATCACTTTCCCTATGGCTTTTCTCTCTCTCAGTGCAGAGAATGCAAGGTTGGCCTGCCAATGACAAACAATCAAACGAGCTCAGATATATTGTAATCCGAAAGGACCAAAAGTAAGTAGAATGTAGAAACTATTTTTACAAGGCTACAACAGTAGAATTTTCACATTATCTCCTACATGAGAAGGAATATATATAATCAATTTGCACCCATCATAGGATCATGTATGATAATGACAGAATACAGACTTTCATCCTGAAATGGGTATTATATAAGGACTAGCTGTTTTCCTGAAAAGACAATATCATAAGTAAAATAGAAACGGACTGATAATAAACACAAGATTTATGATAGTACTGGGAAATCAGGACTGGAAACAACATATTCCACTAGTACCAAAATGAGCAATGCAGACGAATAGTACTTCCTCTCTTGGGTCAAGATGCAAATCTAATGTGATGGATAGAATCTGGCTGGGCTCAAGGCAACAGTCACTCTGCTGCAACTCTAAACATGGGCTAAACTGGCTTTCAACAGAGTCACTCTGCTTGTGTTAAGAGATTTGAGGTTTAAGACATGAATTTTCAAACACTTTCTCTATATCTTTCACCTATAGTTTTCCTTGATAAATTAGAGCTTCACAGGATAAAAGAACAAAGGAGGAAAATGGAATACTGGTAGTAGCTCCAGACCTCTGATATGCTGTAAGTATGAGAAATGTGAATGGTAATCAATCCCTTTTCCATCCAGGAGAGTAACTCCTGGATGGAATCCTCGAGCACAGCTGGTCGATGTATTGAGTAGCTACCCCAGTAGAGTCCGTGCACAGTCCAGTTCTGCATAAGATATACTCGTGAGAAGGCTACTCAATACAAACAACTAATAACAAGTGACTAATAATTACTAACTAGTTGAACCTGACTTTTAACTAGTGAGCATCATTAGATTAGCTTAAGCACCGATCCCTGCTGCATAAAAACTATATTTAATTCTTTAACATACAAATCTTTGATTTGCCTATCATAAATCTTTTCAGAAAGTTGACGTTATTAGGTAAATCAAAGATTTACCTAAAAAGCAAACACTGTCGAAATGATATAGGTAAAGATGACCATATCAGGCCTGAGGAAAGAATATCACAAAATCACACAGTATTATTAGGAACGGTGACATGAGGTACATATAAGCAGGTCAATCTTCCTTGGTACTTGGTTAGTATTAATCACAATAAAGAGTCCAACAGGGAGAGGAAAGCTAACTAAAGCAGGCATTTAGAGGGAAAGAGAAAAAGATGAAGTACCTTAACAAGAGTGATATTAGCTGGGATGACAGGGATTTCACCACTGGCAAAACCAATGACAAGAATTTGAGCACCCCAATTCAAGAGCTTCATACTTTCTTTAGTAAGCTTGCCACCAACAGGATCATAGAGAACATCAACCCCTTTTAATTTCCTTGACTTGAGGAACCCCTTGACACTTGCAGTTAGATTTTGATTAGTCAAGTCCACCACATGATCAGCACCCAAGGACTTCAAAAATTGCACCTTTTCAGCTCCCCTGGGATTTGTTGATACCAATACTTCTGAGTCTTGAAATGAACAAAAAAAAAAAAAACACAATGCTATGGCTAAGAGAAAGAAGAAGCACCTGGCAGCAGCAATGACAACTGCACCGAAAACCTTGCCAATTTGAACAGCAGAAAAACCAACGCCTCCAGCGGCACCAAGAACTAGCAATACCTGTATGTAATAATTATTAATTATCTCCATTACAATTACTATTGCCAGCATTAATTAGTAATAATAAATGAAGAAATAAGAGGGACAAAGTGCCTGAGAAGAGGACAAGCTAGCCCTGTGAACAAGAGCTACGTGTGAGGTCCCAAAGGCGACAGGGAGTGCAGCAGCTGCCACCAGATCACACCCTTTGGGCAACCCAAACCTAGTGAATCAGAAACATCAATTAATTCATTAAGCCTTGCTTGAGAATCAGTACTTTTGAATTGAATTGAATAAAATTAAATTAAGCAAGGGACGGACAGGAGGGATTGGTCTTGGACGATGAAGGAGGCGAAGGAGCCTAGGGCCGCGAAGGAGCAGACGTGGTCGCCCACCTTGAACTTGGTGACGGAGGGGCCGACGGCGTCAACAGTGCCAGCATAATCGGAGCCAGGAATGAAAGGGAGGGGAGGCTTCTCTTGGTACTTGCCCAAAATCTGAAGGTAATTGGCATAGTTCAAGCTGGTGGCTTTCACTTTGACTCTCACAGCAGTTGGAGAGTTCAATTGTGGGATGGGATAGTTTCTGATGACCTCAATGGGCGACGAAGACGGTTCCGATTCATTTCCGACTGAGGCTGATGCTGGATCACCCAATTTCTTACACAATAAAGCTTCCATGTTTCTTTCTTTTATTTTGTTTCCTTTTTCTGTTATATGTATATATATATATATACATACACACACCCCCCTATCTTTGAGTGAAGTAGCGCTACCTATTTTTTTTTCATTTTTTAATTATTCATTTTTTAATAAAATTATATTATAAATGTATCATCAAATTTTTAATAGAAAACTCTTATCAAAATAAAAATAATATCTATTTATTAAGATTAATAGAAATAAATGTAATATTACAAAAAAAAAAATTGTAGATTATATCATCAATTAAGATAAATAATAATATTACAAATAAACTTTTTTATAATAATAATATGATGATATATTAGTTCATGATAAGTAATATTATAAATAAATTATTTTTATAATAATATTGATGATTTAATCTAATGGTGATTATTACAAAATTAAAATATTTCAACTGATAATATATTATAAAAATATATTACAATAATATATTTATAATTTCTTATTATAGTATTTTATTTATGATAATATATTAATTCATGCACGGATTTATTAGTTATTTTAATATATTTTTATCAATATTATAATAAAGATAATTAATAATATTTTAATTAAAAATATTGTTATATCCTAAATATAGGGGTTAATTGAAATAATTAATTAAGTAATGATCCAATCTCCCTAGAGGTTTTAGGTTTTATCCACTCCTTTTCCCTTTCTTATCTTTTTATTTTCAACAACTCAGATGAAAATCACAAGTATTGTACAAGAAAAGGCCCATTTCTAACATTATTTACGGAAATGGGCCACTTAAAACATTATTTACTGGAATGGTCCAGAAAATGTAAAACGCGTCCACATAGGAGTGTTTTCAGGGGAAATTGCAGAAAAGCGCACTAACGTGGGCGCGTTTAATTCCGTGTTTGATTAAGGTTTTAGGGTTATTTGTATATTAGGGGTTTAGGTTTAGGGTTAGGGTTTTTGAAAAAAAATAAATTAGAGTTTAAGGTTTTTAAAAAATAATAATTAAGGTTTAGGCTTGTTTTAAGGTTTAATTTTTTTAATTGGCAAGTATTATTCCGGAAGAAATAAATTTGACAAAATGGGATATGAAAAAATAAATTTGACGTGATGTGTTCTAAAAAAAAAATTGACGTGATGTATTCTGAAAAAATTATTTTGACGAGATGGATTTTTTTTGTACAGTCAGTAATTATACAGAAAAAATAAATTAGGGTTAAGGTTGTCAGTAATTTGTATATTGGGGCTTATGGTTAGGGTTAGGGTTTTTGAAAAAATAAACTAGGGTTTAAGGTTTTAAAAAATATATATATTAATTAGGGTTTAGGGTCTATTGTTTTACGGTTTAATTTTTTTAATTGGTAAGTATTGTTCCGAAAGAAATAAATTTGACAATATGGGATATGAAAAAATAAATTTGACGTGATGTGTTATGAAAAAATTATTTTGACGAGATGAATTTTTTTTATACAGTCAGTAATTGTACAGAAAAAATATTACCAATCATTTCATGAAATTTAAATAATTTTTTTTTCCAAACTCAGATTTGTAGTTACGAAACCACTATTCCGACTTCACTAAAATTTGGTTGTTACAGTCCCTCTTGTGACGATGGCCTATATATCGTCGATTGAGTCGGAGTTATCGGGAAATGAGATTCATCGGGCCATGCATTCCAACCTTGCATAGGAATGAGAAAAGGAAACATATAAGGGTTAGGATACGCACCTGGCATAATCTAAAGGGGTTGTGGTGTGGACATCGTCGCTTGCTCCATTGGGGCCGGTGATTGCGTGGGCATTGTTGGTAGGCCCGCCCCACCAACCGTTGTCTTTAGATTTAAAGGGCTTTGTCGTTCCCTTTCGACACAGAATTGCCGACGCTTCTGCTCTTTCAAAAGCAAATATGGCTTGCCATGGATCCTAAATCATGGCATGTAATTCGACTCGCATGCTAACTCCAAAACGATAATCGGTTCGTGAGTAGGTATATTATCATAGTGACTTTCCCACATTTCGATATATCCCAAGTGGAAGATTGGCCAAAACGTATTCGGTCACCGTAAGTTGATTTTGTGCTCATCATCGAGCACCTTAGGTGCCACGGGAATTAGTTGTCGGAAACCAAATTACCGCAACACTCTATCCGTCTGGTGCATCTCGACGGTAGCGTAGTTAACCAATGGGACCTTAATGTGCCAGATGTTCAAATTTTGTAGGAATTCATCTGAAATTACTGTTCGAATTATCGGATCCTCGTATGGTGTCCATTAAAACTATATGAATGTGATAAAAATATTAGTTATATACATAATATTAAATACTAAATACAAAATTGACTATGTTATGTATATAGTTCAAAATGAAATAAATACTTACATGCGCTTCTGGTCGTTGGTCTAATAGAAGTCGTATATCTTCAAGAACGGTAGGTATTCCTCCGTAACTCACCGAATGATTTCACCTATTTAAATAAAATTTCAGTATAAAATTATATTTTAAATCTATGTAATAATTGTAAAATCTAATATAAATTTTACATTGTTAAGAATGGGAATGTATATGGGTGATTCACTCGAGGACATAAAAATGGAAAGCGAAATCGAGCCCATGATTGTAGCATGAGAGGCAACCTCCAATTTTAATTTTATTTGGTTGCGTCGCCCGACACATCTCCCGATAGAATATCGACAACATGGCTGACCCCCAACTGAGTTCGCCAGCTGCTCTAAAATCAACGAGTTTTAGCAGCCACCTCAGATGTATGAGGTTTCATGACTTGTCGGGTATCAGATAACCTCCGAGGATCTGAAGGATGTATGCCCGAGCATATCGTACTCTTTCTACTTTAGTCAAATCATCTCCTGGCTCCAGGAATGTGTCTCGTAACCAGCCCTGTAACACCCTCTAACCCTTATCCGTTGCCGGAACAGGATTACGGAGCATTACCCGACTTTTCAGAACAAATACAAATATTACACAATTCAATTAACATACACTTCATAAATTAATTATATAGTCCCTTTTATCGGTCCTCGAGGCCCAAATTACATGTTAAAAACAAATCAGGACTCAATCGAAAACTCAGAGAATTTTTCACTAAATTTTAAAATTTTTCTTAAGTGCAGGGCTCACATGCCCGTATGGTTCAAGGACACACCCGTGCTTCAGGCCGTGTTCGACCCCGTGTAACTCTCTGACTTACTCATACGGCCAAGTCACACGCCCGTGTGCTAGGCCGTGTGCTTCACACGGCTGAGACACATGCCCATGTCTCTGCCCGTGTGATAATACCTAAGCATTCTATTTTAAATTTAAAAGATGCAGCGGACACACGGCCTAATCACACACCCATGTGTAAGCCGTGTATCTCATATTGTCTGGTCACACGCCCTTGTGCCAGGCCATATAGACTCAAAATGAGCCTTTTTCATCAAGTTTTACCAACCCTGCAAACTTAAACCACAAGCAATTCAACAACCAATTATTCAACCTGTAACACCCCTTACCCGTGTCCAACACCGGGACAGGATACGAGGCATTACTAGACTTAACTTATTCGTATGAAATCGGGCAATGAATTTTCATTTCAACTTAAACTTTTTTTTTTCATTTGAACTCTTAACGACCTTGTTATGGGCCTACGAGACCCTAAACATACACATGGAGTGATCCGAGATTGAACCTAAAACTTGCAAACACTTAGAAAATTTTTACTCAAATCAGGGCCATACGCCCGTGTAGATAGGGACACCCCAGTGTGGGCAGGCCGTGTGGTCACACACACCCATGTCTCTGGTTCGTGTGGATTTTATTTTTCATTTCGAACCTACAGGGGCTTTCACACGGCCTGGCGCACGCCCATGTCTATGGCCCTTGTCCCTCACACGGCCATAACATGCCCGTGTCTTAACCCGTGTGTGAAAATCTGGACATTCTGTTTATAACGTCAGCAAACATCTACGGGCACACGGCCTAGTCACACGCCTGTGTGCTGGCCAGTGTGACGAACTGAATTTTTTGCAAATTATATGCAGGGGACACACAGCCTATCAACACGCCCTCGGGGCTAACCGTGTGTCACACATGGCCTAGACACACGCCCGTGTGTCTACCCGTGTGGACAATTATAAGGCTATTTACCAAGCCATTTGCCACCCTGAAAAGCAACCATACTTACAACATTTCAAGCAACACATAGCATAGCAATAATGCACCATTAACATTTTCTAATTCATCATACATCTACTTTACACAGTACTCATTCGATTGCATCAACTTGCACTTCATGAATTTCATCATCATTGAAAATATCTAACTTAACCATTATCAGCCAATTCGAATGGTCATTTACAAAATGAATTGAGTAACATTACTAGCCAACACCTTGGCTAACTAATATGATATAACAAAATGACCAAGTACCTATACATGCCATACTCAAAATAATCGAACTTTACTATACCAAAAGAATAGCTTGATAGTGTGAACCGAGCTTCGACGTTCTACGATCCTCGAGCTAGCTTGGCGATACTACAAGGAAAGGGAAAAAAGAGGGAGTAAGCATGAAGCTTAGTAAGTTTGTATGTACTGAATAGCAACATAAAAACTTATGATACATTCATACTTTACTTTGAGTAATAACACAAGTTCTCAAGCACATTAACATAGCTTACTCATGCCTACTCTTACCAATCACATATCACATAGCGGATTTATTTCTCATGAATATCTCATATGCATCTGTATCACTTCATCACATAACTTTAGCACCTTTACCATCTTGAACATAAACTTAGCTCTTTATCATCCTTAACATAAACTTAGCTCTTTACCCGTTGAACCGCTTGGAATATCGAAGGATACCCGAAATTCGTCATACACATAATAAGATGCCAATGTCATATCCCAGATATGGTCTTACATGGGATCACATGTCGATGCCGGTGCCATATCCCAGATATGGTCTTATACGGGATCTCATATCGATGTCGATGCCATATCCCAGATATGGTCTTATACGAGATCGTATATCGATGCCATGTCCCAGACATGGTCTTAACGATTTTCTTATTCGATGTCGATGCCATATCCCAGATATGGTCTTATATGGGATCTTAATTCGGTGTCGAGGCCATGTCCCAGACATGGTCTTATACGAGACCTTATGAATCTTATGTCTTGGCAATGGTATCCTTACTATTCCGAAGGTCAACCGGGACTTTCTCATCATAAATTTTCATTATACTCTCATTGAACATCATTGATCAATTTTCATAGAAATAATATACGTTTCATGTAATCTCAATCATATCAATGTGATGTTGAATTATTACACACAAACTTACATCGTTATCAAAATGTGTATAATTGTTCGATTTAGTCCACCACCTTGTTCTTTCCTCAGTTTTAGTTTGGACTTCGTGTTTCTTGATCTATAATGGCAATTTCACTCTTTTAATGATCACATTGACTAAATAAAACCATGAATCATACTTTGGCAAAATTATAATTTTGCCCCTATACTTTCTCATATTTACAAAATGGTCCTTAGGCTCGTATAATGAAATACACTCATTTCCTTGGTTACCCAAGCCTAGCTGAACCTTTCTTAAGCTTATAGTAGCTCATATTTTCCTTCAAAACTGATTTTTACTATACGTTTTATCACTTTTACAATTAGGTCCTTTTTTTGAGTTTTCCATGAAAATCACTTAGAAAAAGATGTTATCATACATAAAACTTTCATATTCCTCCATTAAACATCAAAATACATGTATGTCATACATGGGTAAATTTTTGAACATGAACCCTAGCTCAAAATATAGCTAGAAATAGCTAAATCGAGCTACGATGATCTCAAAAATACGAAGAACATTAAAAACGGGGCTAGGAGGTACTTACAATCAAGTTTGAAAGTTGAAGAAACCTTAACTATGGTGTCCTTGAGAATTTCGGCTAGTATGGAGAACATGGACACCATTTTTTTCTAACAGTCCAGTTTATACCCTAGTCGAAACAGTGGTTTGGGGACCACAAATCCGAGCCCGTAAAATATTTTTATATTATTTTCTGTGTCTATGATATGTAAATTAGTATGTGTGAAATTTCCGTAAGCTAAGTTGTCTGTTTGTGTGTTCAATTTGACAAAAGGACTAAATTGCATAATTTGTAAAAGTGGCCTTTTATTTGATTAATGGCTAAATTAGTGTGGCTTTTAAGTGTTAAGGGCTTATGTGGCAATTTAGCCAGTATTTTGGTTAGTGGACGACATGGGTAAGGAAATATGTATATATATATATATATATATGTTATATATATATATATATATATATATATTAAATTTTATAAGTTAAAGTTATATTATTTATTTTATAAGTTATATTTATATTACAATAAAAGAAACATGGTTAGTGGATGAATGAAAGACAATCATACCCTTATTACATGTTTGTTTTATTTGTTTAATGAAAGGCTAAATATGTAAATGAATTATTATGTATGTTATATTGGATAAAACATAAAAACAAATTGCCATTTTTAGTTCATCTTTTGACCGAAATAAGAAAAAGAGAAAGCAAGGGTTGAGTTTTACATATTCGGCCATTTGAGAGCCAAATTAGAGGTATGTTTTCGGTTGGTTTTCGATAATTTCTACGTTTTTGTAATCGTTGCTATGAAATGTACAAGACCCATGCTTTAATTTTTGTGTTTGATGAATATTTTGAGTTGAGCCATTGTTGATAGTTGGTTGTTTATGTTGTTTAAGGATGAATTATGAAATATATATGTGTTAGATTAATATGTTTTGTCTTTGGATTTTTGATGAATTTGAGTATTTTGGACTAAATTGCAAACATAAAATTTTTGAGGGACTAAAAATGTGAAATAAATGGAATGCATGGACTTATATGATTATAAGGAAGATTCGGCCAAGCTATGTTGTTGTGAGATTTTGTGTATTTTGTGTTTTGTGCAAATAGGACTAAATTGTAAAAGTGTGAAATATTAGGGGCAAAATGGTAATTTGCCCATTTATGTGATTTAGGACTAAATTGAATATAAATGTATTTGAATGAGTTTAATTTGAACAAGTTTAGATCAAGAACAAAAGAAAACGGACTTGGATAGTGGAAAAGCGAAAATTATCGAATAGCCGATTTTTGTTGTCCGACGATATCCGAGGTAAGTCTTTAAGCAAATACACGTCGTAAGTTACTTGTGTAACTTATTATATGTTGTATTATGGAAACATTGTAAATATATCATGCAAAAGTCGAATTTGACTATGTGAATATTTGAGTTGGTTAAGCTATTTGATTGTTATATGCTATTTGATTTATCATACCATGATTTCGAAATGAGTAATAGGTTTGATATGTGAAACGATGCATGTGAGATAATCTAAGGTATTACTATTCAGGCTTAGAGCCTAGCAAGACTTGGGCTGGTGAACTTTTCGGGCTTATTGCCTAGCAGGCTTATTGCCGGTGAATGGATATCAGACCTCGGGTCTAGCAGGCTTAGTGCCGATGCGAAATTCAGGCTTATGCCTAGCAGGTTTTAAACCGGTGATTTAATATCGATTTATGGTTTATGGGCTTACCTAGTTATATGTTCATTGAGCAAACTAATAATAATACGAGTTTGTTTATATTTGGCCATACAGGTATGTGCTCATGAGTTATTTAAGTGAGTATTCATGTTCGATCAAGTAGGTAAGCATTTACGTGAAGTTTGTCAAGCTAGAATGAAACTAATGTTCATGTGTATTCGACCTTTTGATTATGTGGACACATTGTTATTACATTGATATTAGATATTCGAATATATGAGATGTCAAATGGACATGAGTATATATATATATATGTGTGTGTGTGTGTGTGTGTGTGATTTTATTGAATTTTATGCATATGTAATATGAGTAAATGGTTAAGAGTTGATATTTTATAATTGAACCATATGCCGAAATGGTAAATTGCTTGTTAAAGGCAAGATAGTGGTGATTATTAAGTTAAATGAGGTATTGGCATCCGGCAATAATAGACCAAATATGTTAAGTTAATAATTATATGATATTAAGTAATTGTTTTAAAATGTTTGCATGTTTAAATTGATTCGTCTTAATTGCTTAAGACTTACTAAGCTAAGTTAGCTTACTCTGTGTGCTTGTTACTCTGTTTTATAGATTTTGGTCAAGCTACGAGCTCAGGGGATCATCAACGAAGTCATCCATACTATCGACTTATTTTGGTACCTTTAAATTTGGATTTTGAACTTAAGGCATGCATAGGCTAGACTAGATTTTGAATCAATGAAATTTTGTCTTTGTATATATTTATGGCCATGCGAAAATGGCTAAATGGTGGTACTTTAGTCTTAGAAGTATACGACCATGGTGTTTGCTTGTTATGTGTGCTTATTTGCTAATGTAAGTATGCTTGCGATGATAGTAAGGTGGAATATGATTTTGTCTATGCATGGTTTATTAAATTATGGATGGAAATGTGTTTGATAAATAGTTGATCTTAGTTATATGAATCGAATGGTAAGGTTGGTTATGTTTCATGAAAGATTGGATTAATAATTTAATTGTTGTAAGGTGTGATAATATTAAGTCAAAAGAATTGGTTAGCCGAATGATGTGTTAAGTTTATTAAGAAAATGGATCGTGAATCAATATTTGTGGATCATTCATTTTGGTATATGACATATTCGACTAGGTGTTGAAACCTTATGTTATGTATTTTAAATTGTCATATTCGCGTATGGTACAATTATGTGCATGTACATCTAGTTTGAGTTCAGATGTTTCAGACTAGGAAAGACATGTTTTGTATAGTTTGATCTATGTTTTGGTAGGTTGTACGAGCAATTGGTATATTTTGAACATGGTTAAATAAAATCTTACACAAAAATATATGTATGTCTAGTTTTAGTATCTAGCAATTTGCTTTAGTAGATTATAAATGAGCATGAGCATGTTTGAATTTTGAATTTAAATTGACCTCATGATATGCAACCTTTGGAATGATGAAATTTTAATTTAGATAAAAATTGGCTAACGGATCCAAAATATATTCGAGATGGTTTAAGCATACTATAACAATGTATTATATTTCACTAGGCTTTCGGTTTTAACTATATGAGCAGAAAATTTTGGTGATGACTTGTGCTATGATCGGTAATGCCTTATAATCCCTAATCCGGCGACGGATACGGGTTTAGGGTGTCACATTATTTACTTCTTTTTCCCTTTTAATTCTTTTATTATCCAAATGACAAAAATGCCCTTAAGGCCCCTTTCTTAAGATTTTTCCTTCCCATGTCTATTTTTGTCCATCTTGACATATAATGGTCTAATTGCTAAATAATGACCTCTAATAAATTTTCTATTGCTATCTCATACTTGAATTTTCTAGAATATCATATTTTTCAATCTTTGCAATTTAGTCCTAATGAATAAATTGATCACTAAATTATAAAATTTCTTCACGAAATTTTCACATAATCATCCAAATATGTCATAGACCTCATAAAAACCATAAAACACATATTTCTATCTCGGATTTGTGGTCTCGCAACCACTATTCTAACTAGGCCCTAATTCGGGTTATTACAAAATAGATCCAAGACATAATCAAATACATCCAAATCATGCTAAATAATCAACCTAATTAAGCTAACTAATGTTTACTCATAAATACTTCACATATTCAAATTAATCTAATAGTATACTATTTAAACCAATTCTATTTTTCACACTAATTCAAACCAAAACATACCATTTGATAATATTAAAACATAACACATAAATTCATATGTATTCAAACAATTTCATATTATAACATCATTTACAATCATTTTCCATTATGACTTACACAAACAACCTAGGTACATGCCATATACCAAAAAGAAAAGTACTTCACCACAATGAGTTAGGGATCGGCCTTGGATGCTGATTCAACTTTCGAACTTTAACCTAACCTGCGCACGGAAACAAATCGTACGCTGAGTATAAACTCAGTGATATTTCTATAATCCGAATACTTAATAAACAACACTTTATGTTTAAATTCACATAACGAAAATCATTCAACTAATAATCAATTTCATAAATAACCATTTATAACATTTTTCAATACCCATCTCTTACTATTTCAATAACCATTTCATGAACTCATAATTCATGCATTTCATATGCATATCATATATAATATCATCAAATATCAATCATAATGCCATTTCATTTAATTACCCCTACTAACAAAACTCGGACTTTGGAGGATACATGGATCCAACCAAAACACACCAGTATGGCACCCAGTGCCTCATCGGATAATTCGAATAAATAAGTTGACACCTAGTGTCTCATCGGCCTTGCTGAAGTGAGTTGGAACCCAGTACCTCATCGAATTTATCTGAAGTAATAATGTGACACCCAGTGTCTCATCGACTTATGGTCGAAGTATCGTTGAACACTTCCAATCCTATGGCATGCCAACTATATCCGACTTAGCCCGGTTCAGTTAATTGGGTTTTCAAATCACTTTTCTATTTCAATCAATATCCATTGCAAGTCAATATCACATATATTCAAGCATTCAATTTCAACATCATAATATCAATACTTACCTCATTTCACTTACCATACTTATTAATCAAAATACAACAATTAATGAAAATGAGATTCAAATTATAGAAATACAAACCGTAATTTCCAAGTTAATCTTCGTTGACTTTATCTTTTGCTTCCCTAGTCGAGGTCTCCGGCTCAACGTTTGCTACAAAATTAAAATAATTGAACATCATCAATACAACACAATTTGACATTGAATATTTCAATTTATACACAACTTTTGCCTAAATTCCAATTTAGTCCTTAAATCAAACTAACTCTTTTTCTTACAAAACTAATTCCGTATCTCAATTCGATTTTCACTTTAATCTAATTTCAACTCCCTAATTTCACCATAAAACCCTAATTTGAAAATTCTCTCAATTTAGTCCCTATTACTTAAAACTTATGATTTATTTTACAATTAAATCCCTTTTCACTTCTAACTTGAAATTCTATCAATTTAACCCCTAATTCTTCAATTTATTCAACATGAATAACATCTAAAAATTCACTAATTTCCAAAATTTCAACATAAATCAAATAGTATTTTGTTCTAGGATTCCAAAAACTAAAAAATTACAAGAAAAAGGGCTAAATTGACTTACCAATTGAGCTTGGAACCTTAAAAACCCTAATTTTCCTTTTTCTTTTCTTTCTCTTTTCTTTCCCCTGTTTCATTCCAACTTCTCTTCTTCTTTGCCTTTTTTTTATTGTTTTATTTCTTTTTATTTATTATTTTATGTTTTATGTTATATAATTTAATAATAATATAATATAATAATAATAATTACTTATATAATAAGCAAATATATTTTAATATATGAATTTTATTTTACCACGTGTATTTCACTATTACCACACACTTGGCACTTATGGCTTTATTGCTAATTTAGTCCCTTAAAATTTCTCTATTCTATAATTAAGCTTTCACCCTTTATTCAATTTAGTCCTTATACCTAATTAACTTTAATTCAAACTAATTAACCTAACCAAAACCTAATTAACCACACAATAAACTTCGTAAATATTTTTAATAAATATTTACGAATCTGTTTGTCGAAAACGGAGACTCGAAAATACACTTTTCTGATTACCCGACTATTGGGTCGTTACAAGCCCATATCGATCCAACCTACGTAAATAATATCTAGAATTGCACCTAAAAGATCGTAGCATATGGCTCCCCAATCAGCAGAGTGGACCCTGTGAGTACGAACCCATCCATCGATAACCCCAAATGTAATTGCACATCCTCCAAAGTGATGATACATTCCCCGCATGGAAGATGGAATGTGTGCATCTCGGGTCTCCACCTCTCCACAAACGCGCTGATGAGTTTCGAGTTCAACTTGCACCCCCGGTCTATATTGGCCAAGTGCCAATAACCTGCTTCCTTCAAGTAATTTTCAATTAACGATGATGGAGGACCAGACATATTATGAATAAAACATTGTAATACTCGATCTACCGACTGTTGTACAAAAATCATAAAAAATTATTAATTAAATTACAAAAATGAAATAAATAATATTAAAAAATTTAAAAAAATTGAAATTAACCCTTACCAATTTCATTTGGTCGACACAAATATGTTTATTATCGAGAGGAATTAATTGTCGGGTCATTGCTAACACTATGAAATTTCTTAGAAATTATATAAAAAAATACTAATTTAGACTAAAATTAAAAATTTAGAGAGCTTTGAGAGTTTTTTTTGAGAAATTTAGAAGAATTATAATTTGGAAGAAATTTGTGTGAAAAAAATGGGTGGGGTTTATAATTTTTTTCCTTGACTGTTGGGGGAAAAACACGGGGTAAAGCGTGCCCACATTAGTGCGCTTTTGCTAACACGGGGTAAAGCATGCCCACTTCAGTGCGTTTTTCTGCGATTTCCCCTGAAAACGCTCCTACGTGGATGTGTTTTACATTTTTCGACTCATTCCAGTAAATAATGTTTTAAGTGGCCCATTTTCGTAAATAATGTTCGAAATGAGCCTTTTCTTGTACAATACCCAAAAACCACATTAGAATATATATTATTTAGAGTAAAAATGTAATAAGGTATGAGTGGTAGTTTTGTAACACCCCAAACCCGGCCCATGCGTTACGAGCAGGTTTGGCATGTCACACAAGCAAAATATGTTAAACCCTTTTTATTTGTACTAAAACATTACTTTGTTAAAATCAAGAAAACAAGTTTGATTTGATAAAATACTACTAACCTTGAAGATTTGGTTGATAAATCGATAAATTTGAACTAATGATCTTACTAAACCGTGACTTTTGAAAACATTGATGAAAATTTGAGAAAAATTTCCGAGTTAAAATATTTATGTAAGTTTATTTTGAAAATCCATTTGTTAACCGATTTTGGAAACCATTATTTAAGTTTTAAAAAAAATTCCTTCTTTAAACAATTTAAGAAAAATAATAATAACATCCCAACCATAAAGCAAAAATAAAAGTAGTCCAGAGACCTTATTACAACATTTAACCCAAAAGAGTAAGTGAACGGATATAAAAATCTAAAGTTCGAAACACCATTTCTGAAGTATGGCCTCCACCGAGTCATCCATGGCCCAAGTCCCACGTTACTGAGCATTACCTGCAAGGGTTAAGGAAAAGGGGTGAGTTACAAGAACTCAGTGTATAATCCCCTTACCGTCCTCCACTGGGTCTGGACCCGTTTAGCATCATCTTGGGCCTAAGCCCATTTACATAACAAAATATATATATATATATGCAATGTATGCAACCCAACCCATCCATCCAACACACCCCGTACCAACCAATCACACCTGTGGGGATCAAGTCAACCCACCCCGCCAATCACACCAATTCACAGGCAAGTTGCCATTTATACTTTTTTTTTATGATGGCACGAAGCCATATTCACGATGGCACAAAGCCATATTCAGGTTGGCACATAGCCGTTATCAAAATTTGTGACAGAGCCACTGAAATCATAATGAAACATTAATAATAAACATTTTTTTGTGGCAATGACACCAGGCTACACTTCTCTTCAACATTTTTCCCAACCCATGCAAAATATGTAGATGCAACATGCATAATAAAGCATAATATTCACATATATAATCAACAATCATTAATCCAGTCATTTATTACGATAAATCAGCCCATTATAGCACTTGTAATTCGGCCCACTAAGGCATTCTAGTAAATCGGCCCATTAGGGGCATTTTGGTAATTTCGCAACCCAGGGGTATTTTAGTAATTTCGTAACAAGGGGTATTTCAGTAATTTACCCTCCAAGGGTATTTTAGTAATTTCGCAACCCAGGGGTATTTCGGTAATTTACCCTCTAAGGGTATTTTAGTAATTCCGCAACCCAGGGGTATTTCGGTAATTTACCCTCCAAGGGTATTTTAGTAATTTTACCCACCAAGGGTAATTCGGTAATTTACCCTCTAAGGGTAATTCGTTAGTTTTACCCACCAAGGGTAATTCGGTAATGTGGTAATTCGGTAATCTCGTAACTAAAACTTAACTAGTTAATTTGGGGCATACAAATTTAAACTGTCCATCTGCATCATACTGACTAAATTGACCATAACTCGAGTTAGAAAACTCAGAATCTAGATCCGTAAATTTTCCTTGGAACTAGACTCATATGTCTTCTTACTATAGTTTTTCCAGAATTTTTGACTTAACCATTTAGTACGGTTTATTCCTTAAAGTTTTCCTTATTTTACTATCCAATGATTCTGACCTCTCTTATCTTAATTTCAAATATCTCGCTGTACGGTTTTCATATATTGATCCCACTTGTTTCTAATGAAAATAGGCTCACCAAGGAATCCACACATATGAATTATAACCCATAATTCTCTTTGTACAATTTTATATGATTTTTCCAAAATAGATCAGTGAACCCCGAAGTTCATCAGAACCAGTCTCACTAAAATTAAGATATCTCAGAATATAAAATTCCTTTTCTTTTTCCGTTTCTTCCATATTAAAATAGACATAGTAAGCTTTAATTTGATATCCTATTCACTTTCTAATTGCATTTATCTTATTTTTCATGATTTTTCGAAATCACGTCACTGTCACTGACCAAAACTGTTTTATTACAAAAACATGGTTACCACTATGAACCTACGTGCGCCCGAGTGATCCCGGATGCCGATTTCCGGTTTTCTTTGGTATTTCGACCAAATCACAGAATATTCATGCAAAATTTCAGAGAAGTGTGAGATTACATACCATTTCAAACATGTATTTGGAAGGGTATGAGATTATACACCATTTCAGATATGTATACGGAAGGTACGGGATTACACACCTGATTTGGATTTCCCAAAGAACCACTCTTCGTTGATCCTAGAACAATACCAACCAAAAGTTAGCCTCGGGTTTCCAAATGATTTCATACCCAACGTATTACTTACACTTGAGTCACTTACCACAACGTGATCTCCCTCTACGAAGTCTCGATATTCAACCGCATCTTCTGACTACCACCACACGTTCCTAGAAGAGAGTAGTGCACACCCAAGTCGTTAGTGGCAAAGTAACATTCAGCCCTCCTATAACAAGGAAGGAGACCGAAGCTAACTCCCCAAAGAGGGTCACCCAAACACCTTAACAACACAATAAAGAGGTAATCAAAACTTCACTTACCACCAAACCAACGTTGACAGCCCAAGCCTAACATTTGCTAAAGGAGAATCGGCCAACACCCCAGAAGAAAGCTAGGCTTGGCACTTAAAGAACACCCGATAAAGAATAGATGTGTAAGAGAATGATTCGGCTACAAGTGTTTGGCGATTACCAAGGGAAGAAAGTGTCTAAAACGAAGGAGAAAAGAAAAGAGGACGTCACTAGAATGGTTAAAGTTTTGGCAAGGAGAATGAAAATTTCCAAGGTGCTAATACTAAATACAAAAGGCAAAGCTCAGACTAAACACTCTTGAAACAAACGGCACACTCACTACCCAATGCCAAAATTGTTCTCAAGAAAACCCCCTTTTTTTTTTGACCAAATCCCCCTCCCCCAAGTACATCCAAATTTGGCCAACTACTTCCATAATTCACTCTCCATCCTTCCTTTTGTCTCCCATTTCTTTTTTTTTTCCACAATTCACTCTCCATCCTTCCTTTTGTCTCTCATTTCCTTTTTTTTTTCCACAATTCACTCTCCATCCTTCCTTTTGTCTCCCATTATCACTCCCTCAAATTCTTTTATTTCTAACAAAAAAAAATTTAATACCATACTTAATTCCCTTTATCATAACAAAAATTAATTCCATAATTGCAATAGGTGGGATTCGAACTCCTCACCTTAAGCTCATTCATGTGACACCACACCACATTGCTACTAGCTCCTCTTGTGCTAGCAAAATACACACTTATTCTTTTAAGTCTTGACACCTCTTACCTTCTCCCATTTAAGTGCTTAAACACAAAAATTTTGCTAAGGCCCAACTCAAACCCAGGCCTTCTTAGGGCCCTTAAACATACATAATTAATACTCCTAGCTAGCCTAATGCATGGTATAATGTAAATTATAAAATCTCAAATTTCAGGACGTTACAATTCTACCCCCTTAAAGAAATTTCGTCCTCAAAATTTACCTGATTAAAAGAGGTGAGGATATTACTGCTGAATCGCGTCCTCAGGCTCCCATGTAGCTTCCTCCGCTCCGTGATTGCGCCATAATACTTTGACTAATGGTACCGACTTCCTTCTTAGCACCTTAAAGTCCCGATCTAAAATCTGTACTGGCTCCTCTTCAAAAGACAAGTCAGGTCTTATCTCAACTTCCTCTACCGGTACTATATGAGACGGATCCGAACGATAACGCCTTAATATTGAGACATGAAATACACTATGTATCTGACTCAACTCCGGAGGTAACTCAAGCTGATAAGCCACTGGCCCAACACGCTTCAGTACACGGTATGGTCCGATGAACCTAGGGCTCAACTTGCCTTTTCGCCCAAATCTTAAGATTTTCTTCCAAGGTGAAACCTTCAGAAAGACTTGATCACCCACAATAAATTCTATATCCTTACGCTTCTGGTCCGCATGCGATTTCTGTCTGTCCGAAGCTTCTTTTAACCGAGCTCGAATTACCTTGACCTTCTCTTCCATCTCTGAGATCAACTCTGGACCCAATAACCGTCGCTCCCCCAGCTCAGTCCAACAAGTAGGAGTACGACACCTACAACCATATAAAGCTTCATAGGGTGCCATCTGAATACTGGATTGATAACTGTTGTTATACGCAAACTCTGCGAACGGTAGAAAATCCTCCCAACTACCTCTGAAGTCAATTACACAACCCCTTAACATGTCTTCCAAAATCTGGATTACTCTTTCCGACTGATCATCTGACTGAGGGTAAAAAGCCGTGCTGAAGTTTAACTTTGTTCCCAGAGCCTCATGCAAAGCTTTCCAAAACCGTGATGTAAACCTAGGGTCCCTGTCTGATATGATAGACGCTGGTACCCCATGCAACCTCATGATCTCCGATACATACAACTTAGCCAACTTCTGCAGTGAGTAATCCGTACGAACTGGTAGAAAATGGGTAGTCTTAGTCAATCGATCCACTATTACCCAGACAGAATCCTTCTTAGTAGGTGTTAAGGGTAACCCACTAACAAAGTCCATTGTTATCCGCTCCCACTTCCATAATGGAATCTTTACTGGTTGCAACAATCCCGACGGTAATTGATGTTCCGCCTTCACTTGTTGACAAGTCAAGCATTTACCCACGAAATCAGTAACCTCTCGCTTCAACCTTGGCCACCAATACTGTTCACGGAGGTCTCGATACATCTTACTTCCTCCAGGGTGCATAACATAGGGGCTACTATGCGCCTCTCGCAGAATCATTAGCCTCAAATCTGAATCCTTGGGCATACAAATTCTTCCGCGGAAACACAGTACTCCATCCCTATTCAATCCAAAATCCCCTATTACACCACTTTCCACTTATTGAATTACGAGACCCAACTTTTCATCTGATAACTGCTTCTCCTTGATCTGTTCTAACCACATAGGCTTCACCTGAAGTTCCGCTAGCAAACTGCCATCTTCATACAAACTAAGATGAGCAAACATTGCTCTCAACTCCGATATCACCTTACGACTCAACGCGTCTGCCACCACGTTAGCCTTTCTAGGATGATACTCGATTGAGAAATCGTAGTCCTTCAACAGCTTTATCCATCTCCGCTGTCTTAAGTTCAACTCATTTTGAGTAAGAAGGTACTTCAGACTTTTATGATCCGTATAAATGATCGACTTCTCGCCGTACAGGTAGTGCCTCCATATTTTCAAAGCAAAAACCACCGCAGCCAACTCCAAATCATGAGTAGGATAATCGACTTCATGTGGCCTTAACTGACGAGATGCATAAGCCACTACTTTACCACCTTGCATCAACACACATCCCAAGCCCGTCTGTGACGCATCGTAGTAAACAATAAACTTTTTTCCAGCCTCAGGTTGAATCAGTACTGGCACTTCCCTCAGAATCTTCTTCAATTTCTCAAAACTTTCTTGTTGTTTCTCTGCCCACACAAATGGTACTCCCTTGCGCAACAGTTTAGTTAAAGGTGCTGAAATCAACGAAAACCCCTCAACGAAACGCCTGTAGTAACCAGCCAACCCTAAGAAACTTCGAATCTCAGTCACTGACTTTGGTGGTTTCCAATCTAACACAGCCTCTACCTTCCGTGGATCAACTCTGATTCCTTCAGCCGATACAACATGTCCCAAGAAAGTCACTTCCTTCAGCCAAAATTCACACTTACTGAATTTGGCATAAAGTTACTTTTCTCGCAATATTTGTAATACTATGCGCAGATATGAGTCATGCTCCTCTTCATTCCTCGAGTATACTAATATATCATCTATGAACACCACCACAAACCGGTCTAAGTAGGGTTGGAAGACCCGATTCATCATGTCCATAAATGCAGCTGGTGCACTGGTCAATCCAAACGGCATCACCAAAAACTCATAATGTCCATAACGAGTTCGAAATGCCGTCTTATGAATATCCACCTCCTTAACCTTGAGTTGATGATAACCTGATCTCAAATCTATCTTGGAGAAAACTAAAGCTCCTCTCAACTGATCAAATAGGTCATCTATTCTCGGCAATGGATACCTATTCTTGATCGTCAATTTATTCAACTGCCTATAATCAATACACATATGCATTGACCCATCCTTTTTCTTGACGAACAAGACCGGTGCTCCCCACGAAGACACACTCGGTCGAATGAATCCCCGATCCAACAATTCCTAAATTTGAGCCTTAAGCTCCGCTAACTCCTTCGGTGCCATCCTATAATGAGCAATGGACACCGGAGCCGTTCCAGGCAAAAGCTTAATGCCAAACTCTACCTCTCGGTCTGGAGGCAATCCAGGAAGTTCTTCGGGAAAGACGTCTGAAAACTCATTTACTGTTCTAACGCCTTCCACCGATAATTCCTTGGCATCCAGAGCACTAATGAAGGTTAGAAATGCTCCATACCCTTTTCGCACCAACTTTTCTGCCTTTAAAGCCGATATCACATTTGCTAAATAGTTCCTCCATTCGCCTATCATTACTACTTCCTTATCTTTGAAAGTCCTTATCGACATCTGCTTTGCAGCACAATCCAAGTGGCACGATGCTTTACTAACCAATCCATGCCCAAAATAAGGTCGAACTCGCCGAAAGGCAGTTCCATCAAATCCGCCAAAAGTATTTCTCTTTGAATTTCCAAGGGTAGGTCTCTAAACAATTTATCCAATATCACAGATTGTCCTAAATGACTAATTATCGTCATCTTTCTATTAGTAATCTCAGATCTAATGTTCAGGGTTCCAGATATAGCACTAGCAACATATGAATGGGTAGATCCGATATCTATCAAAGTAGTAACAGGTACATTAAAGATGAAGAATGTACCAATTATCACATCAGGTGCATTGCCATCCTCTCAGCGTCTGACCGCATAGACTAACCCTGACTGTCTCGCCTCCGCGTTACCCCTATTACCAGTACCTCTACCCGGTGCACCCTGACCTCGTCCTACACCATTACCACCTCGACCTGGCCCACGGCCTCTCGGTGGCTGTTGAGCGCCTCTAGCTGGCTGCACCAAATCGTTACGAACCCCCGGAGTATGAGTAGGCTGTCGAGGACAATCTTTAAATCGATGGTCTTTGGAACCACATCTGAAACAACCACCAGTTCTCTTCCAGCATTCACCCGAGTGATATTTTCCACAGTCCACACATGGTTGTAACTGATTGGTAGCAGCAGGTGCTCTAGCTTGAGCTGGCTCATCATTCCTAGGCCTCTTCTGAAAACTTTTAGTGGAACCCGAATACTTAAAGTCCCTCTTGCCTCTGCCTCTGTCTCGGTTCTGACATGCGGAGTTTTTAGCCTCCTCAGCTATTTTGGCTTTCTCCACAAGCTTGGCAAAAGTCCTTACTTGTTGTGGGGCTATCAGTACCCGCAACTCATCATTCAGCCCATCCTCAAAACGTACACAGCGTTCATGATCGGTTGGCACAATTGTCCGAGCATAACGGCTCAAGCGTAGAAATTCTGCCTCGTAAGCTGCCACCGACTTATTTCCTTGGACCAGATTCAGGAATTCTTTCCTCCGGGTATCCACATAACTTGCCCCGACATACTTTCCTTGGAATTCAGTCTTGAAGAAATCCCAAGTAACATGTTCAGCCTGAGTGCCTTCTCGAACAGTGAGCCACCATTGATACGCCTCGTCCCTCAACAAGGACACAGCTCCTCTCAGTTTCTGTTCGGTGGTGCATTCCAAATCATCCATGATCCGCTCCACTACTTCGAGCCAATACTCCGCTACATTTGGAGCTACACCCGAGACACCCCTAAAAATCTCGGCACCACTTGCTTTAAGTCGTTCTGATATTGATCCAAAAGTTGCTGGCCTAGTTCTAGCCCCAGCAATCCTTTCTAGGACACGTAACATTGCTTGAGTCAAGGCAATATCCTCTCTCGTATGATCATGTGCTCCAGTCTCAGTCTCGGGTGATGCAGGAGCGTCCATTTCTAGTATATGTCCCGACGCTTCAGATGCAACCCTAGCACCTCGGCCTCTACCACGGCCACGTCTACCGCGTCCACATCCTCTAGTGCTCATGTTTGCTAATTCGACTTAATCTGATTAAGAAATCAGTATATTATTCAATGTTTTACTAAACGATGTTTTATGAAATATAGAAAGTAAAGTCGTTTTCACAAAACGTATCCTAATGTCTTAATCTCTATAGTTTCAGCTCCTAAGGCTAAAAGTTCTAGAATATTTCTATTTCGTGGAGTTTTTTTTCCATAGTCATAACACAATAATTATAAAATGCAAACATAAACTTACTTGACTTGGTGTCAGATACCCGTGGTGCCATACTTCCTTTAGAACATGTATGTATCAATAAAATTTTAAATAGCTTTGAAAAAAATGCTTTTGAACCCAATCCACAGCCGAGTTTTGCAACCGGGCTCTGATACCATAAAAATGTAACACCCCAAACCCGGCCCATGCGTTACGAGCAGGTTTGGCATGTCACACAAGCAAAATATGTTAAACCTTTTTTATTTGTAATAAAACATTACTTTGTTAAAATCAAGAAAACAAGTTTGATTTGATAAAATACTACTAACCTTGAAGATTTGGTTGATAAATCGATAAATTTGAACTAATGATCTTATAAACCGTGACTTTTGAAAATATTGATGAAAATTTGAGAAAAATTTCCGAGTTAAAATATTTATGTAAGTTTATTTTGAAAATCCATTTGTTAACCGATTTTGGAAACCATTATTTAAGTTTTAAAAAAAAATTCCCTCTTTAAACAATTTAAGAAAAATAATAACAACATCCCAACCATAAAGCAAAAATAAAAGTAGTCCAGAGGCCTTATTACAACATTTAACCCAAAAGAGTAAGTGAACGGATATAGAAATCTAAAGTTCGAAACACCATTTCTGAAGTATGGCCTCCACCGAGTCATCCATGGCCCAAGTCCCACGTTACTGAGCATTACCTGCAAGGGTTAAGGAAAAGGGGTGAGTTACAAGAACTCAGTGTATAATCCCCTTACCGTCCTCTACTGGGTCTGGACCCGTTTAGCATCATCTTGGGCCTAAGCCCATTTACATAACAAAATATATATATGCAATGTATGCAACCCAACCCATCCATCCAACACACCCCCGTACCAACGAATCACACCTGTGGGGATCAAGTCAACCCACCCCGCCAATCACACCAATTCACAGGCAAGTTGCCATTTATAATTTTTTTTTTATGATGGCACGAAGCCATATTCACGATGGCACAAAGCCATATTCAGGTTGGCACATAGCCGTTATCAAAATTTGTGGCAGAGCCACTAAAATCATAATGAAACATTAATAATAAATATTTTTTTGTGGCAATGACACCAGGCTACACTTCTCTTCAACATTTTTCCCAACCCATGCAAAATATGTAGATGCAACATGCATAATAAAGCATAATATTCACATATATAATCAACAATCATTAATCCAGTCATTTATTACGATAAATCAGCCCATTATAGCACTTGTAATTCGGCCCACTAAGGCATTCTAGTAAATCGGCCCATTAGGGGCATTTTGGTATTTTCGCAACCCAGGGGTATTTTAGTAATTTCGTAACCAAGGGGTATTTCAGTAATTTACCCTCCAAGGGTATTTTAGTAATTTCGCAACCCAAGGGTATTTCAGTAATTTACCCTCCAAGGGTATTTTAGTAATTCCGCAACCCAGGGGTATTTCGGTAATTTACCCTCCAAGGGTATTTTAGTAATTTTACCCACCAAGGGTAATTCGGTAATTTACCCTCTAAGGGTAATTCGTTAGTTTTACCCACCAAGGGTAATTCGGTAATGTGGTAATTCGGTAATCTCGTAACTAAAACTTAACTAGTTAATTTGAGGCATACAAATTTAAACTGTCCATCTGCATCATACTGACTAAATTGACCATAACTCGAGTTAGAAAACTCAGAATCTAGATCCGTAAATTTTCCTTGGAACTAGACTCATATTTCTTCTTACTATAATTTTTCCAGAATTTTTTACTGTCCTTAAAGTTTCCCTTATTTTACTGTCCAACGATTCTGACCTCTCTTACCTTAATTTCAAATATCTCGCTGTACGGTTTTCATATATTGATCCCACTTGTTTCTAATGAAACTAGGCTCACCAAGGAATCCATACATATGAATTATAACCCATAATTCTCTTTGTACAATTTTATATGATTTTTCCAAAATAGATCAGTGAACCCCGAAGTTAATCAGAACCAGTCTCACTAAAATTAAGATATCTCAGAATATAAAATTCCTTTTCTTTTTTCGATTCTTCCATATTAAAATAGACACAGTAAGATTTAATTTGATATCTTATTCACTTTCTAATTCCATTTATCTTATTTTTCATGATTTTTCGAAATCACGTCACTGTCATTGACCAAAACTGTTTTATTACAAAAACATGGTTACCACTATGAATCTACGCGCGCCCGAGTGATCCCGGATGCTGATTTCCGGTTTTCTTTGGTATTTCGACCAAATCACATAATATTCATGCAAAATTTCAGAGAAGTGTGAGATTACACACCATTTCAAACATGTATTTGGAAGGGTATGAGATTACACACCATTTCAGATATGTATACGGAAGGTACGGGATTACACACCTGATTTGGATTTCCCAAAGAACCACTCTTCGTTGATCCTAGAACAATACCAACCAATAGTTAGCCTCGGATTTCCAAACGATTTCATCCCCAACGTATTACTTACACTTGAGTCACTTACCACAACATGATCTCCCTCTACGAAGTCTCGATATTCAACCTCGTCTTCTGACTACCACCACACGTTCCAAGAAGAGAGTAGTGCACACCCAAGTCGTTAGTGGCAAAGTAACATACAGCCCTCCTATAACAAATTAACAAGGAAGGAGACCGAAGCTAACTTCCCAAAGAGGGTCACCCAAACACCTTAACAACACAATAAAGAGGTAATCAAAACTTCACTTACCACCAAACCAACGTTGACAGCCCAAGCCTAACGTTTGCTAAAGGAGAATCGGCTAACACCCCAGAAGAAAGCTAGGCTTGGCACTTAAAGAACACCCGATAAAGAATAGATGTGTAAGAGAATGATTCGGCTACAAGTGTTTGGCGATTACCAAGGGAAGAAAGTGTCTAAAACGAAGGAGAAAAGAAAAGAGGAAGTCACTAGAATGGTTAAAGTTTTGGCAAGGAGAATGAAAATTTCCAAGGTGCTAATACTAAATACAAAAGGCAAAGCTCACACTAAACACTCTTGAAACAAACGGCACACTCACTACCCAATGCCAAAATTGTTCTCAAGAAAACCCCTTTTTTTTTACCAAATCCCCCTCCCCCAAGTACATCCAAATTTGGCCAACTACTTCCATAATTCACTCTCCATCCTTCCTTTTGTCTCCCATTATCACTCCCTCAAATTCTTTTATTTCTAACAAAAAAAAAAATTAATACCATACTTAATTCCCTTTATCATAACAAAAATTAATTCCATAATTGCAATAGGTGGGATTCAAACTCCTCACCTTAAGCTCATTCATGTAACGCCACACCACATTACTACTAGCTCCTCTTGTGCTAGCAAAATACACACTTATTCTTTTAAGTCTTGACACCTCTTACCTTCTCCCATTTAAGTGCATAAACACAAAAATTTTGCTAAGGCCCAACTCAAACCCAGGCCTTCTTAGGGCCCTTAAACATACATAATTAATACTCCTAGCTAGCCTAATGCATGGTATAATGTAAATTATAAAATCTCGAATTTCAGGACATTACAAGTTTAATGGTTAAAACTTGCTTCTTCCTCCTACGATGCATGTGTTTGAGCTACATTTCCTTTTTATTTTCGGCAGCAAGGGTAAATTTACCATGCAGCCCCTAAAAATTTGAAAACTCTAACTATTTAGTCCCTTTCCCCTTAATTATACTAAGATTATGTTTCTTTTTTCATTCCAATTAAAATATTGCTCTCTTATCTCTATTTCTTCTCCCTTTTCTTTTCCATCTTCTTCTTTGCAAAATAATTTCTCTCAATTCTTGAATTATTATTGCTTTTCCCGAATCAAAGCCAATCTTTCCATTAACTCGTTTTCCCACCGAAATCATAATTATCATTAGAAACTCTCTAATCTTTGCCAAGAAGCGGTAAGTAAGCCTCAAACTTGGAAGTTTGATATTGAATCTTTATAGATTTTCTATCTAACAATAATATTGGGATCAATTAAACCATATTTCTTGATTTTTCATTGAATCTTTCGATAATCTTGACGAATCTTGAAATCAATTGTTAATTTGTGTGAATATGTCATTTGAAGGACCTATTTTAGATGTGTTGGACCAGAATTGATCGTGAAGAACGTTGCTCGGGTTTCTAGTAAAAGGTGTTTGTTCTTTTACAAGTGAATCGGGGCAAACCATGCTTCAAAATAGGATCACATGGCCAACCACACGATTGTGTCTCCCTTGTAGCCTAATTTTGCATGTTCCACACGGCCATGGCCGTGCGCTCCCTATTTTACAGTTTTTCCCAAAATGTTTGTAAAATGTTCAATTTAGTCCCTGCATGATTCTCAAACTGCTTTAGAATTTTATATCTTTCAATTGAATCCTTAATATTATGAATTATGTCGAAACCCATGATTTGATTGACTAAATTATTTATATATATGCATGATATGTAATTAGTACATGCATTTTGTGATTGAATTATTGATAAATTGCTACCGATACTCGAATCATTGTATTATTGATTGTATGAACAGCATGCCTACTACTACTGATAAACCAAAAACATGACATACATGTCTACTGCTACTGTTAATCTGAGTATATGATGAGCATGTTTGCTATTTTTGTATTGTACTATTAAAACATGACATACTGCATTGCATGGGATAAGACGCTTCAAAAGGAGGAAGTACTGGCAATTTATCTGCAAACACTAGTGGTTTATCCACAAACTTACTGGCAACTTTTATCTGCAAACCTATTGCGCATTCACAACCTATTGGTAGTGTATTAACTTACAAACACTGATAGTTTATCCACAACTATTGCTGGCAGCTTTTAGTTTGCAAACCCGTTGTGTATTCACAACTTCCGGCAGCATATTAACCTGCAACTCTTGTGGTTCATCTACAAACTGAAGTGTCCAGGATATAAGAGTTTTGGGGAACTCTTTCTGTGGAATGTAGCAGTAGGGTAAGACCTTTTTCTTTACTGTTAAACTGAAATTGCATTACTTTGGCACTCATAAGCATACTCGAATGAACTGTCAATTACCGTTGTAATAACCCATTTTGCCCAGGCCCATACACAATCCAAAAACAAAAAAAATAAATAAATAATAATAAACCAAATAATGTCCACTGTCCATTTACATAGCCTAAATACTTTACCTATCCACTAAAGCCCAAACCCGAAACCCAATTAAACCCACTAACCCAAAACCCGATTAGCCCAAAACCTACGGGGCCCAAAATGGCCCAGTGCCCAAACTGCTTCAGCAAGAGGAAACCCCGAATACTAGGGTTTCCTTCCTAGCACCGCAAGCAGCACCAGCCTCCCCTCGTCAAGCCGCGACTCACGCGCTAATCACGCCCTATCGCTGCCGCATCCCGCGCCATTCACCTGCAAACAAGGGAAGAAGATCGAGAGCAAGCAGCAAAAATAGGAAATCTTGCATTTAATTTCTGATTTGTTTGGGTTATAAAAACCCCATAAAATTTGTAACACGGGTAGACAGAGAGATATATACAAAAAATATACAAAAAGAAAATCAACACAAAATCAGAATACCCAAATCAGTAAAGATTCTATTTTTTTCTTTTCGAATACTGTTCTTTTTTTTCTATCATGTTCTTTTTTTTTAACTATAATACAATATATATTAAAATATAAAAAAAGAAAAAAATTACACTTTTTAACACGGTGGCCGGCGACGGCGGCAGACGGCGGTCGGAGCCTCGCCGGAGCACTCGCCTGAAATCGCCATAGGGGAGCTCCTTGGAGAGCTGTTTTGGTTTTTTGAAGAGGAGAAGAGGAAAATGATTTTTTTTGAAAAAATTTTGACTTATATAGCCATTCAAAACAACGTCGTTTTGGCCAGAGTCCTAAAGCCTCAAAACGACGTCGTTTTGCCCTGGCCCGACCCGATTCGGCCCGCTCCGGCCTAGGATCCGCGCGTTTTTATAGAAAGGCCGCTTTTAGCCCTTCTGCTTTTTTATGGTTTTATAATTAAGTTTTTCATATTCTTAATTTTGCCCTTAAATTTTATTTGGTTTTCATTTGAGTCCCTCTTGAAACGCAATGTTTTGAAGGGAGGGAATATTTTCCCTTTTAGTCCCTCCATGTTATTCGCGCGTTCGAATAGGTCCCTCATTTTTTATTTTTCTTCAAAATTCACCCCAAACTTTTATTTTAAATTCAATCCCATCCTTTTTTTTATTTCTTTTGTAATTTTTGTTATTTAGTTATTAATTTTATTTTTTATTTTATTATTATTAACATTATTTATTATTATTGCGTATATTTTTATTTTGATATTATTATTATTATCATTTTATTTTCAATTAACTTTATAATTATCTTTTATATATAACTATATTTATTATTGTATTTATTATTATAGTTATTTTATTATTAGTATTATTATTATTATTATTTTCAATATTACTATTTTATATTCTATTCTCATTATTATTATTATTATTTATCACTATTAATTTTAATATTATTACTATTATTTTATTATTAATACCATTTTTATTTTTTCTATTATCATTTTTATGGTTATTATTATTATTAATTTAGTGTTACTAGTATTTTATTATAATTGTTATTTTGATACTACTACTACTACTACTACTACTATTATTATTATTATTATTATTATTATTATTATTATTATTATTATTATTATTTTATTTGTATTTAACTTGCTTATTATTATTAGCATTATTATATTTTTATTACCATTATTTGTATACAGTGGCGAATCCAGAGGGGCTGGCATGGGCCCCGGCCCCCCTAAAAGGTAAAATTTCCATTTAGGCCCTTCAAATTTTTTAAAAATTTTAAATTAACAAAGGTAAAATTGCACTTTGGCCCCCCCTAAAATTATAAAAATTCGATTTAATCCTTTACAAATTAGAAAGATATAAACTATAAAAAATTAAAATCTCATCCGGCCCCCCTAAAAAATTTTCCTGGCTTCGCCCCTGTTTGTATATATTACCATTACTATTATCATACCCTATTATCATTATTTTCCTATTATTATTGTTATTTGTATTATTATTATTAACAGTATTATTTTTTATTATAATTATTTTGTTATTATTAATTATTTTTAAATTATTTACCTAATATCCTTTTATTTATTTATTTGATTCACTATTTTTAATCATTTATTTACTTACTTGTTCTTCTTATAATTAGTTTTTTTAATTCATTTTTATTTTTCTTTTATTCTTGTTTTGTTATTTATCTTATATTTAATTTATTTTTTATTATTCCTTTTATTTCGGTTCGCTTTATTTGAGCTGTGATGTATATTGTTGTCATGCACTTGTTGGCATTGTAATTCACTCCTTATTTTATTACGGCCGCATTATGTTTTTACATTAAAATTTTCATTTCGAAATAAGCAAATACTCCGTGTTCTAAGGTTCGAAAGAAATCGTACCCTAACTTACTGGGTTTCGACTTATCTCACCGAATCTAAAGAATTAATCATTTTTCTTTAAAAAATTATTCTCGAGAATTCAAAATTGTCGTGTCCTAACTCAGTGGATATGACGTTTTGTTATCTCGGGATAAGGATTTCAGAAAACGAGGCAATGTTTCGTGTTTGGAAATTCAAGAAATTATGCCCTAACGTGCTGGGTTTTGGCTTTTTGTTCGTCCAAATAACTAAATATGCTTTTAATGAATTTTGTAAATCATGAGATGATTTTGGTTATGAGGGTTTAAAACATCACGACCTAACGTGCTGGATGTGATGTTTGTATGCTTTCGGAACAAAGGAATCTCCAATTCCAACTCAAATTGTTCAAATTTTCAAAGAAATCATGTTTTCAAATCTTTTCGAATTTTCGACATTAGGGCAATGACTAATCAATCCAGTACCAATTTTGGGCGTTACGAGGGTGCTAATCCTTCCTCGTACGTAACCGACTCCCGAACTTATTTTCTTATATTTCGTGGACCAAAATCAACATTTTGAAATAAAACGTTTTATAAGTTGATCCAATCACACCTAAGTAAAAAGGGATTGGTGGCGACTCCATTTTCATTTTTTAAAGGTCGATTCCCATTTTTACCAAAACTTAAAAAATGGTTTCGAAAACCGTTATACTATGATAGTTACTGTACTGAATACTGTTATTATATGCTTGGTTTATAAGTTTGCACTGATTTTCTTGTGATGGAGCTCACAGTGAGTGTAATAGCTCACTCCCCCTTTAATTTTCATCATTACAGATAACCCACCAGGTTAGAATGCAGACACGATATATGGAGGGTCTCGACTCAGTTTTTATTTATAAAATTATTTTAGGCTCATTATTTGATTTATTTTATTATTTAAAGACTGTATTATTTTATTTGAAACTGTGGATGAGACTTAGGATTTGGGTTTTATTTTATAGTCTGCGTGACATTTAATTCGATTTTAGGACAATGAAATTTTGAATAGTGATTAACTATGCATGAACTCCGGGTTTTATTAAAAACATAAATTATTATCACTTTTTCCGCTACTAAATACTTTTTAAGATTTTGAATAATGAATAATTAGGAAATTAGCTAAGTTATTAAAAAGAAGGATAAGACATCGTTATATATACTTAACCTAAAACCGGTTTCTTGATATCTCGCGAGCTTTTATGAAAATAGACTAAATTTTCTTCTAAAAATAAATAAAATATAAAATAAAATGATTGTTTTATAACTTTGATAGCTTACTTGGTCATCTCGGTGACTAATATAATCTTTCGAATTCAGGTGTAACGTCTAGGTCGAGTTGAGGAGGTTACAAATATTATTTAATATACTATTATTCAATCGTAATTTAATATATGAAAATAATTTCGTCAATTAAATCACCATAGAGTTATATATTATTTCTTATTAGATAAATTACATTTATTTATGATAAATGCATAGATTTTATGAATTATATTATCATTACTGATGTTGTAACTAAAATTTTATTATAAAATCAATTTTATGAATTATATTCTTTGATAAAAATATATTAAAATTATCAATATTGTAATAAATATATTTATGATCAATAATGTAAAATATTTTAATTAAAATAGATCATTAATAAGATATATTGAAAATATTTTTAATAATATATAGTAATTTATACACATAGATTATTAATTTTATGATTTAATATTTTATAATTTTTTATTATAAATATTTTAATTCATGCACGGGTTTGTCATGAATTTATATTATTTATCTTCATTGATGATATAATGATAATCTAAAATTTTAGGAGGCTTAATATTTTGTGAAGTCACAATAATAATCAAAAGCGTCTTCAACAATTGTCTAGTTATTATATTATGATCATTAAAAACATTTAATTCATAAAAGTAATTAAAATATGAAAAATATAATTTTAATTTTTTATAGCTATCATTAATTGAATGTGTGAAGATAATATAATTTAAACTTATGAAGATAATTATCGTTAAAAGCGTTCAAATTATAGAAATAAAATTAAAATATTAAAAATATAAAATTTAACTTTATTAGATAAATAAAATTATAACCTGTATTTATAGTAATTTTAATTTATTTATAATTATTTATAAATTAAATTTAAACAAATAAAAATATATTGTAGTAAAATTCGAATGAATGAGATATTATTTACAGTATGCAAAAGCTACGACGAACCCTATCGGCGAGACCCAGGAACGCGTTGGTGACGTTGAATGTCCCGAAAGACCATGTTGCGGTTTCTGTCGGAGAAAGCAACAAGAAGTGGCTTGTGATTCCAGTATCTTTCTTGGACAATCCTCTGTTTCAAGACCCGTTAGATCAAGCCGAGGAAGAATTCGGGTTCAACCATCCGATGGGAGGTCTTACAATTCCATGCAATGAAGAGCATTTCATTAGGATTACTAATCTTGAACAGTTGTTCTTTTACGAGTACATTTATATAAATTCTGGCTTTTAATATTTTGCCTTCTAAACTGAATGAATTTTAGACTGAAATTGAACAGGGACCGCGCGAACGCAGGCCCCCACTGCCACAAATTATGACGTAGGCTCTCCTACTTTGAGGAGACCTTAAGCAAGCGCCCTTCCGATGTGCAATGAAAGTCGTTTACCTAGGCCATGGACCTTGTAGATCACCCATTGACCCCGTCCAGGTAAGTAATTTGAAATGTTGGTAGCTGCTCCTATTTTATAAGGCCTCGCTTGTGTTCCTTTTATGTATACTTTCCATGTGGGATAGTGCTTCTTATTTATTAAGGTTATGCGAGTACTAGTTGAATTTCTCATCTCACTGACTACAAACAGGTTGCAAATCAGGCAACAAAACAAACGCAAGGAAATACTATTTTTGGTAAATTTGTGGTTATTAATCCTTTACTGACACGAAAATTAACATGTTATTTTCCCTGTTATCACAGTAAAGAAAATATGTATATATGGTGTGCAAGGTTTCAGAGTACAATTCTTTAATATTCCATAGAAGAAAACAGCTTCAATCGCATTGAAATGAATCTCAGATAGCAGACAAAGCATTCATTCGAAGATGGAACTCTCAGAATTGTTGCTTTCAAAGGAAATCCAAATAGGAACCAAAATTTTGGACCCTTCAAACTCATTAACAATTCTTAGTACTACACACTTACAGTGGAATATCAAACTGAAACAAATGAAAATCCCATATATTGTAAGCAATGATCGTTCTTTCAATAGTAAGGAAGGTTTTTTCTTACGTTTCTGGTCATGGCCTTTGGGTGTATATATAGACAGGAGACTGATTACAAAACATCAATTTATCAGTTTGCATGCATGAAAACTATCAACATGATGTACTTATCAAAACATGGGGTCTAAAAGGGACCCCCCCAACCCCAAAAAGCTACTAAATTTAGAAGATCCGCCTACTGATTTTCATATCCATATATCACTGGTGTTTTTGTTGCATGTTCCTTATGTCAGTGACTCTCAGTTATGGGGTTAGCTGAACAATTATGGAATGGAAATTAGTTGCAGACGGAAGAAACTAATACAAGATATTTTATAAATATTGGCTAGGAATTCAAGCGATGCACCCATAAAAAGGAACCAATCAATTGTGTAGATTTAGTTCTCTTTTTGCAATAATATCATGTCATGTCCCTACTGTTGGAAAATATCTAATAGTTGGAACTTGGAGTTATCACAGATGTCCCAAAGATAATTACTTACTAGACAAAGTCCTTTAAGCTTACAATTCGCCATGCATAAAACTTGAAGACCCTTTACTCCCATTCAGCATTCAAGATAAACTTGCAAATGCAAACACAATAGGCTAACCTGAATAGTAGTATATTATTTAAAATACTGATATTTTGTAGATTAATATTTTTTTTTTTGGTAAACAGATTAATTATTTTTTTATAATATTAAAATTTTCAAATCATAATTAAAATATTTGTATTATTTTTAACATATCATATAATTTACTTCATGTAATCATTATTTGAAATAATAACTAATAAATATTATTAAATATATTAATTATTTTGTTCATATGCAGTACTAATAAAAGATTCCTATTACTAAAGCATTAAAAAATTGATATATTGTATATTCAACTGTTATTTTAATTTTCTTAATAGTCAATAAATTGACTATAAAATTTGTAAATAATAAATAATTAATATATAGAAAAAAAATTAAGTACCAACTGAGTCTTAACTCGATTGACATTAGCATTGTTGCTAGTGCAAGAAATCATGGGGTTTAAGTGCACTAAAGCACATTATCCTCCTATTTAAGAATTGGTGTGGGACTATGAGTAATTCTAGACATTATATAAAAAATAACAGATAATAATTATAAATTAAATTATAATTATTTTTAATCGATTTAGTAATATGGTAGAATACAAGTAGTATTCTCATCAGTTCAATTTTCTTTTCTAAACTCGTGCTATTATATATATATATATATATATATATATATATATTATAGATAATACTCTCTTAGACTGAACCGAAACTACTCAACTAGACAAAGAAAATGAATAATAAGCACAAATTTTGGATGAGTAGCCCGAAATATTTCTTGTTTCAGCTTCTCCACGAACTCGATCCGTTTCGGTCCACCAACAAGTGTAATTGCAGAAAACGAAACTCACATACATCATACTTCAAAATCAATATGTGACTAGAAAATAAAAGGGCAATCTTCTAAGATAAAAAAGAAACTGAAGCTTGAATGCACAAAGGAAATGATTTCTCGGCCTTTCTAAATCCATATGTTTGATGCGGTTCAACTTTGTGGTTTAGTTGTCTTGGAAGATGCTAACGGCAATTGGAGTGATGGAACTAACAACAGTTTTCGACCAGCTTGTTTAACCATCTGCTCACCTTCAAAACAAGTACTTGAAATTGTCCTACTATACATCATCGTAGTAGAGCCCAAGAAATCATCTCTGAATCCACATGCTTTGAAGAAGAACCTGAAATAAGCTATACATATCATGCTTTTCAAGAACAATTAATACAAATCATTTCATCAATGACCCTGCCAAAGTAACCTCATATATGTGTGTGTATATATATATAAATATTTCAATCCCAACTTTCCATGTAACCAAGCCACTGGTGTAGTAGCAACTGAGAAATCACTTAAGTTGCTTTCAAGTCTTGGTTGACACTAGGTCGAGGATTCAAACCTCGACAACCCCCTTTCCCTTGATTATCTCAAGTTTCTACATAACTTGTTTGCAATTAGTCTATATGATGATGATGTTTATTGAATGAGATAAACTATGCAGTTCAGTGAAAGAATGAAAGCACCTATGTAATAAAATTTAAGGCCCTTTTAGATTTGGTGTGAAGGTAGCAGAAGAAAGCCATTGAGCCAGATATCATAAAAACCAATCAGTAAGATGCCAGCCAATTGTAATACACCTGGCCAGCCTTTGTTAGAAGGACTTTGCAACATGTTTCAAAGCAAGAAAGAGAGGCAGCATACTGGTAAAACCAATAAAACCAGGGGGGATATGAAACAGACTTACTGAGGAGAACACATAGGTTATAACATTTCAGCACAATGACAAGAATTACCTCTCCTTTCTGGAACAAAGAGCAGCTATGTCATAAATATCTCTACTTGTGAGCATTCTGGAAGCAAAGGTAAGAACAAAAATGTTAAACTCCTATATATAAGTTCAGTAACTACCAGTATACATTTCACAAACTGCAGGTTAAGAATAAGGATTTAACAAGATAATGTGATCTCCATTGTGCAGTTCCCGACTCGGACTCCTCGGGCATTTATTTTATTTTAGACAGCTAAACCTGAATAAATGCTAGAACAAATAGAATTTACCTGCTATTCAACTATAAGAATTAAGATTCTGAAGCAGGTGACATGATACTCATTTCTAGAAGAAGCAGGTATGCATGCAAGCACAGGCTCTTGTTTAAAAGAAGACAATATTACAGTTGCATGCTTACATGGAGCAGGCATATATGTTGAGGGAAAATTTGATAACACAACTACTTCGGTTAAAAGTCTCAGAATTAGTAGAAACATAAGAGTAACAAACCTTACAATCCTTTTAACTATTATTGTCCCAATTCCCATGCCTTGTAAAGTAGGAACAACCTGGAATGCAGAAAACAACAATTATAAGAATATAAACAGTGATTAAGTACTGAATTAGAATTAGAGGTGTCCATGGGTTGGACAGTAGCCCGAATTTTGTATTTGAAAATAAAAATGAAGAAGTAACCACACTAATAAAAAGAGGGTACTAATTCAAAAGCCATATTACAGTCCATAACTTAGCCCTTTACCTTAAAAAGTATACACTCAAGAGTTCAGATTGATACTCCAAAAGTTTAAGGTTGTGTGATTGGCTTAAATCACAGAATGAATATGCAAGCATTGCTTCAAATATACATGCTAAAGAGGTAGGCTGCCAAAAGATGTTGAGGTGCTAATTCAACCCACAATTGCCAAAGGATATTAGTACATAAGGAAGGATGGGAAGACAAGTACCATGACATCGTAGATGGATGCAGTCAATCCTAGATCAGAAACAGCACGGCCAAAGCCTACAAGCTGACCATTGGAAGGGTTGACAGGCATCACATTCTCCATCAAATCTCCTACAAGACCTGTTTTTATTTGCTCCTGCTGTTCTTGGCTTTGGTTTTGTTCAGTGGTGTTAGTCACCTTGACATGCTGAGGTTTGCAGAAGACTGAAACAACCACACAACTGTGGGAGAGAGCAATGTGGAGCTTGTCCAAGTCCATGACTTCTTGAACTATGCCGGTGTGTGGGTCCACCTTAGGGAATTGGTGGCAGGAATGGTTGCAACAAGTGTACAGTTCACTGAGCTCTTGAATATTAACGTGTGAAGGGTCCGTTGATATGTAAATTGGCATCACCAGAGGTGGTGATATTGATTTTAAGCCGCCGAACTCCCTTGAACTTAGGCTTGAGTTCTTTCTTCTACTGTTGCTGCGTATCCATCGCAATTCCATGGATTTGGATGGAAAAGCAGCACCACTACCACCTCTCTGTATTATCATTATCTGTGTAGAAGTGGTGCTAGAAATAGCAGTCCCCACCATCTCTTGTGTTGGATGACCTTACTCTTTGTCTATACATTATACATGAAACGGAACAAGAACAAGTAAAAAAGAGTGTGGGCGCCTTACTGTCATAGTCTCCACAAATAAATTACTGCAACATTCATAGTTTGGATGAAAATCAAAGTTAGCTAAGAGAAAGTAATAGGTAGGCACCTGACAACAGCAATGACTAGTGCGCCGCAAACCTTGCCAATTTGAGCAGCAGAAACGCCAAGGTCTCCAGCGGCAGCAAGAACCAGCAATACCAGTATGAAATAGTTACTGCTTATATCCTTTACAATTACAATTACAATTACAATTACTATTAGCGGTAGTTCGAAAACATAGAGTAGAAAGAAAAGAAATGCTAGAACAATTACTAATTCTTAAAAATAGCTATAGCAGTAGTAAATGAACAAATAAAAGGTACCTGGGTGACAAGAGGTCAAGTTAGGTCTGTGAGCAAGAGCTTCATTTGAGGTCCCAAGGCGACAGGGAGGGTCTTCAAGGTTGTGGTTGGCCTCCTTGAACTTGGCATAACCGGAGAGGGGAAACTTCAAATGGTAGTTGAAGCTGGTGCACTGCAGTTGGGGTTGGGGACTAAAATTCTGGGATGGGATAGTTTCTGCTGACCTTGAGGGCTGACAACTTATGAAGATGTTGGATCATCCGATCTCTTGCACAGCAGAGCTTCCAACCCCATGTTTGTTTCTTCTCTTCTACAAAATATTCGTTCTCACTTGTGGCTGCTTTTATTTTACTTCCTTCTCTTTTTCTTTTTGGATCTTTTAAATCTTTTTCTTTTTTCCACAATTCCCTTTCATATATTTTATGCGGCATTTGGATAATGCTCACAATTCTGGGTATCATAATTGTCATATGCTATGGGCTTTAAGGTCCCTTGCTTAGTCCCCAATTTTTTTTTAACAAAAAATAAACCCTCCAAATTGACTGCTTAAATTAAATTAAACTAATATGTTTCCGACCTCTCTTTGTTTTTTAGGGAAATTATACTTTATTATTCTACATTTGAATTTAAGAAATTATTAATTGTGCTTAATTGATATTTTATAAAGAAAAATTATTTGATACATTACCAATAGAGTTTTTTTTAGACTCCACCAATGAATTTAGAATTTGGCAATTGTATAATAGGATGTAGTAATATATATATATATATATATATATATATTTATATAAACAAATGTGGCACTTGTCACGTCATCAATCCTCTTGTAAAATTTAAAAAACTCTATCGGTGTATCAAATAATTACCCTCTTAAAAATAAAAACTAAATAAATAAGACACATGACGGTTTCTTAAACTAGTTTGTGGGGTTAAAAAACTTCACCACCATCAAATAAGAATCCAATTATAGTGTGAAATTTTAAAGATTATAATGGAAAAAGACTAAAATTCCTTCATCAAGTCTACTTTTATTAGCACGTTTTTCAGTCTGCTTCTAATAGCACTTATTTTAGTTTTGTTAGGTTTCTGCTGTTGTTTCTCTTGCAAGGTGGAAGGAGTGGCATCGGGGTTTGGAGGTTTTGCGACGAAAATGGCAAAAGAGTTGGCGGCGCTTTCCATTAAGGGCGGGGAGGATGAGATGTTGCAAATCAATCTGGGAGAGGAGAAGAGTGAGATCGGCGTAGATCTTTGTTTAGTGGGGAGTTTTTTTTATTGCGAACGTAATCTAGTTTCAGGCTATGCATACAACTCATCCCCTTGGGGAGTGTAATTGTAATTACTCGAAAGTTTGTGGTGTTAGAAACGGTGGTTTTGGTACTCCCATTTCCGATGATCAATTCTGTAAATATTAATAATTAATAGTTAAGAGGTAGTATAAAGTATAATTAAAGTCTGGTCCATTAATTTTTTCGTTTGGATAGTTAATTAATATACAAGGACTAAATTATAAAATTTAATCGCTATGAAATTTTAATTAATTGAGGGACCAATTGAGCAATGAGTTGTAAACCACCAAAAGTGTTAATTAAGCTTAATTTTAATTAAACTTAGGTTAAGTAAGTTAATTGTAATTAATTAAAAACTAACTAAAATATATAAACAAAATTAAAAAGAAAAGAAAGCCATTTTTATATCATCTTCTCCAAAAAGAACAGAAAAGGGTTTAGAAGTTTTCAACTTTTGACTCTTAATTTGGTGAGTTTGATTTAGTCATTTTCTTATAATTTTTATGTTTTTGAGGTTTTGAGAGCTTGATTTAGCTAATTCAGGTACCAATTTGTAAAACTGTGTTAAAAGTTTCTAAAAATGTCATTGATGACTTCTTAAAGTTTTTGGTGTTAAATGGTTAGATTTTTAGTTTAGATATGAAAAATGACTAGCTTGTAAAGTGAAAATTTTTAGTTTTAAACATAGGGACTAAAGTGCAAGAATTTTGGAATCGAAGATCAAATTTGAAAGTTATGGCAAATACAGTTTTAAGGACTAAATTGAATAAAATGTAAAATTTTAGGGACATTCAAAAAATTAAAAAAGTTGAACTGATTTAAACATTTAGTGGATTGTTTTAAACTATTTGAAATTGATAAATTGAATTGAATTATTATATAGATCAATATTTGAATCAAACTAAAGATAATTAGGGAAAAGGCAAAATTATTGAATAGTCCTTGCAATTCAACTTGTCTGTTGATTTTGTCAGGTAAGTTCATATGATGTAATTGTGTTTAAATCTTTATGTATTTAATATTTTGAATCTATGTATGATTTATTGAAATTTGAATTGTTTACAATTTAGTACAAAATAAGAGAATTAGACTATATTGTAAAGAAATAAGAATGAACTTAAATGTTGAAATTACCTTAATGAAACTTCGTAAATGTATCGTACACATGGATACGGATACAGGCTGATTATCGGTGATTACTGAGCTCCAACATTTGTTGTGGACCCGAAGATACATGTGACACAGGTTTAGCTCAAACAAGTAACTTGATGTCATTTTAAAGGTTTAGCTCGAACGGGTAACTTGACACAATTATATGTTTAGCCCGGACGAGCAACAAATGTGATAGTACTAGTGTATTCGAGTTCATTTATTGAGTTTCATCAAGTAATACGAATAATATGAAATGAGATATCAAAATGTTACAAAATGTATTGGATGTTCAATGTGGTATTATCGAATGATTTGAACATAAAGTTTGGATATACATGTATTAATACCTTATCTATGATTAACATGAGATTGAGATAGTTATTTAAATGATATGTATTGACATATTGTAAATTAGGCACATAATATGATTGATTATATAATGAAGCTCACATTGCTGTTGTTATTTGTTATGTTAGGCAATCTTTGTTGAAATAAATAATTTAGTATGTTTAATTATAAATCGAGGTAAGTTATCATTTTAAATACCTATGAACTCGTTACTTTTCTTTTTCTTTGTAGGTTGTTAATTTGCGGAACCTGTCGTTCGGATTAGCTTGGAGACCACACTATCCTACCATAGACTCGGTAATCTATTGATTGTTTTACTCCGATTATGTGGCATGTACATAGGAACTTATATGTTTGTTAACTTTGAATTGATGGTTTAATTATAATCTTGAATAATGATCATATATGTAACTATGCATAATTTGGAAATTGTGTTGGGACCTATGAATGGTATTTAACTTGACATATATGAGCTTAAAATGACATACTTGAATGTCGGTGTGAATGGGTAAAAGCATGATAGTATAAGTGAAGTATGAATAAGCAAAATTGGTAGGTTTGGTGCCAAATTGTGGCATATTTGGTTGATTGAATTTAGAAATGGTTAAACGATTGTTTTGGATGGTATTTTGGTTGGTTTTGTGTAGGAATAAATGTGCAATTATGCACCAAACGACTCAATGGCATAGATGGCTTGAAATATGTATTAAATGGCCTAATTTGTACCAAAAACATAGCCCTCGTCCCAACGACCACATCTCCTCGTCGCAACACCAGTCGACAGTATGTGACATCGTGACGTCAAGTGGCCTAACACCGTGACGTGACAAACTATTTGGTGACGCCACGACATGGAGAAGGTGACGTCACAACGTTGGTCTTGAATTTTCAAAACTTTTCAAATTGGTCATATTTCATGCTCAGGCCAACAAAAGAGCCTTTGTAAGCTCGATTAAGCCTTGGATTTAGTTGTGAATAATATTATGAATGTGTTTAAGTCATAAATATTTGTTTGGTTGATATATTTACTGTATTTTGATGGAAGTTGCTTCGGCAATGGATGTGGCATCCTGTAGTTTAGACTTGGCAATTAGGTCGAGCAAGCGGTGTTACAGTATCGATTACATATCTGGGCAAAAAAAGGTTCCTTTTCATCCATTATGAGATTGATCTTGATAAAGTAGTTGAGGGGAGCCATGGACGTTCAATAACCATTTATTGGTATTTCATAGGCTGAAAACAAGAGAGCATCCAATGCAAGTTCTTTTGTACCATGTTGATTCCTGGGTTTAGATTCACAATCTCTCGGCTAGTTTAATGTCTAAAGGTATGGCAAAACAGTTTGGTGATTTCTTGGGAAAGTTCTTGGATTATGATGCGAAATCCATCAGTAGGGGTTTTCAGAGTTATATAAGGATACAAGTTAGGATTGATATAAGTGGTCTGTTGAAAAGAAAGAAGAAAATCGCTCCAACTTAGAAGAATTGTATCTATACCAGGTTTTAGTATGAGAGACTAACTGTTTTCTATTTCTTGTGGGGGCGAATGGGGCATGTGGAGGGTTTCTATCCTATCAGGATTGTGCATGGGAAAAATGAGTTACCATTTGAATGAGACCTTTCGATTGAGGCATTGCCTAGGAGGGCGATGGTGGCCAAAAGTTGTTAGTTACACGATGAAGGGGATGCTCCCTGGGTGATCGAGATGGGGAGTTTTTTCTATAAAGGTGATTCAGTTGATCAAGATAACATTTAAGGCCTTTTTCAGATATATCACTTTAACATCATTTATATTTAATTCACTATCATACATCACTCCAAATAAGCCTTCTATCATAATATTTTATTTCACATATCAAATTATTTTACACTTTATTGTACGAGTTTACCATAAATTTCATAAAATTTACATTTTAGTCCACAAGTAACAAGAGAATTCAATGGTACTTACCTATCTCCAACCTCAAATCACTTGTTTTCCCTTTCTCCTATCACTTGATTCACTTTCTCAATTTCTTTCTTCAACATGTCAAGAACATAAAGCTTTTTATGAGATATCTTTACTTTAGCGTCACTTCCATACTTATCTAACAAGATTAAACTTAAAAACATATCAAAACCTTGATATTTGTACCTTGTTCTCTTGATTTCAAATCCTAATTTGCTTTTTTCTCTCCTCTAACATGAACGTAACTTGCCTCCATATGAAACTAGGCTCTCTATATTATTTGTCTATTGATTTTATGAAAAATTTCTAAGAAATTTTGAAGCTTTGAAGCTTGATTTGGTTAAAAATGGTGGAAAAGGATTAGATTGTAAAGAAATGAAAATTCTTTCTATTATGAATGGTGGGTAACGTTGGTTAAAGAAAGATGGAGAGAATTCTCTGCATCTTTCCATTAAAATATCTATTAAATAAAATAGTAAGATAACATAAAAAAATCTAAATGTAATGATTTTAACGTAATGGCCACCATTTTATCTCATTTTTCAATTTAATCCAATTGTGGAAAAACTTCCAACAAAAATGAGATATTTTATTCATAATTATCCATTTAAGAAAAGATCATCTTGCCCTTTTAAATCTCTACAATTACATCTTTGATTCATGCATTTTTGGTAAAATTACATTTTTAGTCATTCTTTTTTTTCTCTTCATTTCAATTTAATCCTCTTATACTTTTAATTTTCAAACTTTTGCCCCAACACTTTTCACTCTCATACGATTTAGTCTATACATTGAATTTGTTTTTCTCAACACACGAGTCTTTTCAATTCCCTCCAATATCCATCTCCCTCTTCTATTAACACTGTTAATTATTATTTTATTTACTTTAAAATTAGATCACATATATTCCTAAAATGACACTGTTTCCCAATTCAGGGGGTTTGAAGGATGTTACATTTCTCCACTTATAAAAATTAGTCTTTCAAATATCTTACAATACAATCAATCAAATCTCTCGAATAAAACTTAAAAGAGCGCCAAATAAAATACAAGAAAAATACAACAAAGTATCCAATTTAGACATTCCAAAAAACTCCACACCAAGTGCAACACAAACAACCTATTTATAGGATAATACCAACAACTTCTTCAATAGTGTTTATCTCTCATTTAAAGTTGGATTTACCACTTGAAGTGTATTGAGTAATTATCCCATAACAAGCATATAAAGATAAGGAGTATCCACGAAATTTTAAACTTCTCTCCTTCTTCAAGGTTGTCAATTGAAGGATAATGCTCGCCACACGAAGTAGCACTAAATTACTTGCTTATTTGTTGTTCAACAAAATTAAGTCATAAGACATCTCATTGAAAAATTAAACTTGTCAACTTAAAAACTTTAACCGCACCAAAACTGTTGTTCAAACATGAAGTCTAACAAAAGAAACAATCAAAATTACCATAGAATACTAGTAAATCTTTTATTCGCAATCAAACAACACAACTCAACTTAACAAAACTGACAAGCAATTCTCATATCTGAATTAAATTTTATTTCCAAAATTTTCCCGATTATTAAACTAACCATAATATCTATAAATATCAAAATCCTTTTTAATATTAATTATTACTAGAGTATTCATGGAGTACTTTAAAAAATAGAGAAAAAAACGCTTTGATTTCAATCAATCCTCTACCATTGTCGCCTTTTCTTTTTTTTTTTTTTCCTTTTAAAAAGTTGTCTTTCATTTTTCGCTTCCATAACACAATAAAAAATCGTTATTAATAAAATTGATGAAAATTAATCTTTTAAAAACCTTAATCAACTAATATGGATGCAAGTAAATCTCTCACTTTCATAAGCCCATCGAAAAATCCTATCTAACTCAACTTAATTTCCCCTAAAGTTGATTCCTAAGGATTTCTCATTACGCACCCAAATCCTCTCAAAGATTATCAAAGAAACACCAGAAATCAAACTCTTTCCTCCCCAACGATAATTAGGAGTGATGGGGGAAGATGATGTGTTCCTTTCAACAGCACCAAAAATCTTTTTATTGGGTAGGAAAGCATGAAAAAAAAAAAAAAAAAAAAAGAAAACCACACTCACCTCTCTTGAATGGTTGATTCTGGCACAAAGAAGAAGAAATGATGAAAAGAAAATCTCCCTCCCCTTCCCCTTTCTCTTCTCTTTGATCAGCATTAGAAAAGAAGAGATTACAAAATTTCAGTCTACTTTTCGAGAATAATAACAAAAATAACCCTTGAATTATTTACCACATAAACCCCTCATTTTCTTTCTTTGATAAAATTTACGCCTTAGACTTGTTACCAATTTAACTCTTCTTACAAAGTAGTCCATATCCCAACTACCAAAATTTCAGTCTTAACTAGTTTAATAAAAATTCTGAATGAACGATATTATTCGAAACAATATGGTATTAGTTCCTGGGAAACCTCTTGGTATATATTTTGGAATGTCATGAATTTCGATATGGAGTTTTCAGGTGTTACAATAATTCATGAATTTTTGTGTTGTTTGTAAAATTGAAATTTAATTTTAAGAATTTAGTCTTTTCATTTTTAATTTTCAAAATTTAATACAAATTGTTAACGTTATTAAATTTTAGCTTATATGTCAAAAAAACCTTTAAGAAAATGTAAAAAAATCAATTAAGCCCCTATATTAATTTCATACCCAATTAAGCACATGTCGTTAACTAAAATAATCAATTAAGCCTCTCTGTTAATGATTTTCATTATTGACCACGTTGACCATTAAAATAAATTGACGGACCAATTAGATAGTGACATATGGTAACTTATAGTTTAGTCTAATATTTTTTCTCATAAAAATGATTAAAAAATATTAAAAATTATAAAAAAGAATTAAAAAATAAATATTAAAATTATTAAAATTAATATAAACTTATTAAAATTATAAAAAATATAAAACTTATAAATATTATAAAATATAAAAAATTATTAAATTATGAAAATATAAAATTAATAAACTTATTTAAAATTAAAAAAGTATTAGAATTCTTAAAATATTAAAAATTAAAAAAAATACAAAAATATTAAAATTGATATAAACTTATAATATTATATAAAACATAAAAGCTTAAACTGGACCGGTTAGCCAAAAATTGACAAAGGTACTGGTTTGAGAGAAGCCATTAGCCCGATTAACTTGGGAACTGAGTAGTTGAACCGATTTTTTATCCTTTTAATATTTTTTTATCAAACTAAAATTTTATTATCCAACTATTAACATACATCAAAATTAAATATTTTGATCAAGGTTTTCAAAACTGAATCGGTGGTTGAATCAATCAGGTCTCCGGTTTGCCAATTCGACTCCGTCCAGTTTAGTTAAGTAAAAAAAAATAAAAAAATCGATTCAATCATCCGATTTTTAGGTCAACTGATCTAATGGCTTTCTCTGGACCGATGCCCTTGCAAATTTTGGTCTAATCGGTCCAATCAATTGATTCGATCTAATTCAAGTTTTTATGATTTTTTTATAATTTTTATAAGTTTATATCAATTTTAATAAATTTTAAATTTTTATAATTTTTATGATTTTTATAGAATTTTAATATGTTTTTATAAAAAATTTAAATATTTTAAATATATTTTATTACTTTTATAATTTTTTTATAATTTATTAGAATTTTAATAATTTTAATAATATTGAAAATATTTATAAGTTTATATCAATTTTCATATTTTTAAATATTTAATAATTTTTATAATTTTTCTGAATTTTTTCTCTATTTTTTATGATTTTTAATAATTTTTTATAGAAAAATATTAGATTAAACTAGAAATCGTCACATGTCACCGTTTGATTAGTTTATCAATTTATTTTAACAATCAAGGTCTATGATGAAAATTATTACTGGAGAGACTTAATTGATTATTTTAATTATCGACTGGAGCTTAATTGGATGCAAATTTAATACAAAGACTTAATTAAATTTTTTTTTGCATTTTCTTAAAGACTTTTTTGACATATAAACCTTAAAATTTTTTTTATTAATTAGTATAACATTTTAAAATAAAAAAATCATTTGATAGCAATGTAAATAAGAAGAAGACGATATAATGAATTTGAATTTAACAAAATAATTTTAAGAACCTAAATTTAAAATATGAAAAATAGAGGACTAAATTCTTAAAATAAAAAAATAAAAACTAAAATTTAAATTTATAAAAAAAAGCAAAAAAGGAAACAAACATAACAGTATTGGCAGTACCTAAGGTGCTTAATGAAAAAGAAACAAAAGCCCAAGGTTGGAAACATATAGACCCACAGAGGGATAATAATAATAAATAGCACTAATATTTACAATTTCAAAAATTGAAAAAGAGATCGGACGGCAATGCAATGCTCACTGGAATCTGAACTCACAGACAAGAAAAGGAAAGAAGCAAAAGCGAAGAGGTTCTTAGTTACTTCTTCTTACTAGTAGTACTAGGAAACCTTATTTTTCTATCCTTTTAGTTTTTCTCTTTAAAAATAAAATCTTTATTTTCCGCTACTGCTACTGCTAGATGTTAAAGATGAGGGACTATTCTGGTTTAGATAATCCCTGCCCTAGAATTTGATGGGAGCTGATATCCGCCATACTTAGGGCTTTCTTTAAGAGCTAAATAAAAGATATGGATGGTGGGCGGAGGATAGCCGTCAGCCCAAGGCCTTGCAGCGGACGGAGAATACTCGCATCTAAGAAAAGAGGGAGACCCGATGCCTTCGTTAACAGTGTCAAGAAACTTCAACGAAGAGAAATCTGCTCTAAGCCGCACCGTGCTTTCTCCGTCACCAACGCCCAGGAGCGCTTCCGTAACATCCGCTTGCAGGTTCTTTCTTTTTTTACTTACTTGCCCTAACTTTTATTTTTTATTTTATTATTTATTGCGCTAATTTTCGCTTCTGCATTTAAACCTTAGCTTGACGCTTCACATCCTTTTCCTATTCATTTTTCAAAATTAAAATACGAATAAAATTTTGAACATTTTAACCCTAGTTGCAAATTTGTGGAAGGGAACGAAGGAAGCTCTTAGCTTTGCATCATTAATATGTTCAAATTGGTTTTGTACATATTGTCCATTTAAGAGTTTCTGCTTCAAGCACTTGTTTGTTTCTATAATAAACAACTAGAGTAGCTGGAGCGCCGACAATTTTCAATTTTGGCTTTATGAGATTTTGCTCTGCAAACCTGATGCACTTTCGTTGTTGTATCAAAAGATTTCTGATGTTGAATTTAAAATTTCCATGAATGATAATTAGTAAAGCTTTACTTGAGAAATTTTGGAGTAAGAAATGTAGGAGAATACCTTGGGCTGGTATCAAGATGTAGGTGCCCTGTCTACATTTGATGGTATTCTGACTAACATGTTATCTTTAAAAGCGATTCACCTTTGGTTTACATGTATTTAGTAGGAGAGTAGAAAAGGACATCTCTTCCGCTCATTTAGTTGGAAGTCTATCAACTAAAAGATCAGTTTCCAAGTCTGTTACTCATCTAGCCTCTGTGTATTACTGTTCTACTTGAGCTTGCTTATTAGATTTGGTTATATTTTGCGTAACATACAGGAGGAATATGATACTCATGATCCAAAAGGACATTGTTCAATGGTATTACCATTTCTGAGGAAGAGATCAAAGATTATAGAGATCGTTGCTGCACAAGACATTGTATTTGCTCTTGCTCAATCTGGTGTATGTGCGGCATTCAGTCGAGGTAGGATCCTTGTTTCACACTTCTAATCTTATTTGGATGGGCTTTTCTATTTCTGTTTGGATTGAAAATGAGAATAGGAATCTTGATGTTTTATTGTTCCTGGGTGCAGAGACTAATCGAAGAATATGCTTTCTAAATGTCACTGCTGATGAAGTTATACGAAGCTTGTTTTACAACAAAAACAATGACTCGCTTATCACAGTCTCAGTTTACGCTTCTGACAACTTCAGCTCCTTGAAGTGCAGAAGCACGAGGATTGAGTATGTCATTTTTTTTAAAACCTCTTTACAACCTTAAACTTATCCCAACTGGAGCCGAAAGAAGAAAAGTGGGAAAAAAGACTCAAATAAAAAGATGAAATACTGCATCTAGACATTGTAATTTGTAATGCTCATGTGTTTTCTTTCTGAAACAATTCGGTTTTATGGGCAGATACATTCGAAGAGGTCAACCTGATGCTGGTTTTGCACTTTTTGAATCTGAATCACTGAAGTGGCCTGGGTTTGTGGAGTTTGATGATGTAAATGGGAAGGTACTCACATATTCAGCACAGGATAGGTAAGTAGTCATCCATATGAACGTACCTTCATGTTAAACTATAATAGTTGGATCCATAACTAGATTCATGAGTTTGATGTATTCTGTTTTTATCTTTTGCTCAGTATATACAAGGTATTTGACCTCAAAAATTATACGATGTTATACTCCATATCGGATAAAAATGTTCAAGAGATTAAGATCAGGTAATGCTCCTTTTACGATGGTTATATCTCCTTGCTACAAAAGTAAAAATTCATTCAATGATGGGAAAACAGAAACCTATATGATATTTTTATCTTCTATTTCTATCAATATTTGGTAATTTAGTCTCCTTATAGTTGTTTTTTGTACAACTTGCTTTCTACTTCCTAAAAAGTAAAATCAAATGATAGATAGCAAAAATTGGGGTAAAATGAGATTAAAACATTGTAGAATAACAGTTTGATAGGGTTGAAAAAAATATAAACAATCATTTTTGTTCTCCAGAAGAATTATAGTTTTGTAATAAGTATCGTTTAGTCTAAACAAGCTTTCATCTTTCTCATGGAATCAAAAGTAAAGTACTAATTAACAATCAAATGGGATCTTGTTTGCTTCTCGTCACTGTATGTAATTGACTTTGTTTCATTGTATGATTTTTGACAGTCCAGGGATCATGTTATTGATTTTCACTAAAGTTGGCGGCCATGTTCCTCTTAAGATTCTCTCAATAGAGGATGGTACCGTTCTCAAATCTTTTAGCCACCTTCTTCACCGGAATAAGAAGGTGGATTTCATCGAACAGTTCAATGAAAAGCTTCTTGTGAAGCAGGAAAATGAAAACCTTCAGATTCTTGATGTAAGTATCTTTGTCAATACGTTGCAATCTTATTCATTTGTTAAAGCTTAAAAATGAAAATCTAATCTATTATCATACAGGTACGCAACTCTGAGCTAACAGAAGTTAGCAAAAATGAATTTATGACCCCATCAGCATTTATATTTCTGTATGAGAACCAGTTATTCCTGACATTTAGAAACCGGACAGTGGCTGTCTGGAACTTCCGTGGAGAACTTGTAACTTCATTTGAGGATCACCTTTTGTGGCATCCTGACTGCAACACTAATAATATATACATCACAAGTGATCAGGATCTTATCATCTCTTACTGCAAGGCTGATTCTGATGATCCATTATCTGAAGGAAATGGTTTGTTTTTTCATTCTTTGAACTTTGTATTTCTTATGTTCTTTCTTTCCCGTGTCTCCTTTTATTCTGGTAACGTTTTTCTTAGATTGCATCTTACATCACTCTTCCTCCTTTAGATAACTATATTTGTGAGGTTTTATATCTAGTTCCTGGCATGGCAGGGTCCATTAACGTCAGCAATATATTGACTGGAAAATGCCTTGCTAAAATAAGGGCAAGTAATGGTTTCCCAGTGGAAAAGCAGTGTAGCTGCTGTGATGTCGAGTGTGGTTGCAGGTCAAAGGTGCAAAGCAGTTCATCTAGAATTAGAAGCACGGTGGCAGAGGCATTGGAAGATATCACTGCTCTTTTTTATGATGAAGAGCGCAATGAGATCTATACGGGGAATAGGTATGGTCTAGTTCATGTGTGGTCTAACTGACGGTTTGATTTTCAGTAGGAATTTTATGTAGTTTGACCTTGGTGGAGGTTGAGTTGGTTGTGAACGGGAATTGCGAGTCTTATGAAACTGTACCATTATTATTTAGTGTTAATTGTATCAATTCATTGGGCTCCTGTTTCTGGTTTTAAATCAAGTCCTACACCTTTATAATTTATTCTGTAATTTTGGTCCTCTGCGGGACTGTTGTTTTATATACTGTATTATTATTTTGCATCTGTATGTCACCACAAGGGCTATAAATGAATGCAGCATTGTTTCGATTATCTCACTAAATAAATGAAATGAACAAAATCTTCAGGCATGTTTGTTAAACAGTCGGATATTAATAATGCATGCTTAGTATATATGTTAATGGATAAACCTGTTTATGTTTGTTCAAAATTTATTTATCTTGTCTGAAATTTAAGATGATACTGGTTCAAACTTTGGTATCACTTTTCCCTTTTCCCAATTTTCCCATTACAAGAAATTATTAAAAAAAACATATTTAAAAATTATTTAAAGCTTGTTTATTATTTTATTATTATATAATTAATAATAAAATATATTTTTAAGTTTTAGTACTCGTCATATATATAAAAAATAGTCTTAATATTTTTTATTTTTAGAAATTTAATTATTTTTTTTAGACGATAAAGTAAGATTTTATCCCTAGACTTGTTTACCTTCCTTATTTTGGTCTCTTAATATTTTGTCTAGAATTAGGTTGAATTTGAATTTGTTAAGGTACGATGATGTGGTATTTTGAGATTATTTTATGTTAATGTTTCAATATTTTTATATTTTTAATATTTTTGTTTTTTAATTTTATAATATATATATTTTAAATATTTAAGTGATCATGTGGCATAATTTTAGCATGTTACATCAACATTTTGGAATGGTATTTAAGTTCAGAGATTAAATTGAAAAAAATATTATTAAGTTGGATTAATATAGACAAAAAAGTTTAATGACTGATTTGAAAGAAAATTGCAACTTAGAGATTAAATGTTTGTGGAAGTTTAATGTTCACAAACAACTACATTTAATTTGAAAGATAAATTATTAATACATAATCTTAAACAAACAAACACAAAGCATAATTCTAAACTTTTAATGAACATAAATAAACTAAAAATAATAAACAAATATGAATAGAGGTTGGTTAAATTCATTTAGGACTGTAACCATCACTTATCTCTACCCTTTGATTATCAAAGAGTGTACATTCTCTCCGCTTTTCTTCTGCTTAATCCAAAAACACCAAGCTCTAAAGTTACTTAAGAATCCCATTGCCTGCTACTCCAAAGTCATGCCCTTCATCACTAAAAACAACAGGGAGGACATTACTATGCATCTTGTTGAGGGGATCCACTCTCTGGGGAGAAATATTTGAAGTATTGTATGTCGAGTAGCCAATCGGATTCTAACAATGGTCGGTATTGTCCTCGAGTCATAGCGGGGTTTTGTCTCCTGTCTTTATTGAGATGCTTACGTCTCCGTACTTTAGCTCCCTTAAAAATGAAAAAAAAAATTGTTTAATCCCTTAAAAATGATACATAATAAGCTTATATTTTGATCTACGAAAAAGTTATAATTAAATTTCGACCCTTACTAAAAAAGTTTCTAGATTCGTCCCAGTTGAATATACCCCTTGGTGCGAGTCTTGCCGTGTCCTAAGAAGCTACCTGAACAGAGATGAAGCCAGAAGTTTATCTTTGGAGGGGCCAAAATTAAGTTATAAAATTTTAAATGGGTCAAGTATAATTTTATTTTTGTATATGCTTGTTATTTTAGAATTTTAAAACGATTAAACTGAAAATTTTCATCTTTGGAGGGGCCAAAGTGTATTTTTATCATTAAACTAACTTATAATTTTAAAAACTTAAAGGGACTAAAATGACCATTTTAATAGGGGCCAAGGCCCTTGCTTGTCTCTCATGGCACCATCCCTGACCCTGAACATTTCCCAAAATGTTAGAAAAGCTACTAGTATTGACTTGCCAAAGACCAATGAGAGAACTCTAATGAAATGAGGAAGAATATGACAAAAATAGCTTAGCTTATAGGGGCTTGGAGGTTTTTCCTATTTTTATTTCTCAGTTTAAGCTAGTGATAGGAAATAAGAAAGGGTAGGTAGCTAGTTTTCTTGGGATTGCTCATTGGCTGACTATGATGATTGCCCTCACTCGAAAGCTGTTTCCAATAAGATTGTTTTCAACATTCCCCCCACCATTAGAGTTGGGCTTATGGTTGAGCCTCTTAATGCATAGTCCACTTTTTTTTTTTTTTTAAGAAAGCAAATAGGCGAGCTTTAAGACATTCTTTAATCCTTGTTGTACTTTCGGGTTGGACTCCAGTCAATAGTAAGCGAGTTAGGTGTACATTTGGGAACCTTGAAGTTTTTTATGGTAAGATCCTAATGTATCTAGTTGATTTATAGAAAGTTGTCCCACGACAACCTTTAGAAGAATAAAGAATCTTTTTTTCATTTTAGGCTTGGGTTGACCCCTCATAGTTCATCACATTCAACAATAAATTCTCAACCTGAATCCCAAACTATGTTTTTTGATGGAAACTAAAAGGAAGTAGGATAATATTTTGGCTTTAGTTAAGAAGTGGGGTATTCAAATCTAGGCATGATTAACACCTGATGAAACATGTTGGAACATTTTTAGATTATATATAATATTCCAACAGTTGCAAATGAAAAGTTATAAGTAACTAAAAATTATTTCATTTGGTAAATTGATCAAGAGTTGTCAGTATTCATAGTAATAAGTTATGCTATTGTTACTAAAAGTTCTGTTACTTGATTATTAACAAAAAGTTATGATTGTTCAAGTAATATGTAATGAAAAATTGTGTTCATTCTTAATAGATATGACTATTCATATAGGCATTTATTGAATAGTAATGTTTCTATGAAGAGATGTAAAAACTCCTAGGAATAGGAGTGAACTTTCATTTGTATGACGCACCAAAAATTGAGAAGCAAAAGTTCATTCCATTCTCTCACCATCTTTTATATTCAAATATTGTTCTATAAAGAATTATTGCAGAAGTTCTTTATAGAATTTATATTCTTGCTATGCTCCGCTCAATGTTCAGTGGACTGCTTCCGTTAGTGCAAAACATAAATAACCATTGGACTTCATTGTATCCTCGAACTTCATTTTTTAGTAACTCTCTTGCACACCAAAATATAGGTAGAGGAGAATAAAATCTTAAAAGATAGTGGCGTGGTTCTCATGAGTTTATTTTATCCCTTACACCAACAATTTTAAGGTTCTCTTTTTGCAATTTAAGAGTAATTAAAGAAGGTGTGTTTGTTTATCGCACATTCACATGCCACTATAAGCATAATACTATGAGGATGGTGTTGAAATATGTGAAACCCATATATATTGGGGATATATTTAAAAAAAAATTTAGGTAGATAAATCTTATTTAGGTAGATAAGTTTTATTCATATTCTAGGAATATTTTAATTTATGTTTTAGTAGTTTATTAGAATAAAGGAATTATTTTCCCAATTAGGATTAGGACTCTTTTCTTTATTTAAGTTCAATTCTTTAGTTAATAAAAAATAGAACAGTTTTATTAAATACTCTCTTGAAAACTTTCATGATATCAGAGCTAAGTTAAATCTCTAGTAACATCATGATTAAAACAACCTTCACTGGAGATAAGAGATCCAACAATCAAACAGAGGAAGAAAGTTCTACCGTTGAAACAACTACCGAGAGTACAATGACTCAAGGGACAGAGGCGTTTTGTAACGACCCAAAATCCGTGGGCACCGGAAAAAGTGTGTTATCGGGCTTCCGTCTTAGTAAACCGAGTTAGTAAATAATTATTAGGAGTAATTTATGAGTCTAATGGTGTGCTTAATTAGATTTTTATTTAGTGAATTTAGCTTAATTTAAAGTAATTAGGAAAAGGATCAAATTGAATAAAGATTAAAAGTCTAAATATAGATTAAAAGAAAAGCTAAAAGGACTAAAAAGGAAATTATCCCATTCTTTATAGTTGAGGCGGCATACACATAAAAATATCAAAGATTTTTATGATTAAAAATATATATGATTACTTAATAAATTAAGAATATTATTTTTTATTATAATATATATATATTATATTATTATATAAATAGGTAAAAAGAAACATAAGAAAAAGAAGAGAAATAGAAACAGAATAGGCAAACGAAACAGAGAAGGAAAGAAGGAAGGAAAGAAAAGAAAGAAGAAGAGAAAATTAGAAGTTTGAAGCTTGGAAGTTGATAGGTAAGTCAATTTAGCTCTTTTTACTTAATTTTGATGTTTTAGAAGCCTTGGAATAAGGTTTTGATGAAGCTAAGTTGTCATATTGAAAGTTTATGAGCTCTCAAAGTATAGTTTATGTTGAACAAAAACATGAATTAAGGACTTAATTAAATGAATTTTAAGTTAGAATTGAAAAATAGATTTAATTGTAAAGTAAGCTATAAGCTTTGTATTACAGTGATTAATTTGGAAGAAATTATAAATTAGGGTTTTATTATGAATATTAGGTAGTCAAGTTGAATATGGAAGGAATTTAAGTAGAAACAAAGCATGAATTAAGTTAAGAAAATAAGTAAACTTAATTAGGATTTAATTGCAAAATAAGCTATAAGAAAACAGTTTTGGGACAGCAGCAAAAGAGTAACTTTGAAAAAATCACCAAAAATGGCAGAAATGGAAGTAAAAGTTAAGTGAGATATGAAATTAAAGATTATTAAGTCTATTTTCATATGAAAGAAACAGAGAAAGCAAAGAAATTCTATATTTTGAGATATTTAGATTTTTGTGAGACTGGTTCAGAGTGATTTCGAGATCCCATGTTCTGACTTGGAAAAATCATTAAAAATTATAAAAAAATAATTGTGGGACATAATTTATATGGTTAGATTCCTTATTGAGTCTATTTTTAGAAGAAACAAACTAGAACATCATTTGAATTCTGTACAAAAAGATAATTAAATTTTAGCAAAGAGTGGTCAAAACTATCAGACAACAGAACAAGGGTGATTTCAAAGAATAAACTGTACTTATTGGCTGAATCAAAAATTCTGAAAATTTTATGGCAAGAATATATATGAGTCTAGTTTTATATAAAATTTACGGATTTTAATTCAGAATTCTGTAACTCAAGATATAGATAATTTAGTTACAATGACTCAGGTAGACAGCTTTGAAAGAACTTATAAGTAAAAAATATAATTGTGTATAAAAAATGTGGAATGAAGAGGAAGAGTAGAAATTGAATAAAATTCAATTATTTATTGTAATTTAATGTTGTAATTAATAATGTAAATTATTATTATTTTCGTAGCTAATAAGGAACTCGAGACATCAACCCACAAAGGAAAGGAGAAGATCGTCGAGGAATAAATCCAAAGAGAATTCTGGTTTGTATTACTATAATTCAAGTTATTTATTATTAAATACAAATTTTATATTTATTTATTTTATGGTAAGTAAATATTGAGGTAAGTAACTTTATTGAATTGAATTTAGAAAGGTGAATTGAGTGAGAAATATGCGTTAGTATTGAATTGTATTTTGATTAATGAATGGAAAAGTGAAATTGATATTGAAAGTGAATTTTGAAATGAAAGTGAATTTGAATTGAGAATTGGAAACCCTATTAACTAGTCGGGCTAAGACGAATATAATTGGCATGCCATAGGATATGGAAGAGTACGAGTTTTTGCCAGCTTACTGATCAGGCACTTATGTGCTGACTACTGTTACTGTTACTGTTACCGATTTGACACTATACTGTTACTGTTACTGTTACAGATTCAGCACTTTGTGTGTTGAATACTGATATTGTTACTGTACCGATTCGACACTTTGTGTGTCATATACTGTGTACCGTTAAGGTACAATGTGCCATACTGGTGTGTGGGTTGGAATCCGTGTATCCGTCGAGTCTGAGTCAAGTTAATAGGGGCAATGAAATAAATTATTTGATAAAACTAAATTTGAAAGATATGGCATATGAAAAAGGTGAGAATTGAAATATAGAAATCAAAATTGTATGTATATATATATATACATATAAGATTGAATTGTTTATTAAGTGATGATAATTGTAATGTAAAAGTATGTATGCGATTTAATGTAATTAGTTATAAATTGAATTATAGTGATACCACTGAGTATATGCATACTCAGCGTACGGTTGTTTCCGTGCACAGGTTGTAGAAGTCAAGTACTGAACCAGCATCCGAAGCCAGACCCGACTTCAGCAAACTTTTGGTGATGTATATTTACTTTTGGTAATGTGGCATGTACATAGGATGTGTATAAAGATTGTTATGTTTTGAACATAAATGGTTTAAATGCTGGTATTACAAGTCTAAGAATTATAATAAAAGAAGTTTATCTATTAAAAAAAATGGAATACTTTTAATATATACTTTAAACTTTGAGAGTTCATTATAAGGACTTAGGCATTAATTTATATTATGAATGTTATTTTATTTGTGAATTATTTGTAAGTTATTTGATATGTTCGGTAATGCCTCGTAACCCTGTTCCGGTGATAGTTCGGAGTTAGGGGGTGTTACACGTTTCTCTTTTCTTTTCAGCTAACATTTCACAAGCTGGATGGTAAGAATTATCTAGAATGGTCGCAGTCCGTAAAATTAGCAATTGATGGGCACGACAAGCTAGGTCATTTAACTGGAGAAGTCAAGCAACCACAGGTGGGCGATCCAAAGATGAACAAGTAGAGGTCAGAAAATTCTATGATAATTGCGTGGCTCATTAATTCCAGGGAAGTATCCGTAGGTAAACCTTTTCTTTTTCTCCCAACTGTTAAAGATGTTTGGGACGTTGTGAAAGACACCTATTCAGATTTAGAAAACGCTTCACAGATCTTTGAGTTAAAAATAAAACTCTGGAAAGCTAGGCAAAGGGAAAAGGAAGTTACCTTTTATTATAACGAGATGATGTCTCTTTGGAAAGAATTGGATAAATGTTATAATGATGAATGGGAGTGTCCTGTAGATGGTGTAAAAGCTATGAAAAAAAAGAAGAGAATGAACGAGCTTATTTGTTTCTGGCTGGTTTAAAAAAAGAATTTGATGAAGTGAGATTTCAGATATTAGGAAGAAAACCACTTCCAAAACTTAGTGAGATTTTTTCTGAGGTTAGAAGAAAGGAGGCAAGGAGAAGAGTAATGTTAAGGCCAGGGTTTGAAGCTAATGATGATAATTCTGCTATTGTAACTATTAAAAATAATGATGATAGTGAAAAAAGGAAAAAAAAAAAACTTGGTGCGATCACTGCAAAAAATATTGGCACACTCGAGAAATGTGTTGGAAGATCTATGGAAAACGAAGATGGAAGAAAAAAGAGTGGCAATGGTCGTGGTTCACAGTCAGGGGATAGCAAAGCTTTCCAAACAACTAATTAAAATTATGAGGGCCAAAGTTCTCTAGGATGGTCTCCATTCATTAAGAAACAATTAGAGCATCTACACAAGCTTTTTCAATCACACAGTTTCGGATGAATTCTTTTGTTCAACTCATCCAATAATCCTTCTTCCTCTTTTGCCTGACCCGGTACTGATTTTTCTGCTTTTTTCAGTGTTAAGCCTTGTAAAACAAACACGTGGATCGTTGATTCTAGAGCTAGTGATCACATGACTAGTTGCTATTTTCTTTTTTCAACTTACACACCTTGTGCAGGAAACAAAAAGATCAATGTAACAGATGGGTCGTTCTCGAAATAGCCAAGAAAGACACTGTTAAAATTTTATCTTCCTTGGTTTTACATTGTAACAGCCCGTTTTTAGTCAAATCGGAACAGTGGTTTCGGGACCACAAATTTGAGGTTGAAAAATTTCTTTTATCATTAATTGAAGTCTACAGCATAACGATATGCTTGTGTGAAAATTTCGTTAAGAAATTTTATCGTTTGAGTGCTTAATTTAATAAAAAGGACTAAATCGCGTAAAGTGTGAAACTTGAGTTCTATTAGCTAAAGGTATCTAATAGCTATGGAATATTAAAGTGGCGGTCCTTATGTGGTAATTAGCCCATTTATAAAGTTAGTGGACTTTCTTGGACATGTATTATGTGATTTTCATGTTTTATAACCAAGGTTAAAAAGTGTAAATTAATAAAATAAATTAAGTAAAATTAAAAAAAAACTTGTATATCATCTTTCTCCATCCTCTTCCACTGAAAATTAACAAAATAAACACAATGTTTGAAGCTTGAAATTTCTGCTAGGTTTTATCCTTGCATGTAAGTTCATTTTTGTTCCATTTTTAATGATTTCTATGTTTTTGAGATCGTTACAGCTTAATCTAGCTAGCCCAGGGACTATTTTGCAAAAATTTTAAAGGTTTAGGGTTTTTGCATTGATGAATCTATGTGTATTTTGATGTTTAATGATAGAAAATGTATGGTTGTTGTTAGATAAACAACATTTGTTAAGTGATTTTTAGTAAAATGTCCAAATAGGGATTAAATTGTGAAATGTGTAAAATTCATGGTTAAATTGTGAAATAAATGAAAAATATGGGTTGCTAGGGACTTAATTGAAATTCATCTAGCATGGGTATATGTTGAATTGCATGAAATTAAATTTTTATGAGATAATGACTAAATTGTAAAAATGTTGAAATATTAGGGGCAAAAGTGTAAAGTTTCCTTAATGTGTATTTTAGACTAAATTGACTAGAGTGATGATTAAATAAGTTAATTTTGATTACATATAGATCAAGAAAAGTGAAATTCGGATTTAGATCGGGGAAAAAATAAAGTATCAGATTAATCGACTTATTTCGTCGTTTTTGCAATCAAGGTAAGTTCGTATGTAATAAGCATTATTATATTTGTGTTTTAAATGCTTTGATATTGCATAAATTTTGAATACGACCTTGTGGATATATTCGACGATGATTCGGCAAATGTGAAATCCTGGTTGAACATTAGGAATAGATTATGATACGAATGACATGTCATTAGGGGTTATGTGATTGGGTGCTGGTCCATACGTTCTAACGATGGTTGAGTTATCCTGCATGTGTTGTGGATTCTTATCAGCTTGTGTGAGCAGCACCGTGTAGCTTCGTCATGACTGTCAGCTTGTGTGAGCAGACCCGTTGATAGCTCGAGAGTGAACATTATATGTGATATGAGATTGAGATAGCTTCGACTATATATGTGGCATTTAGTGTGCGAGATTCCCTGGTATCTGATAGTATTCCAAATGGTTTAACGGGTATATCGAAGATATGAAATGGTGAGAAATAGATACGTATCAGTACAGGTATGTAAGGAAACTATATAAGCATCGAATCTATGGAAATTGTGAGTTCATGGTTAATTATGTGATTGAATACATGTTAACAACGTGGTTAAATGTTTTGTAGCATGTTATGTTCATATTATGGAATGATAATTGAATGGTGAGCTTTGCTTATTATTTCATATGAGCTTACTAAGCTTTATAGCTTACTTTGTTTATTTTTTTCGTGTTTTATAGTGAAATCAGAGCTAGCTCGGATTCGAGAATTGTCGGAGATCTCATCACACTATCAAGCTATCACTTTGGTACTTTTGAGTTTATGTTTTGATTATATGGCATGTATAGGAGTTTGATCATTTTGGTACATATGTGATAGTAATGAATTTAGCCATTTGAGTTGGCTTGTAATTGTTTAATATTTGGTTTGGTATATAGCCACGAGAGTTGACTTTTTTTGGTTGATTTGGATGTGTATATATTTTTGCAAATGCTCTTGTTATGTGCTTGATTATGGATATGTGATGCTAGTTGGTATTTGGTAATTACGAGTACTAAATGGTTGATAATTGAATTTGGTATGTTTGTGAGATTAGGCCAAATAATGCATGTTTGAAAAGTGTCCATCTAGTTGATTTGTGAATGTGAATTTGGTATAAATTGAATAACATATTGTGATATTGTGCCTTGTTTTTTTGGTATTGAAATGGTATGAATCATGCTTGGTTGAGTACCTATTTATGCCATATTTTGGTAACATTTGGTTTGATGTAGGTGTATGCAAATTTGGGTGGCAAAATGGCTTTGTAAATAGCCTATTTTTGTCTACACGAGTAGAGACACGGGTGTGTGTCTCAGCCGCATGTGATACACGGTCAGATTACACGGCCGTGTGTCTCTTGGTGTTGAATTAAAAATTAAGTCAGTATGCTCCACACGGCTTAGCACATGGGCGTGTGACTTGGTCATGTGGCATAAGTCAGTATACCCTACAGGTTTAGCACGACATAGCACACGGCTTGGCACACGGGCGTGTAAGGTCATTTGGAAGGGCACATGGTTTGGTCATATGGGCGTGTGGTTGGTCGTGTGACCCAAGTCAGTGAGTTACACGAGTCGGGCACAGGCTGGGACACGGCCATGTGATCCCATTTCGAATGTCCACACGACCTGTAACACGGGCGTGTCTTTGGCTGTGTGAGACACACGGCCAGGACACACGGGCGTGTGTCCCCTGTATTTTGCAAAATTTTCTAAGTGTTCCAAAAGTTTCCTAAGTTATCGCTTTAGTCCCGAACCACCCCGAATGCATGTTTTGGGCCTCATAGGCTCGTATTAAGGACATGATTAATGATTATGAATGACTTGTATTTGAATTTGATAATTGTATGGGAAGTGTATACTCGATTGTGTAATAAGTCCGGTAATGCTTCGTAACCCTATTCCGGCGACGGATACGGGTGAGGGATGTTACATACATGATGTTTTACATATACCAAATCTAGCTTGTAATCTCATATAGGTCAGTAAATTATCCCAGTCTTCTAATTGTCATGTTACATTTGACTACTCAATGTGTAAATTTTAAGACATGGTCTCAGGGAGGATGATTGGCAATGCTAAATAATCTGGTGGAATTTACTTTCTTGACGACGACCAACTAAGTCAACCAACAACTACTTTAAGTTTAAATTCAATTTCTGGTTTTGATAAGGTTATGATTTGGCATTATAGGCTTGAACATCCCAATTTTTACTATTTAAGATATTTGTTACCTGATCTATTTAAAAATAAAAAGTCCTTCTTCATATCACTGTGAATTTTGTGAATTGGTTAAACATCATCGGTCATTCTTTCCACCTCAAAAATATAAAGCTTCCAGACCTTTTTCGTTAATTCATAGTGGTGTTTGGGGACTTTCAAGAGTCTTAACTTTTTCAAGAAAACATTGGTTTGTCACTTTTATTTATGATCATACTTGTATTTGTTGGGTGTTTTTATTAAAAGATAAGGTTGAAGATAAAAAAGTGTTTCAGTCTTTTTATGCTATGGTGAAAACACAATTTGGTGTGAAAATAAAAGTATTTTGGAGTGACAATAGTGGGGAATTTTTTAGTGACCAATTAGGTGTTTTTTTAACCAAACATGGAATAGTTCACCAAAGTTCTTGTACAAATACACCATAACAAAATGGGATTGCAAAAAGAAAAAATCGACATCTTTTAGAAGTAACTGGAGCCTTGATGTTCACTAGTCAGGTACCACGTTATCTTTGGGGTGAAGCCTTGTTAACAACTACATATCTTATTAATAGAATGCCAAGTAAAACTCTAAACTATAGAACTCTTTTTCATCTCTTTAAAGATAACTTTCCTAACTCTAAATTGATCACAGATTTATCCCTTTGAGTTTTTGGGTGTAGAGTTTTTGTTCATCTTCACAACCAAGGTAAACTAGATCCTAGAGCAAAAAAATGTGTCTTTGTTGGCTATACTTCTAATAAAAAGGGTTACAAATGTTATGGTCCAATTGATAGAAAGATTATTGTTACCATGGATGTTACCATGGAGGGAATTATAGTAAGGAAGATTCTATAATTGATCAAGAAAAGATTAGGAATATACAACATAAGGATTCTAATAATGGGGAAGGCGAATTTATGATTAACACAGAAATTAGTGATGTTAATAAAAAAGATTATGAAGGTGTAGAGTCTGATCATGAGAATAAAGAACAAACAAATGAGTTAATTGTTTACTCAAGAAGAAATTGAAATCAAGAAAGTGGAACACCAGATTCATCACCAAGAATCCAACCCGCAAGATCTTGTCAAAAGTCTAGGTAAAGCTCATAATCCAGCCAATGAATTTTTTGATTTAGATATTCCAATTGCTAAAAGAAAAGGTGTTAGAAATATTGTCAAATATTCCATGTCTAACTTTGTATCTTATAAAGCCTTGTCTTCTACATTCTCAGCCTTTGTTTCGTGTCTCGATATTGTGAAAATACCCAAAAATGTGAAAGATGCTTTACAAGTTCCTGAGTGGAAGGAGACTATTTTAGAGGAGATGCGCGCTTTTGAAAAAATAGGTACATGAGAAATAGTGGAATTACCTGGAGGAAAAAAAAAACAGTGGGCTGTAAATGGGTGTTCACAACCAAATTCAAACTGGATGGATCTTTAGATAGATACAAAGTCCTGTTGGTGGCTAAAGGGTACACTTAAACATACGGGATAGATTATCTTGAAACATTTGCTCCAATAGCCAAATTAAATTCCGTTAGAGTTCTTTTATCAATTGCTATTAATCTTGATTGGTTTTTATAACAGTTAGATGTGAAGAATGCTTTCCTAAATGGGAAACTTGAAGAAGAAGTTTACATGGATCCTCCTCTAGGTTTTGAAGAAAAATTTGGAACTCGAGTATGTAAATTCAAGAAATCTTTGTATGGTCTAAAGCAGTCTCCTCGAGCTTGGTTTGAGCGATTCACTCAAGTTGTTAAAAAACAAGGTTACTCACAAGGGTAAGCTGATCACACAATGTTCTATCGACATTCACAAAGAGGTAGAATAGCAGTTATTATAGTTTATGTCGATGATATCATTCTTACATAAGATGATGTTGATGAAATAAGGCATCTCAAGGAGCATCTAGCATTGGAGTTTGAGATCAAAGGCTTGGGTCATTTGAAATACTTACTTGGAACGGAAGTTGCTCGATCAAAGAAGGGTCTTGTGGTATCTTAGAAAAAATATGTGATTGATCTTTTAAAAGAGGCTGGGATAAGTGGTTGCCGCCCAGCTGACACACCAATTGATCCAAATGCAAAATTCAGAAATAAAGAAGGTTGATTAGTTTATAAAATGAAGTACTAAAGATTAGTTGGTAAGTTAATTTACTTATTACATACAAGGCCAGACATAGCTTTTGCAGTGAGCTTAGTGAGTCAATTTATGCATTCCCCAATGGAGGAACATGAAGAAGCAGTGTTTCGGATTCTAAGTTACTTGAAGAGTTCACCTGGAAAGGGCTTATTCTTCAAGAAATCCGAACAAAGAGGAATTAAAGCTTATACAGATGCAGATTGGGCAGGCTCAATAACAGATAAAAGATCTACATTAGGATACTGTACATTTTTTGGGGAAATCTTGTGACTTGGCGAAGCAAAAATCAAAGTGTTGTAGCAAGAAGTAGTGCATAGGCTGAGTTTAGACCAATGGCTCAAGGAATTTGTGAAATGATGTGGTTAAAAAGAATTATGGAAGAGCTGAGGAAACCAATAACTTCACCAGTGAAGTTGTATTGTGATAGCAAAGCTGCCATTAGTGTTGCTCACAACCCAGTCCAACATGACAGAACTAAACATGTTGAGATTGATAGACACTTTATCAAGGAGAAGATTAAAGAAGGCCAAGTGTGCATGCCGTTAGTTCCTTCAAAACAACAAATTGCTGGCATACTTACCAAGGGGCTCTCTAAGACAAGCTTTGATTTTCTTGTAAACAAGTTGGGTATGATTGATATATATGCACCAACTTGAGGGGAGGGTGTTGAAATATGTGAAACCCATATATTTTAAGGATATATTTTAAATTTTTTAGGTAGATAAATGTTATTTAGGTAGATAAGTTTTATTCAAATTATAGGAATATTTTATTTTATCTTTTAGTAGTTTATTAGAATAAGGGAATTATTTTCCCAATTAGGATTAGGACTATTTTCTCTATTTAAGTTCAGTTCTTTAGTTAATAAAAAATAGAACAATTTTATTAAATGCTCTATTGAAAAATTTCATATGGACATCGATAAATGTGGTTGCATCGAGGTCAGTGATTATATCATTGACTTAGAAATCTTTATCGCGAGAAAAGGTATGTTAAATTTATTGTTTTACTCGTGTTGCATTAAATTAGATTTCAATGGTTAAGTTATATTGGTATTTATTATATTATGCAAAAAGTATGATTGTCTCGTGGATTATTTATTTGAAGGAAATGAAATGCTAGTTTATCATATGCATGATATTTTACCATGCATAATTATTAATGATATTTTTCATACAAACTATAACAAGGGAGGAAGACTGTAACAACCCGTTTTTAGTGAAATCGGAACAGTAGTTTCGGGACCACAAATTTGAAGTCAGAAAATTTATATTATTATTATTATTTTATGTTCTACTGTATAATAGAAATACAATATAAAAATTTCATTAAGAAATTTTACCGTTTACATACCTAATTTGAAAAAAAGGACTAAATTGCATTAAGCACAAAAGTTGAGTTCTAATAGCTAAAAGTATTAAATAACTATAGAATTTTAAATTAGAGGTCCTTATATTGTAAGTAGACTATTAAAATGCGTAGTGGATAAGTATGAAAAGTCATCATTGGAAATTTAATGAATTATTAAGGGTAATTTTGGAAATTAATGATTTAAGTTAAAATATATAAAATAAAACAATCTATTCCCATCATCATCCACTAAAAAGAAAAAAAGAAAGAAAGAAAGTAACCTAGCCATGGAAGCTTGAAATGTTAGCAAGTTTGTTTTGCTCAATTAGTATGTATTTTTGTCCCGTTTTTAATGATTTCTATGTTTCCGAGATCGTAGTAGCTTAATCTAGCTAGCTCGAGGATTAATTTGCAAAATTATTAAAGTATTAGGGTTTTTCCATTGATGAGTATGCTTGAATTTTGAAGTTTTATGATAGAAAATGAAAGGTTGATGTTAGATAAACAACTTTTACAAAGAGAATTTTGATGAAATTATCAATTAGGGATTAAAGTGAAAAGATGATAAATTTATGGTGAAAATTTTGAAATTGTGAATTACATGGGATGCTATTAATATATATAAAAATTGACTAGGCTTGAGTAAGGATTAAGTTGTAACAGCCCGATTTTGGCCCTAATCGAAACGGTAGTTTCGGGACCAGGAATCCGAGTTAGAAAAATATTTTTAATATTATTTTTCGTTAATTATATATGTTTGAGCATGTATTAAAATTTCATAGGCAAACTTGTCCGTTTGTGTGTTCGATTTATGAAAAAGGACTAAATTGCACATGTGGTAAAAGTAACCTTTTATTTAATTGAGTGGTTTAATTGATTTGTCTTCTTTTGCATGCGGGCTTATGATGCAAATTAACCATTTGGAGCCTTAGTGGACGGCATTATGCTTTTATAATGCATTTTTATTTATATTTGTTTTTATAAGTTAAGTTTATTGATATATGTATTATATATCATAAGCTGATTATAATAAAGAAAACATAAAAGAACAAGCTGCATGCTCATCTTTAGTTTCTTTATTCATTATGTTGTAAATTATTCATTGCTATGAAATAGTGGACGGCAACATGTGGTGTTAGCATGCTTTTATAAGTTACTTTACATGTTAGTGATAATATATTTATATATTGAGTATTATAATATAAACTTATAATAAAATAAAAGCATAAAATTAAAGGAAGACATGCATGTTCATCTTTCATTCTCCTTCATTACCGAAACTTAAAGGAAGAAGAAAGAAATTTAAGCTCTCACCATTCGGCTTCTTGCATGCTTGATTAGGTAAGCATTTATCTTGATTTTTTTTTATAATTCTTACATTTTGAGATAGTTGTTTTGAGTTTTAAGTAGCCCATGTTTAAATTTGTGATTTGGTTGAGATTTTTGTGAAATGCCATTGAAGAAAATTTGATGTTCATGTTGTTTAATGATAGGAAATGATACTTGTATGTTAGATTAACAAGTTTATCTTTAGAGAAATTGAGTATTATGGATTAAATAAAAATAAATAAATTCTTGAAGGACTAAAATGTGAAAGAAATGAAACTCATGGACTTGTATGAAGCCTAGGAATATTCTGCCCTTAAGGTATTTATTCAAATTGTGTGTATTTTGTGTTTTATGCAAATAGGACTAAATTGTAAAAAGTTGTAAATATTAGGGGCAAAATGGTAATTTTCCCATTTATGTGTTTTTGGGCTAAATTGAATAAAAATATATTTGAATGAGTTTAATTTGAACATGTTTAGATCAAGAGCCAAAGAAAACGGATTTGAATCGCGGAAAAACGAAAATAGTTGAATAGTCGGTTTTCGTCGTCCGTCGATATCAGAGGTAAGTCTCTAAGCAAATAATCATCGTAAATTATTTTCGTAAATTAGCATATGCTGAAATTTGTAATTATTGTAACTATATGTGAATTACCCGAATTTAGCTAAGTATAAAATTGATTCGGTTAAGTTATTTGTGTGATATGTGCTATTGAATGTTCGTATAATGAGTTCGAAATGCGTAAAAGATTCGATATATGAAATTATTCAGGTGAGAAAATTTAAAGTATTACTACTCAGGCTATGAGCCTAGCAAGCCTTGGGCTGGTGAATTTATCGAGCTTTATGCCTAGCAGGCTTATTGCCGGTGAATGATTATCAGACCTCGGGTCTAGCAGGCTTAGTGCCGATGTGTGATTCAGCTCATGCCTAACAGGTTTTATACCGGTGACTTATAATACGAGCTTATGCTTACGAAATGATTGAATTATGGTGGCAAATGAACAAGCTAAAGCTTATTCAAGTGAATTAGATTATTTGGCCATAAGGTATGTATTGACTTAAGTACAAATTATATGTGATGTTTATTGATTAAGTAAGTTGATAGATAATGTGTTTGTGTATTCGACATTTTTGGATATGTGGATAATATGATATTGATTTGATGTTGTTTACTTGCAACATTAGAGTATTCAATGGATGTATGAGTATTTATACATAAATAAGTTCGGCCGTATGGAGATTTTATGGATATACATTCGGACATGTGGAATTACTTATATAAATATATGTACTTTCGATTGTATGGAGTTAAGTTGTATATGGTACTTATTAAATTGGTGGTATTCGGCTAAGATGATCAAATTGTACTATGTGATTTTGTTAAGGTTATAAAATGATTTGGTGTATAATAATGAATGTTTGATCATGTAGTTATAATTGCTTAAGACTTACTAAGCTAAGTTAGCTTACTCTGTGTATTTGTCATTCTGTTTTATAGATATAGATCAAGCTCAGGGGATTGTCAACGAAGTCATCCACACTATCGACTTACTTTGGTATATTTAAAGTTTGGATTTTTGAACTTAAGGCATGTATAGGCTAGCTTAATATTTGGATGATATTTTGTAATGTATATAAGCCATGCGAAAATGGCTATACTTTTGTGTATAAGTATGATTAATGTTTGGAGTTTAAATGAAACAATTTTTGGTTAACAACAGTAACGTGATTTTGAAAAATCACCAAACATAGGAGAAATGGAATTAGAGAGTGAAAAAATATAGAATTAAAGTTTATTATGTCTATTTTTATATGAAATAAATAAAATAGGAAAAGGAATTTTATATTATGAGATATTTAAAGTTTAGTGAGACTGGTTCTGAATGACTTCGTGATTCCCTGTTCTGTCTTGGAAAAATTGTTAAAAATTGTACAAAAATAATCATGGAGCATAGTTTATATGATTAGAAACCTTAATGAGTCTATTTTTGATTAGAATAAACAAGAACATTATTGAAATTCTGTACAATGAGATAACTAAGTTTTTGTAAAGATAGGTCAGAACCATCAAACAGTGAAATAGGGGAAACTTTGATGAATAAACTGTACTAATTGGCCATATGAAAAACTCTGGAAAAATGATGGTAAGAAGAATATGAGTCTAGTTTCAAGGAAAATTTACGGATCCATATTTCGAGTTTTGTAACTCGAGTTATGATCAATTTAGTCAGCATGACGCAGTAGGACAGTTTTAATTTTTATGCCCCGAATTAGTAGTCAAGTCTAGTCATGCCACATACTCGACTCTGGCAAAGGTCTCGGGTAAGGGGTGTTACATTTTATTGGTATCAGAGCTTACGGTTTCATCAATTCTAGGACTACCGTAGCGCGTGTAAGTCTAGCTATACATGCCTTAAATTATAATGCGATAGTGTGATGACTTCTGACATCTGAATTGTGTTTTTATATAGTAAATGGATCCCGATAAAGTCGTAGCAGATGATGTCGAGAGCGTAGCGCCTAATCCCATGCATGGGACAGTGCCAGTAGAATCTCGACCTATCTCGAGTAACCATGAGGGGGAGGCTAAGCAAGCCTTCTATCAGATGATGAACGAATGGTTTACTCAATATATCCGGACTAATCCGGCTATGCAACAACCTCCACCCCCGAATAATCCACCTCCGATACCCATGGTACCTCCGATGATAGATCCGATGAGATTTAGTAGACCTCCTATAGATAAAATCAGGATATATGGGGCCGAAGAGTTTAAAGCTAATGATGATGATGATGCGGAACGAGCTGAGCTGTGGCTTGATAATACTATCTGTGTGTTTAATGAGTTATTATGTACTCCGGATGTGTAACACCCCAAACCCGGTCAACACACCACGACCGAATCTGGCATGTCACAGAGGAGATCGTTTTGAAGAAAACAGGTTACTGGTTAAATTTTAGTGAAAAACTCTTTGTTGTTTTATGTTTGTAGAAATCAGGTGTATGATTAGTTAAAAACCGATACTTTGAAATCTTGGAATAAATCTTTAAAACTTAGTTGTCGATCCATAGGTTTAGAGAACGTTTATGTCATTTTAAAACCCGATGTTCCTTTCTTAGCTATTTAGAAATCAGTTGAGTTGAATGTGGAAAACTTAATTTTGAAATCCATTTGAGTTGTTGTTGTTATCAATTGATTTGTATTACCCGATGGTAACGTTTGAAAAACCATTTCGTTTGTAGTTTAGAAAACCTTGCGCTCTTATTATTAAATCCATCATGTAATTTATTTAACCATGTTTAAAACAAATCCAAAGCATATAAATAAACCAAAACATAATTAAAAAGGCCTTATTACAAACCCAAAATAAAAATGAAACCAAATTTAAATAAAATAAAGTACCCAAACCAAAGTCCATGTAAAACCGAGTTTATTTAATGCATGGCCCCCCTCGAGTCCGCCCGGCTCCTCATCCGCGGTCTATGAATCACCTGAAAAGATAAGGGAGAAGGTGAGTCACCAAGACTCAGTGCATAATCCCCCTCCCGGTTAATGCAACATACTTACACAAATCATAACCAAGCAATATATATAATGCACCCAAACCTAGCCATCCATAACTCCGTATCTACCCCATGTGGTACCAAACCACTGGTGGTGCCAAACCACTGGTGACCCAAAGTCACGATATCCAATAATAATGTTGTGCCAAACCACTGGTGACCCAAAGTCACGAATAATCCATCTGTGGGGCCAACCACGTTGTGATACCAAATCACTGGCGACAATCCCGTAATATCAAATGTGGGGCCAACCCACTGTGGTGCTAAGCCACTGGGACGAGTCGCTATGAGGTGCCAAACCTCTGGTGACCCAAAGTCACAAAATATCAATAATCCAAGTGTGGGGCCAACCCACATGTGATACCAAATCACTGGCGACGATCCCAAAATATCAACTGTGGGGCCAACCCACTGTGGTGCTAAGCCACTGGGACAAGTCGCTATGAGGTGCCAAACCTCTGGTGACCCAAAGTCACAAAATAATCTATGGTACCAAACCACTGGAGGTGCCAAACCTCTGGTGACCCAAAGTCACGGATATCATACTTCCCCCTCCTCTCATATCACCCATACCAATGCATTACAAGTGCAAATCATGCCATCATGCTTTAATATGCAACATAAAGCAAATATGTCATAAATCATATTATTATGCACCATATAGCAAAAATCATATCGAAACGGACTTACCCGAATCCTTGCTCACACCCATAAGGCATCATATCAAGATCTCACAGTTTTCGACTTTTAATCATGATTAGGTTATTAATATATTACCAAGTTATAAAGTGTGTAAGTTACACACCTGTCACTAACGCAAGCACTAAATCCCGAAGACCCGATCTACCGCACTAGATCTCCTTGTCTTTTCTGCCTTACGAATACTAATCACAACACCCGATATGCGAAACTAATCCTCCCCCTACATTCGGCCAACAACAACCCTTAGCCTCAATAGCCTTCGACTTTTCACAACTTAAAGAATGATGAACCAATATAGATCCTTACCACTTGACTTACCAAATCCGATTGACAGAGAATAAAAGGGCTTAGATCGACTGCTTCAAAATCCCGGAGATCCTAAAAGAAATCGATCCCTAAAGATGATTAACAAAAACATCAACAAATGCCGAAGTTCGGCTTTCCTACCATATGAGTCGACAGAGAAGAGAGAAAAGAAGTAATGAATTTCAGTCACGAACACTTACCCCTCTTCAAAACCGAATAGAGAAGAACCCAAAGAAGATCTACCCTTGTTGATATTCGGCCAACACAATATAAGAAAGAAAGAAAGAAATTTCGACAAAGAGTTGAATGATGAAGGGAGTTTCGGCTATGGTTGATAGAAAACAAATAGATGGGATTCGGCTAGAGTGGAAAAAGAGGAAGAAAAAGAAAGTAAAATGGAAGAGAGGGAATTCAGCAAAGGAAGGTGGAGAGGATCTCGGCACAAGAGTTTGAGAGAAGAAAATAAAAAGATGAAAGGGAGGAGATGGGCACTTTCGGCTTTTGAGCAAAAATGAAAAAGAAAAAGAGAGATGGGAGAGTGGTAGATTCGGCCAAACACCTTGAGAAGGAGAAAAGAAATGAAATAAAATAAAATCAAAGAACTTAGAGGGACATTCGGCTAGGTGCAAAAACAAAAAGGAAAATTTCAGCTTTCTCCAATATGGTACACTAGGGAGATTTCGGCAATGCACAAAAGGGTTTTCGGCTTTTGATATACAAAACAAAGGCTAGCCGAAAATGTCATCTAGCCACTAAGGAATTTCGGCAACCTCTCTACTCAGCTCTCCAAAACCGAACACTCCCCCTAAGCAGGAGTTCAAAATTCGGCCACTTCCCCAAATTCCTCCTGGCCACTAATTCAAATGAATTTGAATTCCACAAGTTCCTAAATTTTCTCCTTGCCACCCATTTAAATTAATTTGACTGAGTCCAAGCTCATCTGACAAAGTTTGTGCTGAGCACAACTCTTTCCCCCCTTGGCGTCAAAATAATAAGCAGAAAGTGAGATTTCTGCTGCTCGAACCTGAGCTCTCCCTTCTCTGCATGTGGCGTCACTCTCAAGGCTCTAAGTGGCGCCTCCTTGCTACTTTACCAAGCCCAATCTTGTGCTAAAATACCCCACAAATTACACTTAACCCCTAGCTCCTTCAGCTCCCTTTTCTTAAAACTTAAAAGCAAAAATTTCCTACCACTCGGGCCTACTCTAGACTTATAACTAGCTCTTAAAACACCTCAAATAACAACACAACAGTCCATACTCATGCAAAACAATTCAATCACAAATAACCTCTATTTCAGGATATTACAGGATGAATGCTTAAAATGTGCTATATCATTGTTACGGGACACCGCATATCACTGGTGGAATACACTAGTATCGGTGGTTCTGAAAGAGAAAGTGACCTGGGAATTCTTCCAGACTGAGTTCCGTAAGAAATATATCAGTCAAAGATTCATCGATCAAAAACATAAAGAATTTTTAGAATTGAAACAGGGTCGTATGACCGTGACTAAGTATGAACGGAAATTTGTAAGATTGAGCCGATATGCTCATGAATGTGTTTCAACCGAGGCTATTATGTGTAAAAGATTCGAAGATGGTTTGAATGAAGACATTAAGTTGCTGGTCGGCATACTTGAGATTAAAGAGTTCGTAGTACTTGTTGAACAAGCCTGTAAGGCTGAAGAGCTTGGAAAAGAGAAAAGAAAAGCCGAATTTGAAGCTAGAGACATCTGTAAAAGATCATCGAGTAAGACTTTTCATTCAGTATCAAAGAAGTTTAAAGATGAACTCAGTCGACATAAAGCTACTTCAGACTTTTCTAGACGAGACCGAGATCGACCTCCTGCGGGTTCCCGAGCTACTTCAATGGCTAGCGTTGGTAATGATCAGCAGAACCGGGTTGAGTGCAAGCATTGTGGGAAATGGCATTCTGGGAGTTGTAGATTACATGATCGGTCTTGTTTTAAATGCGGATCGATGGATCATTTTATTCGGGAGTGCCCAATGTTAGCAGAGCAAAACACTGTTACGAATACAAGACCGAGCAATGTATCAGCACAAGGCAGACCACCCAAACACTCGGGAAATGTAGGTGGCAGTCAGAGAGGGACAAAGGATACTGCGGTTCGATAAGAGGCTCGCGCACCTATTAGAGCATATGCTATACGCACTCGGGAGGATACTTCTTCTCCAGATGTTATTACCGGTACTTTTACTCTTTATAATACTACTGTTGTTGTGTTGATTGATCCTGGTTCAACTCATTCTTATTTATGTGCAACGTTAGTATCCAGTAAGACTTTACCTATTGAGTCTACTGAGTTTGTGATTCGAGTATCAAACCCTTTAGGTCGGTGCGTTCTGGTTGACAAAGTGTGTAAAAGTTGCCCGTTGATGATTCGGGATTAATGTTTCCCAGCCGATTTGATGTTGTTGCCTTTCGATAAATTCGATATAATTCTAGGAATGGACTGGTTGACTTTGCACGATGCTGTTGTTAATTGCAAAAGAAAGACCATTAATTTGAGATGTCAGAACGGTGAAATTATTCGAATTGAATCTAATGATTGAATGGATTACCAGCAGTAATATCTTCGATGTTAGCTCAGAAATATATGAGAAAAGGGTATGAAGCTTACTTTGCTTATGTGCTTGATAGTAAAGTGACTAAAAAGAAGATTGAATCCATTCCAATTGTGTGCGAGTATCCAGATGTGTTTCCTGAGGAATTACCGGGTTTGCCACCTGTCCAAGAGGTAGAGTTTGGTATTGAATTAGTACCGGGGACGACTCTGATTTCGATAGCTCCGTATCGGATGGAACCTACAGAATTAAAAGAGTTGAAAGCACAGTTGCAAGAATTAACAGATAGGGGTTTTGCACGACCGAGTTTCTCTCCCTGGGGTGTACCAGTTTTATTTGTGAAAAAGAAAGATGGAACTATGCGAATGTGCATTGATTACCGACAGTTGAATAAGGTGACTATAAAGAATAAATACCCGTTGCCACAGATTGATGACTTGTTTGATCAGTTGAAAGGGGCTTCAGTGTTTTCAAAGATAGATTTGAGGTCGGGTTATTATAAGTTGCGAGACAGAGATTCTGTTGTGCCAAAGATTGCTTTTCGAACGAGGTACGGGCACTATGAGTTTTTGGTTATGCCTTTTGGACTCACTAATGCACCTGCTGTTTTTATGGATCTGATGAATCGAATTTTTAGTCAGTATTTAGATCAGTTTGTGGTAGTGTTTATAGATGATATTCTGATCTACTCTAGAGATGAAACCGAGCATGCTGAGCACCTGAGACTTGTGCTACAAACTTTGCGAGATAAATAGTTGTATGCAAAGTTTAGTAAATGTCAGTTCTGGTTGAGTGAAGTCAGTTTTCTAGGCCACGTTGTTTCAGCAACAGGTATTCAGGTTGATCCAAATAAAATATCGGCTATACTCGATTGGAAACCACCGAAAAATGTTTCTGAAATTCGAAGCTTTCTAGGACTTGCTGGTTATTACAGACGATTTGTGAAAAGTTTTTCTATGATAGCTACCCCGTTGACAAAGCTATTATAGAAAGATGTTAAGTTCGAATGGTCGAAAAAGTGTCAGAAAAGTTTTGATCAGTTGAAAGCTCTTTTGACTGAAGCTTCAGTGTTAGTCCAACCTGAATCGGGTAAAGAATTTGTTGTTTATAGTGATGCATCTTTGAATGGTTTGGGTTGCGTTTTGATGCAGGAAGGCAAAGTCATAGCTTATGCTTCGAGACAATTGAAGCCACACGAAAGAAATTACCTGACACATGATTTAGAGCTGGCAGCCATTGTGTTCGCGTTAAAGATTTGGCGTCATTATCTGTTTGGTGAGAAATGTCATGTTTATTCAGATCACAAGAGTTTGAAGTATTTGATGACTTAGAGGGATTTGAACCTGAGACAACGTAGATGGTTAGAGCTGTTGAAAGATTACGAATTAGTGATTGACTATCATCCGGGAAAAGCTAATGTTGTTGCAGATGCTTTAAGTCGAAAATCATTATTTGCTCTTCGTGCATTGAACGCGCGTATGGTTATGTCTGATGATGATTCGATAGTAGCCGAATTAAAAGCAAGGCCGTTGTTTATTCAACAAATTAGTGATACACAGAAAGTTGACCAAGAATTGTTGGCAAGACGAGCTCAATGTGAAAGTGATGTTGAGTCAGAGTTTCGAATTGATGAGAATGACTGCTTAAGGTTCAAAGACCAAATATGTGTTCCGAGGAATTCGGATTTGATTCAGATGATATTGAATGAAGCTCACAGTAGCTGGTTATCTGTTCATCCGGGTAGCATGAAAATGTATAACAATTTGAAACAGTTTTTTGGTGGCCTGGTATGAAACGGGACATATCTGAATTTGTCTCGAAATGCTGAGTTTGTCAACAAGTAAAGGCCGAACATCAGGTGCCTTCTGGGTTACTTCAGCCGATCATGATACCTGAATGGAAATGGGACAAAATTACTATGGATTTTGTATCCGGCTTGCCTATAACCCCGAGCAAGAAAGATGCAATTTGGGTTACAGTGGATAAGCTAACCAAATCAACTCACTTTGTTCCAGTTCGTATGGACTATTCACTCGATAGGCTTGCTGAGTTGTACGTATCTCAAATTGTGAGATTACATGGTATGCCTATTTCTATTGTTTCAGACAGAGACCCGAGATTCACGTAATGGTTTTGGAAGAAATTGCAAGATGCTTTAGGTACTAAACTACACTTTAGCACAGCTTTTCATCCGCAGACAGATGGTCAGTCCGAACGAACCATTCAGATACTTGAGGATATGTTGAGATGTTGAGTCCTCGAGTTTGAAGGTATTTGGGAAACCGAGAATACAATGAAAGAACGTTATCCGAACCTATTTACTGGTAAGATTTTCGGGGACGAAAATCCCTAAGGGGGGAGAGTTGTAACAGCCCGATTTTGGCCCTAATCGGAACGGTAGTTTCAAGACCACAAATCCGAGTTAGAAAAATATTTTTAATATTATTTTTCGTGTTAATTATATATGTTTGAGCATGTGTTAAAATTTCATAGGCAAACTTGTCCGTTTGTGTGTTCGATTTATGAAAAAGGACTAAATTGCACATGTGGTAAAAGTAACCTTTTATTTAATTGAGTGGTTTAATTGATTTGTCTTCTTTTGCATGTGGCCTTATGATGCAAATTAACCATTTGGAGCCTTAGTGGGCGACATTATGCTTTTATAGTGCATTTTTTTATATTTGTTTTTATAAGTTAAGTTTATTGATATATGTATTATATATCATAAGCTGATTATAATAAAGAAAACATAAAAGAACAAGCTGCATGCTCATCTTTAGTTTCTTTATTCATTATGTTGTAAATTATTCATTGCTATGAAATAGTGGACGGCAACATGTGGTGTTAGCATGCTTTTATAAGTTACTTTACATGTCAGTGATAATATATTTATATATTAAATATTATAATATAAACTTATAATAAAATAAAAGCATAAAATTAAAGGAAGACATGCATGTTCATCTTTCATTCTCCTTCATTACCGAAACTTAAAGGAAGAAGAAAGAAATTTAAGTTCTCACCATTCTGCTTCTTGCATGCTTGATTAGGTAAGCATTTAGCTTGATTTTTTTTATAATTCTTACATTTTGAGATAGTTGTTTTGAGTTTTAAGTAGCCCATGTTTAAATTTGTGATTTGGTTGAGATTTTTGTGAAATGCCATTGAAGAAAATTTGATGTTCATGTTGTTTAATGATAGGAAATGATACTTGTATGTTAGATTAACAAGTTTATCTTTAGAGAAATTGAGTATTATGGATTAAATAAAAATAAATAAATTCTTGAAGGACTAAAATGTGAAAGAAATGAAATGCATGGACTTGTATGAAGCCTAGGAACATTCTGCCCTTAAGGTATTTATTCAAATTGTGTGCGTTTTGTGTTTTATGCAAATAGGACTAAATTGTAAAAAGTTGTAAATATTAGGGGCAAAATGGTAATTTTCCCATTTATGTGTTTTTGGGCTAAATTGAATAAAAATATATTTGAATGAGTTTAATTTGAACATGTTTAGATCAAGAGCCAAAGAAAACGGATTTGAATCGGGGAAAAACGAAAATAGTTGAATAGTCGGTTTTCGTCGTCCGTCGATATCAGAGGTAAGTCTCTAAGCAAATAATCATCGTAAATTATTTTCGTAAATTAGCATATGCTGAAATTTGGAATTATTGTAACTATATGTGAATTAGCCGAATTTAGCTAAGTATAAAATTGATTCGGTTAAGTTATTTGTGTGATATGTGCTATTGAATGTTCGTATAATGAGTTCTAAATGCGTAAAAGATTCGATATATGAAATGATTTAGGTGAGAAAATTTAAAGTATTACTACTCAGGCTATGAGCCTAGCAAGCCTTGGGCTGGTGAATTTATCGGGCTTTATGCCTAGCAGGCTTATTGCCGGTGAATGATTATCAGACCTCGGGTCTAGCAGGCTTAGTGCCGGTGTGTGATTCAGGCTCATGCATAGGTTTTATACCGGTGACTTATAATACGAGCTTATGCTTACGAAATGATTGAATTATGGTGGCAAATGAACAAGCTAAAGCTTATTCAAGTGAATTAGATTATTTGGCCATAAGGTATGTATTGACTTAAGTACAAATTATATGTGATGTTTATTGATTAAGTAAGTTGATAGATAATGTGTTTGTGTATTCGACATTTTTGGATATGTGGATAATATGATATTGATTTGATGTTGTTTACTTGCAACATTAGAGTATTCAATGGATGTATGAGTATTTATACATAAATAAGTTCGGCCGTATGGAGATTTTATGGATATACATTCGGACATGTGGAATTACTTATATAAATATATGTACTTCCGATTGTATGGAGTTAAGTTGTATATGGTACTTATTAAATTGGTGGTATTCGGCTAAGATGATCAAATTGTACTATGTGATTTTATTAAGGTTATAAAATGATTTGGTGTATAATAATGAATGTTTGATCATGTAGTTATAATTGCTCAAGACTTACTAAGCTAAGTTAGCTTACTCTGTGTATTTGTCATTCTGTTTTATAGATATAGATCAAGCTCAGGGGATTGTCAACGAAGTCATCCACACTATCGACTTACTTTGGTATATTTAAAGTTTGGATTTTTGAACTTAAGGCATGTATAGGCTAGCTTAATATTTGGATGATATTTTGTAATGTATATAAGCCATGCGAAAATGGCTATACTTTTGTGTATAAGTATGATTAATGTTTGGAGTTTAAATGAAACAGTTTTTGATTAACATCAGTAATGTGATTTTGAAAAATCACCAAAAATAGGAGAAATGGAATTAGAGAGTGAATAAGATAGAGAATTAAAGTTTATTATGTCTATTTTTATATGAAATAAACAAAGTAGGAAAATGAATTTTATATTATGAGATATTTAAAGTTTAGTGAGACTGGTTCTGAATGACTTCGTGATTCCCTGTTCTGTCTTGGAAGAATTGTTAAAAATTGTACAAAAATAATCATGGAGCATAGTTTATATGATTAGAAACCTTAATGAGTCTATTTTTGATTAGAATAAACAAGAACATTATTGAAATTCTGTACAATGAGATAACTGAGTTTTTTGTAAAGATAGGTCAGAACCATCAAACAGTGAAATAGGGGAAACTTTGATGAATAAACTGTACTAATTGGCCATATGAACAATTCTGGAAAAATTATGGTAAGAATATATATATGAGTTTAGTTTCAAGGAAAATTTACGGATCCAAATTTCGAGTTTTGTAACTCGAGTTATGGTCAATTTAGTCAGCATGATGCAGTAGGACAGTTTTAATTTTTATGCCCCGAATTAGTAGTCAAGTCTAGTAATGCCACATACTCGACTCCGGCAAAGGTCTCGGGTAAGGGGTGTTACATAAATTGTATGAATTATAGGGGTAAAATAGTAATTTTTCCAAAAATATGTGTTGGACTAAATTGAATATGAATTATATTGAATTGAGTTAAATTCATCCGTATAGATCTGATTAGATCTAGTATGGAGTTAGATCGAGGCAAAGGAAAAATATCGGATTAGTCACCTTCGTATCTACGTAAACTTGTTGAGGTAAGTTCGTGTAATTAAATTGTACATTTATATGTGTTAAATTGAATTATTGTTTGTGAATTGTACAATTTCCATGAATAAATACCGGTTGTATATTCGATATTTACCGGGCCCCGTTTGAACCTTAGGAATCTGTAGGATACAACTGGCATGTCATTAGGGTCACCGATTTCAGCTCTTATGAGCTTCCCGTTATTTAGCTCGCATGAGCTTCTTATTATTTAGCTCGGAAGAGCTTACTGTTTACGGCTCGTATGAGCATACAGGTATATGAATTGACGGATTACAGTTTTGTACACCTCGTGTGTACTACCCGTGTATCCAACGATATTTTAAATGGTTCAACGGGCATAGTTCTGTTACGAGATTATATGAGTTCGATATGAACTATTATTGGTATTTATATGAAAAACATGAAATGTGATTATTTGATGAATCCAACCATGTGTATTGGATCTTATATGTGATTTTCATGGCTAATAAGTTGGTGATAATGTGTTTAGGCTTTTGGCCAAATTGGTTGAGATATGCTATGTTTACTTACCTATTGTATAGATATATGGTAAGTTAAATTCTGTGTTATACAAACTTACTAAGCTTAAATGCTTACTCTGTGTTATTTTTCTATGTTTTATAGTAATTCGAAAGTTTGTTCGGGTTGGAAGCTGGTCGGAGTTATTTCAAACTGTCCATTAGTTCTTTTGGTATTTTCAGTAAATTAATCTCAGATATAATGGCATGTAAAGGCCAATGTTGGTATATAAATGTTTTGTCGAGACTAGGCATTTGAATGACTTGTGTTTGGTATATTTTGATGTGTATATAAGTGGCATTATCATATTTGTTATGTGTTTGATATGGTAGAATGAAAGAAAGTAAAATGTGGTTTGAATATGCATACATGAATTTGGTCATTTAGGTAAATTGAGATGCTTGTTGGCATGTCTTTAAATTGTCAATTGAGGTGCCTAAGGGCATATTGGTTGTATATGGTGATATTTTATGTTTAAGACTTGATTTTTGCTTGTTTTGAATGCCTTGTTATGGATTGTTAATGTGCAAATTATTATGCTTAGCTTGGTACCAAATTGGGTGAGATATGTGGCTTGGAAAATGGCCTATTTTCGTCCACACAGGCAGAGACACGGGCGTGTGTCTCAACTGTGTGTGACACACAGCCAGGTGACACGGCCGTGTGTCCCCTGTATCTTTTAAATTGCGTAAGTCAGTATGCTCACACGGCCTAGCACACGGGCGTGTGGCTCAAGTCAGAGAGTTATATGGGTACGGACACGGGCTGGGATATGACCGTGTGTCCCTATTTCGAATGCCCATACGGCCTGAGACACGGGCGTGTCTCTTGGCCGTGTGACCCCTGCAGTTTGAAAATTTTTAGTGTTTTTCGAAAAATTCTTTGAGCATCTGATTTAGTCCCGGCTTGTTTCTAATGTGTATTTTAGGCCTCGAGGGCTCATATAAGGGACAGCATGTTTGATTTCGATTAGTTTATGATATGAATATTATATGATGTGAAGTGTTGAAATTTTTGTCTATTTGTTCTGTAAACTCAGGTAATGCTTCGTAACCCTGTTTCGGCAATGGATATGTGCTAAGGGTGTTAAAAAGACAAGGTGGAGTGAGGAGGAGATCAAGGTGGTCTAGTGGAGGCCAATTCACCTATAGAGGCCGAGAGTTAGAACAAAGACTAGAGGACATGCTGATTGAAAAGATAAATGCTAAGAGTAACTTTAGGTTATAAAAAAGGGTCGATCCTTTACCCATAGTTTTCCAAGGTATTTATAGGAAATAGTCTCCTTGTCCACTGATATGATATTGGCTAGATAAACGTTTAATCCTGTTAAACACGTAATGGATAATCATGGGTATGTATTATGGGATTCTATCAGTATGAGGTAATAAAGCCTAAATAGACTCCTTATTGTCTTGAAAGAGTGTTCACATTAGGATAACGTTCTCCTATGAACATGAGTGATAGGTTCCGTTTGAAGGGTCGGATGGTTGTGCTCAGAGGGTCAATGTAGAGTCAATGATGCCTTTTAGGCTTGACACGTGTCTTTTTGGCAAAATGGTATAACATATATAAAATTATATGATATATCGTATATATCATATAAGAATGAAAGAAGATGGGTAGCATGAAAATGCACGATTGGGAAAGGATATATTAATAGATCGAAACATTACTTTTGTTTTGAATGGTAATGAAATTGTTTAAACCTTAGTAGAATAGGCTTTTGTACAATAAAAGCATTATGACCATTTGTGTAACACCCTATACCCAACCCGATCGCCGGATTCAAGCTATGAGGTGTCACATTCGTTGTTGGAGCAACTATGATCAAATTACAATTTGGTTTATAACCTTAAACATTCAAATATTAATAAAATAGGTATAGAAAATGATTTGTATTAATTTTTGGGTTTTATACAAGCTTATGAAAGCTCTAATGCTAACTTGAGATCGTATTAGGACTAAACTATAAGATTTTCAAAAGTTTAGGTTGATATTGCCACGCAACATATTTTGGCCACGGGTATATTGGTCTTTGTGATGAACGAATTAATTACTATTTGATAGTAATTAACTTTTTATGAAGGATGATGTAATGGTTACCATAAGATAAAATAGGATCATATTGGAGAATAAATATTATTCCAAAGAGATTAAGGATATCTTATGAGGGTAACACACTTATGGTAAGGTCATTGGATGAGCACTGATCGAGCTGCTTTTATAATGATATGCCATTGGAGAGAGCTTAACCACGATACTACAGTGAAATGACTTCGTAACTATTAATAGGCGAAAGACTGGAACTTAATTATAAATCATTTGAGCCCTAATCACATATGTCCAATTGGTCTCTCCGTTAGCTCGTTGAGACCAGAAATGAATTACATGTTGAATCGAATGAAGAAAAATGGATAGAAATGATGAAAATGGAGAAATGAGAAACATTTGGAAATGATTATGGTTTTGAAAATTAAAATGGAGAAATGGAATCATTTGGAAATGAATGTGGTTTTCTCAAATATGAAAAAGAAAATGAAAATGACCTGGAAATGAATTTATGTTTTTTTGAATTAAATGAAGTTTGAAAATGGAAATAAATCATTTGGTCATAATGAACCCGTTGAATGTATAAATACAAAATATATTTTCTCATAGATTCTTTTACGATAAAGTCGTCATGATTTTAACGGAAATAGAATTGAGTTGAGAAGATTATTTAATTGAAATATATTGAGATGTTTATTTTGGGAAATAAAAAACAAATATCTGGTTGAATAGAATTGTAAAGTACTAGGTTAAAAGTCCAATAAGTACTTGTAATTGGACCCAAAATGGAATAGGCCCAAAAGCCTCTTATCTTAAAGGGAGGGATGACAAACCCTAGTATTATTAACTAGGGTTGCTACCACCTATACTTCTAGTTAAACTAGGAGTTCGTTTTTCTAGTTGAAATAAACTTCTACATATCAACAAGGGCTTTACTTCTTCTTCTTATAAATAGATGGCACCAGTAGGGCAATATACATAAACTTAAGATATTGTTACTCTGCTCGAAAATAGAGAGAATTTATTCTCAACTATTAAATCTATTTTTTGGAATAACAATTTTTGTCGGTTTCCAATGAGAAGAGATTTTTCAGTCGAAGCAATTCGTGGTATGAGAATAACAGAGAAGGTCGTTCGGTTGAAAGTCGGGAACGACCAGAATCTGTCTAGCCAAAACACATGTGCAAATTTAGTTAAGTGTTTATTGCTATAAATATAAAAAACCGGCTCAGTTTTCAAAATTTTTATTTTTCGCTGTGCAAGAAAACTGTTTTCAAATCGGATTTTTTCCAATACGAACCATGCTCAATGTCATGTCATGGCATGGTGGCCTGATCTCGTCGCGACGACATACACTCAACATCGCAATGTGATATTCTATTACTGCAAATTGCCAATTGGTTCCAACAAGCTGCACCTAGAACAGTAATTTATAATTCCATGCCAACTACTTACTATACCATATAAGCATACATACAAACATATTAACATGTAAAATCACTATATAAGCATACTAACTTGCCATTTATCATTCACTTCTTATGTAATGTAATCAATTTTTACTAACATCCAAAGGTGCTTATACTTATTCATTTATCAACAATAACCATTAAGCATATATGTTCAACCCCATATCAGTATTTCAACCATATCCAAGCCTAATGGCTCTTTCATATGCATTTAGTCATTAGGACTCGGTTTGAACTTATTTTGCATTTTATCACATACCGCTTTTCAATTTCATTTCATTTTCAAATACAATTAGCCAATTCACATGTTTATAACCCTATTAACCAAACATGGACTTGAAACGGATATGTAGATCCGTCACCCTAGGTTGCCCGTCAACGATGGTTTTCACAATCTATTTATCCTGCCACCCTAGGTTGCCCAAAAACGATGACACTAAAAGTACAATCTACCACCCGGATTGCTCAGAAATGATGGTTTTCAATCAATAATCTAACCCTATGGCATGCCAACTATATTAGACTCGGCCCGGACAACTAATAGGGTACCTAATTTCTAATTCATTATATATAGTTCAAATTTACATTGCAATATACTCCATTCATCATCATTTCACAACTTCATAACATTTTATAACATGTTTGAACCCAATTTCATACCAATCATCACATATCAAGTAAGTCATGTAACTTTTTATTCTATTCAATTTAGCCCCTGTCTCTGTATTCAATCACTATCATGGAAATTCAGCTCAAATAACCAATAAAAACTTACCTCAATGTCATATTATGCAAAATGGCATGAACATGATGAAAACAAATTATTCTCGAATCATAGAAATACGAATCCAATTTCTGAGCTATTCGTCAACGGCTTTCAATTTACCTTTGCTTCTCAATGGTTCCATGTCAATGTTAGCTAAATAAAATCATAAAACATTTAATATTATCAAATTCCATTCAAATTAGAACCAATCAAAATATCAAACATATTTTACAATTTATTCAATTTAGCTCCTAAACCTGGGACAAACATAACTTTCAATCTAAAGCTTCGAATTGAAACCCGATTTCACAACTACTCATTAGGGACCTCCTATTTCTTACTCCTACAAAAATTTTATGTCAATTTTACATTTTATTCAATTTGGTCCCTAATGTACTAAACTAACAATTAAGCTTTACAATTTAGTCATTTTCTTAAACTAAGCTTAATTTCTATCAATTTCACACATAATTCTTCAAGAAATCAACAAAGACAACTTTCTAAAACTTTAACAGTTTTACAATTTGATACATGAGTTAACTAAATCAAGTTCCCATGACCTCAAATCTATAAAAATTACAAGAAAAAGACTTAATTGCACTTACCAATTGATGGCCAAATATCAAAGAAATTTCTTAGGTTTTTCTTCTTCCTTTAGACGAAAATAAGATGACAAAAATAAGAAGATGACATTTTTTCACTACCATAGACTATATATAATCTAGTTAAGCTTTAATTAAATTGGTTTAATTAACATAATCTTAATTTAATTAACTTAAATTTAATCAAAACTTAGTGGATATGCTTATTTCCTTCCACTATCTCTAAATTCTAAAGGATGTAATTACTATTTTGGGCCTTTGGTTAATTGCAATTTAAGTCCTCAAGCCATTTTCTAATTAAAAATCTATAGCGATTAGACTTTAAAATTTAGTTCCTAAGCCCTAATTAATCACAATTTTGGCTAAATCGACTATCCAAATTTCAATTCATCTATATAATAACTCTGTAAATATCTTTATTTAATATTTACAGACTCGATTTATGGAAACAGTGTCCCAAAATTGCAATTTCTGATACCACTGAAAACCGAGTTGTTACAATTTTAGTGACCTTTCCCAGACCAAAATGTTGTGTTATTAATCCAACAGTTACTTTCAAAAGGTTGAGTTGAAATTATTTCTTAAAACCAAAAAGTGCAACTTGAGAAGTGATGTCGTTTTAAAAAGTCACTTAGGCACCTATTGGTACATTATAAATAGACAATAAATTTGGAAAATTAAAATTTAATTCATTCTATCCAATTTGCGAGTGAAACTTTTTAATGCAAAAGTATTCTTTGTTTTTCATGATATATATTTAACTTGAAATATGATATTATTTGTTTATTCAAATCATGATATTAGTAATTAGCATTTGGGTGTTATTGATGAGATAATATTTTAAGTGTATTCATTGCTTAAATGAAAGTTTGTAGATTGTCATATAATATGAAAAGTTTTGGTTGGTTTTGAAAAAGAATGCTCATAAGCTAAATGGGTTTTATATATGATTGCACATTTTTTAGTCTATGCTATAAGGTTGGACTAAAAGTGATTTTGACTAAAAATGAAATAAACTATATGCAATTTGCATGGTTAATTTCTCTAGTCAAGGTAAAATAGTGGAAAACATAAGCTAATATCACAAAATTACTATTCTGATATAAATCTTCTAGTGAAAATGTGAACGTGACAATCATATATTTGAAAATAAAGATTATATTGTGCACGTTGATGGTGCACATGTGTGTGTGTGTGTGTGTATATGACCTGAATTTGGTCTATAATCTCTTGGTTTTATAATTTTGAAATATAGTGAAAATTTGAAATTCACTTTAGAAGTCTTGAATCAAAGATCTTGTAAGGAAATAACAATATGAAGTTATTTAACTCATTTAAATGATGGACATGGTATTGAGTATACCACTACCATGCTCATTGATAAAGAGTGTATAAATGTGTGATGTTATAGTCAAATGGTTAGACAGTTGATGGTTCTCTAATATGACTCTGTTCTAAAATAATATATGGAACACCTTTGTGTTAAAAAAATGTTATTTGAGCATGCATACATGATAAATTTTTAAGGTTATATATTGTTTATGAAAAGAAACTATGAAAAATAGTAAATATGTTGTCTTGTTTCACCAAAAGATTTAAGGTCTCTTTACAACAATTTACTTGGTAGAAAAGACATCATGTATGGTTTCATATATTTGTTAATTGTGAAATTTAATTTCTTGGATTCCAAGAAATACAAAAAATGAGTAAATGTGGAACCATAGTAATAAAAGATAAAAGTGGTCACTTTGAATATTATGATACAATGAATTGATAATTGTACAAATGATATCTTTGATAGCATTCTTTTGCAAAAGAATGGACAATTGAACATGGTAGTGGTATTGGTCATGTGAACTTTCAAGACTCAAATAAATATAAAATTTCACCATGTGGTATAGATAATTAACTTAACTACGTTGGAAATTTGGAAATTTAGGGATGAGGTACAAATGTATAATATTTGAGTCACCCATGATGGAAACTCGACTTAACGCTTGGTATAATGTCAAGTCTTGAGTTCAATGAGACAAAGTACATCATCAACATGTGACTACTAACACTATTAAATGTTATATAATAAATCATCCCAAGGTGAAAAGTGTTAGGTACCAATAATGAAAAGAGGAAAGATGAGTATTACACTCTTAATAGACCCAAAATATAAATATGTTAGAGTGTTATAATTACGGGAACACTCTCGATGAGATCTACCAGTATGAGTGGAAATGTGGCCACTTCTAAGAACTCAAGGGCTTGGCTCTAATAATACTCATGAAAAGAGGTCATGGACACATGACCATAATAGTGTCCCTTTATACTGTGTATTGATTGGTGTTGAAATTGTTGTGTAAGAAGTATTCAGTTAATAAAAAAGGATAGTTGATTCAAAGCTTAGTCTACCATGCAATTTTGATTAACTTTAATATGTTTTCACTAAGTCAAGGTTCAATCATAAGACACTTTCATTTATATAATTGATTTTCAAGATTATCAAAATCTAGAATATTTTGAAAACGGGGGGAGATAGTTGTAACATTTTCAAAATATATATAGTGTTCTAACAATTGAAAATAAAAAGTTATAAGTAATCAAAAGTTATGTCACTAGGTAAATTGATTAAGAGTTATCACTATTCATACTAATGAGTTATGTTTATTATTACTGAAAGTTATGTTACTTGATTATTAACAAAAAGTTATGATTATTCTAGTAATATGTAATGAATCATTGTGTTCATTCTTAATAGATGTGACTATCCAAATAGACATATATTGAATAGTTATGTCTCTATAAAGAAACATGAGAACTCCCATAAATAGGAGTGAGCTTTCATTTGTATACACATCAAAAATTGAGAAGCAAAAGTTTGTTCTATTTTCCCACCATATTTTATATTAAAAAATTGTTCTGTAAAGAATTACCGCATAAGTTTTTTTTATAGATTTTGATATTCTTACTATGCTCTGCTCAATGTTTAGTGAACTATTTTCGTTAATGCAAAATGCAGACAGTCATTGGGCTTCAGTGTATCATCGAGGTTCATTTGCCAATAACTCTCTTGCACACCAAAATATAAACTGAGATGAATAGAACCTTAAAGATAATAACATAATTACATACCTTGAAGCCTTCATTTAATTTTTCATAATTTCATTTTATTTTCACACACCAAAACATAAACCAAAATAAAATATGCATCGAGAATCCACACATAGTATATGAAAAATTAACCCTTTATTAGCATTGCTAAAGTCTCACTAACATAAAGTTTAAATATTTCACCAACAATATATCAATTGCTAACTTCATTGGTTATTTTTTTTTTCCCTTTTTTTAATATATCTATAATATATATAATCGTGAGTTTAAAAAAAACTTTTGAATCAATAAGAATATCATTTATTTTCCATCATATTATTAACATTTAAAAATAATTATAAATCTTACATAAAAAAATAATTATAAATCAATTTAAAAAAGTAAAAAAAATTGTCATAGTAATTATATTAAAATAAAAGTTGTGATAATCATAATAAATTTAAATTTATTATTTGGAAAAAGAAATATATTATAATAAAAACTTGTCGTGAACTTATTTAAATTTAAATATAAATTTATGATTAAATTGAATTTCGATTTGATATTAGGGATTAATATTAGAGTTATATCGATTCAAATTCAAATTTAAATTAGTTTCATAAATAACATCCAATAATTAATCACAATCAATCAAGTAACATCTAAAAAAATTTACCAGTAAAATGGAGATTGTTAATATTAATAAGTTAGAATTATATAAAAGAGAATTGAGCATTAAAGCAATGGTTCATCGAATAAATAATATCAAATCATATTCGAACAACAATGACACGACATCGAAGAGTGATCTAACATTATTTTAATTGCTGATGTGTAACAGACCAATTTTGACCCTAATCGGAACGGTAGTTTTGGGACCACGAATCCGAGCCCGAGTAATGTTCTAATAATTTATTCAGTGTCTATTATATATGAATTAAAATGTGTGAAAGTTTCATAGAAAAATTTTATCGTTTAAGTGCTTAATTTGATAAAAAGGATTTAATCGCGAAAAGCGTAAAAGTTGCATGCTAAGGTGTAATGTACTAGATTGCTTGTGGCTTTTTAAGTGGGTGTCCCAAAAGGGCAATTAGCCCATTGACCATATTAATGGACGGCAATGGGCCAAATTAGCTACCTATATATGTTAGTTTAATTTATTAATTTTTTTATAAGGTTATGTTATATATTATAATAATGTTAATGCATTTATATAAAACAAACATAAAAATAAAGCCATCATCTCTTTCATTCTCTCCTAGCCGAATGTTAGGATAGAAAACACCATTGTTAAAGCTTCAAGTTTCAGCAAGTTAGAAAGCTTGATTAAGGTATGGTCGGTTTTTAGTTTTTGATAATTTTTACGTTTTTGAAATCGTTGCTTCGTATATTACCCGACCCATGTCTAAATTTTTGAAAATACTATGTATATAGGATTCGGCCATTAACAATCTTGGATAGTTTTGATGTTTGATGAATTTAGATTAAATATATGTTAAAGATTTATAAGTTTTGTGTTGAAGTTTTTGGAGATTTTGAGTAAATAGGGCTAAATTGAAAAGAATAAATTTGTGAAGGATTAAAATGTCAAATAAATGAAATGCATGGACACATATGGCTATGGGGAAGATTCGGCCTAGCTGTGGTGTTAGGAAATTTTGCATATTTTGTGTTTTTTGTAAATAGGACCAATTTGTAAAAATGGAAAACATTAGGGGAAAAATGGTAAATTGTTTATTCAAGTGTTTTTGGATTAAATTGAGATGAAATATGCTTGAATGAGCTAAACTTTAATGTGTTTAGATCAAGAACAAAGAAAAATAGAATTGGACCGGGGAAAGACAAAGGTTCTCGAATAGCCGATTTACACGGTCTATCGACAACCGAGGTAAGTCCTTTAGTTAAAATATGTTAACGATTTAATTATGATTATATACAATAGTATGAATTGCTGAATTTTTGTACCTATTTATATTATGGCCGAATGAATAGAGGCATAGTAGGTTGATGATTAAAGTTGGTTATGTGAAATAAATTGTTGAATTGCATAATGATATAGTGATTTTATTGGTTTAATGTGAACGAGCCCAATTGAATTAGACATGTGTATATAATAGTTATGAAGAGTGTGTAGAGAATGTTTGATTACATTGATTTGCTTCGGGCTTTTACGCCTAGCAGGCTTTGTGCCGGTGTTACTTATCGGGCTTTTACGCCTAGCAGGCTTTGTGCCGGTGTTACTTATCGGGCTTTTACGCCTAGCAGGCCTTGTGCCGGTGCTACTTATCGGGCCTTTGCGCCTAGCAGGCTTGAAGCCGGTGATGTGTTTTGCAAAAGAGAAATCGAATATTTGTTCAAGGCAAATTAAAAGCTAATTTATTTAGTCAATGGCTCAGGTAAATATGTAAGGTATGTTATATTGACATTTCTTGGGTCAAGCTAATTCTATGAGAACTACGTTATGTATGTTGAGGTTAAAATGCATGTGTGTGAGTATCACGATTGAAATTGAGAGTAAATGTGCTATTATGGAAATTTGGTTTTCAAGTATAAATGTTAAGAATAAAGGAAATTTCCATGTGATATACTTATAGGAAATTTAAAGAAATGTAGGTCGAAGGAAATGATTTCTGATTTACTTGGGTTAATGAATTATTAGTATTCGGCCTTGTATAAGTAATATACTTAAGTGCTTATGTGAAATGCTATAAGTTGAATGTTTTAATTTCGCTAATATTTGAATGTTTTATTATCATGAGTTTAGGACTTACTAAGCTAGTAAGCTTATTTGTGTGAAATGTTCTCCTTTGTTTTATAGATTTTAGTTACGTTACGGACTCGAGAAGGATCTTCAAGAAAGTCAACCACACCATCGTCTTCTTTTGGTATTTTTAAATTTTGGCTGTGACTAAAAAGGCATGTATAGGCTAGATGAAGTTTTTAAAACATACAACGTTTGATCTTGTACATAAATATAGCCATGCGAAAATGGCTATTTCCTTTGGTTATGTATCGTTTCTATGTTTGAATTTTATAACTTGCTTGTATGTAAATGGATGTTTTAAATTTGATCATGGCCTAAATTATATATGGGATTTGTTTTTGGTACATATATATATATATATATATATGTATGGTTAAGGTATAGAGTTTAAATAAATTGAGTAAGGAAGTTATAAACTAGTTAATCATATTTTTGTTATGAAACAGTTTTTAGTTGCAGCAGTGATGTGATTTTGAAAAATCACCAAAAATAGGAGAAATTGAATTAGAAAGTGAATAAGATATAGAATTAAATTTTATTGTGTCTATTTTGATATGAAAGAAACAAGTTAGGCAAAGAAATTATATATTATGAGATATTAAAGTTTTAGTGAGACTTGTCCTGAATGAATTAGTGAGTCCCTGTTCTGTCTTGGAAAAATTGTTAAAAATTGTAAAAAAATAATTATGGAGCATAGTTTATATGTTTAGAATCCTTAATGAGTCTATTTTTGATTGGAATAAACAAGAACATTATTGAAATTTTGTGCAATGAGATAACTGAGTTTTTGTAAAGATAGGTCAGAATTATCAAATAGTGAAATAGAGGTAAATTTGATGAATAAACTGTACTAATTGGCCACATGAAAAATTCTGGAAAAATTATGGTAAAAATTTATATGAGTCTAGTTTCAAGGAAAATTTACGGATCTAAATTTCGAGTTTTGTAACTCGAGTTATGGTCATTTTAGTCAGCCTGACGCAGTTGGACAGCTTTAAATTTTTATGCCCCAAACTAGTAGTCAAGTCTAGTAATGCCACATACTCGACTCCGGCAAAGGTTTCGGGTAAGGGGTGTTACATGATGAGGTAATATAATATTAAAATATGTTTTTTAAATTCTTTTAAGTTATTTATATTGTGTCAAACATACACTCTTAAAACTGTTTATTTTTTAATTGTGAATATTTTTCGTATTTATCATGAATTATTATTAAAATCGTTGCATGTTACTTTACCCAATATTTTTATTTTTTTCAAATTAATTTTATAGTTTATTTTTATTATAATTCTAAATTTATATATTATTTAAAAACTAAAAAATTATCAATAATATTTATTATTTAAAAATTAAATGCTTGAAATCTGATGTTAAAAATGAGGGAAAGGGATAACAACAATATGTTTGAACCAATTAACTAAATAATTAATTAGAAAGCAGGACGTAGCATTACTGTAAATACCAATAGCCCAAGTGGGCGGGTAAAAATCCAGAAAATACCAAAAAAAAAAACAAAAATTACCGGAGAGGACAGGGTTCAAAAATATTGACCGGAAAGGACAATTTTCCCCAAAAACGCGTCCACGTCAGCTCGTTTTTGGGGGAAAACGGCCTAAAGCGCGTCCCCGGGGGAGCGCTTTTGGCCTTTTCCCCCCAAAAATGGCGCTGACGTGGAAAGAAAATGGGCTATAGCAAGTGGGAAGAAAATGGCACCAAAATTAGGCACCGAAAGTTGATGTGATGTGAAAATTGGTATGGGATAATTGCAATTTTGGTCCCTATTTGAATAGGTACTTTGCAAGATTGATCCCTAAACCTCAACTATAAATAGGCCTAACCATTTCTCATTTTCTTCATCCCACAATTTGCCATTCTCTAGTTAAGGCATTGTTCTCTCTCCCTATTTGTAAATTTTCACTTGTAGTTTTGGAGTGAAATATATTTGTTAGTGCCCGAAGACGTAGGCAAAATTTGCCGAACCTCGTTAAAATTCTGGTGTTCATTATTATTTATTTTTCATATCTTGTGAGTGTGATCGTAGTTATTTATTGTGCTATTAAATTACGATTGAGGGATATTCTGGCTAGGAAAGATCTGGTACTTAAGTGATCCTTGTGATCCACCTCTCTTTCCTGGGAATTGAACTTAGTGTGATTTTTCAGTACAGTAATTATACTCTTTTACACCGTCCACTTGCAATGAGTGAACGTATTAATGCTGTTATTTACTATGATGGTGAAGTGCGTGACACCGAAAATGGTGTTGTTTTCTTATCGGAGAACACAGCGCGATTGAGTTTTAAGCGGAACGTCGATTTGGTAGAACTTCGCAAAAGAATTAGGCGTAAAATATTCGGAACAACGCTAATGAAAGTTCAGTCTATTAAGTATAGATTTTGCGCTTCGGTGGATCCGGTGAGATATGACTCATTCGACATCAAAGGTCCTCAGAGCCTTGAGGCAATGGTGGAGACTCATCTTGCCAGTGGTTCACCCTATATCGAGGTATATGTAGAATTTTCATCTCCAAGTGATCTGGCTGCGACCTTAACATCTAGTATCATTCGAGGGGAATACACGACCCCAAGTCGACACTCTGTAAGTGGGAGGCAAAACACAGAAGTGCCCGTGTGCGGTGGTAGTATGGAAAACATAACCCCTGCACGACACTCGGTTGGTGGATGGGACATGCATATTCGTCATTCGACGTCGGATGACAAAAATACGTATTGGGAGACGTCACCAACTTCTAGTGGATGGCAATCCACATACGATTGGGATCGTTACGAAAGATGTTTAAGGAGGGATGATGTATTACCGACGACATCCACCAGTGAGGGGCCCTCGTTTGTTGCAGGTTATGGAGGATCGGACGATGAATCCGATGTGGATCCACCTCGGGAGCCAGGGCCTGATGGTGCAGAAGTTGGATTATTTTCTGAATCGGAGCCTGTTCCAATTGTACCTGAAGACGTTGAGGGCGGTTCAGACGAAGAAGAAGAAGATCCGCTATTCAGGGCATACTCACCTCCAGCGCACATGCATAATGTCGATCTATCTCAAGATGATGCATTGGAGTTTCCTGAACTACCACACCGGACGCGTGACCGTACAAATTCTTTGTTGGATTCGGAGCAATTAGAAGTTGGTAACCAGTTTTCCAACAAGAATATTTTTCTTGCTGCATTGAAACAATACAGCATCAGGAACAGGGTTAACTACACTATGGTTAAATCAAAGCTCGATAGGTACGAGGCAAAGTGTGCAGTGCAAGACGGCACATGTTCATGGAAAATCATGGCGTCGTTGAGGAAATGGACAGGGCTGTGGGAGGTGAAAAAGTACAAAGGTCCGCATACATGTCTTACCGGTACAGTACCACTATGTGTTCAATGATTTCGAATAACACTAATATTATATAATGTTGCATTATTTAACGTACTTCATTGACAGGTGTAACACAAGATCATCCGAGGATGGATTCAGACATGTTGGCTGATTTAATAATCCCGACGGTGAAGGCCGATACCAGAACTACAGTGCTGGCCTTAATTGGCAATATTCGTAGCCAAATGGGGTACACGCCCTCTTACAGAAAGGCTTGGATAGCCAAGCAGAAGGCGTTGGAAAAATTGCACGGTCGGTGGGACGTTTCATATAATGAAGTGTGGCAGTGGTGTCAGGTGCTGGAGAGGTATGTCCCAGGCAGCACAACAGACCTTGAAACGGAACCGGCGTACTACAACGATCGTCTGCTCCGTGGATGCGCAGTGTTCAAGCGTCTGTTCTGGACATTTAAGCAATGCCGAGATGCTTTTACATACTGTAAGCCATTGGTACAAATTGACGGTACCTTCATGTATGGTAGATATACGCATCGGCTATTGCTAGCTGTGGCACAAGACGGCTGTGGGAGAATCCTTCCGATTGCGTTCGCAATAACACCGGGGGAGTCAGCTGATGATTGGGACTTCTTCCTATCTAGGTTAAGGAGGCATGTTTGCCCCCAACCTGACATATGCGTTATATCGGATCGGGGCCCTGGAATACTTGCGGGAATAGAATGCCAGGGAAGCATGTGGCATCGCACACACCATCAATATTGCCTGAGGCATGTCGCATCCAACTACTATGGGCAACATCGATCTAAAAGAGAGAGACGTCAAGTGATCGATATGGGTATGAAATATCTATTAATAAAATTTCTTTTGAAAAATTCAATTTATTCGCAATTGAAGAGTGGTATGTAATATTCGCTATCAACGTATATTAGCAGGGTATGAGATCAATAAAGACCGTTTTCACGAGATGCTGGCCAGTTTGCGCTCAGATAACGCAGAAGGCGCAAGCTACCTGTGCAATATTCCTTTCGAACAGTGGACACAAGCATATGACGGCGGCCTACGATATGGGCATATGACCACAAACCTTGCCGAATGCATAAATTCTGTTCTGAAAGGAACCCGTCATCTGCCAATTACAGCAGTTGTGCGAGAGACATATTTTCGGTTAGCAGCACTATTTCCGAAGAGAGCAGCGAGTTATAGAGGGCAAATGGAAGGAGGCCATGTATGGAGCCAGAAGGTCTTGCAAGAAATTAATCGTGGGAAGGCACGGGCGAACACCATGCACACAGTGTGTCATGACCGCGACAGCCTATGGTTTCGTGTCACGGAGTTTGACAGACCGAACCAAGGTATTGTTGGCGGGCATTATCGTGTACACTTGACAAATAGGACATGCGACTGTGGGATATTTGATGCACTTAGTTACCCATTTGCTCATGTACTTGCGGCTTGTCAGAATCTCCGTATTGATCCCATGAGCTATGTCGACGAAGTGTACAAATTAGAAAACATGTACAACGTGTGGAGACACGTATTCCCACCAGTCCCAGATGAACGTAAGTGGCCATCGGTATCGCTTGCACCGTATAAGCTGTTGCCGGATAGAGAATTGAGGCGCAAACCAAAAGGTCGACCTTCCTCGACTATAATACGCAACAATATGGATATCCGAGAACTGACCAACCAAAGTCGGCGGTGCGGATGGTGTAGGAACCCGGGCCATACATCTCGCTCATGTCCAAATCGGAATAGTTGACCGTGTTATTAGCTTGTTTGTCTCTTGCTGGCTATGTAATTTCTGTTTTTTTGGAGTAAAACGGTGAACTTTTGTACAATAACTCAAATTTATTAACTATAAAATAATTAAACCATTTCTATTTTATCAAAGATATTAAAACTAAATTCAAAAAATTAAATTACAAAAGAAATAACATTAAACTCAATTTTATTAAATATAAAAAAATTTATATTGCAAAAAACTAAATTACAATAAAATAAAAAATAAAAACAACTTCTTATTTATTACATATATTAAAATTACATTACAATAAAAAACTTAAACAATTTCTATTTTATTAAAGATATTAAAATTAAATTACAATAAAAAAATTAAACAACTATTATTTTATTAAATATATTAAAACTAAATTCAAAAAAATTAAATTACAAAAGAAATAACATTAAACTCAATTTTATTAAATATAAAAAAAATTATATTGCAAAAACTAAATTATCAAAGAAAACTTCTTATTTTAGTGAAGAAGACTAAATTAAAAAAATATAAAATAAAAATAATTTTTTATTTTATTAAAAAGTTCAAATTAAATTACATACAAAAAAAATACACAACTTTTATTTAGTAAAGATATTAAAATTAAATTACAAACACAAATAAAAAAACAACTTTTTTTATTCAAAAAATAAAAAAATTTATTACAATTTAAAAAATAAAAAAAACTCATCCTAATCAATGTTGATGCCGGTGGGAACCAGTGCCACAGTCGGGCGGTCGGCGGTTACGCGTTGGATTCCTCCTTCTTCTAGCTTCCGGCGGGGGTCGTGGAACCTCAGGCGGGGAATCGGGTTCCTCCGGCAGTGGGTCTGGTTCTGGGTGTTGCGATGATGACCCACCTTGATAAAATAATGACCCCGGAGGTGTTTGCATAAACCACGGCGGGGGTGACTGCATCCCGTACGGTGAAGGAACCTGGTAGAAACTACTGCTCCCCGACGACGCCTCCTGTAATCCCACACCCGAAGTCGGCCTCACGATCGGCTGGCCAACGGGAGTTGTCGGGAACGGACTCGAACCCGGCCATGCATTCCAACCTGGGGTGGGACTAGGAAAAGGAAACATATATGGGTTAGGAGGATACATATAAGGGGCAGGGTACGCACCTGGCATAAACTGTGGATGCTGTGATGTCGGTGTTGTCAGCTGAACGGATGGGCCCGGTGATTGTGTAGGCGCTGTTGATGGGCCCGGTGATTGTGTAGGCGCTGTTGATGGGCCCGGTGACTGTGTAGGCGCTGTTGCTGGGCCCGTTTTATCACCCATTCTCCTTGGATGTAAAGGGGCCCGACGTTCCCTTCGCTCGCGAATTAGCCGTCGCCTCTCTTCATCCGACAACAGATACGGCTTGCCATGGATTCTAAACCATGGCATGTACTCCGGCACGCACGCTAACTCAGGAACTACGATCGGTTCCCGGTTAGGTAAAAAGTCATACCGGTTCTCCCACGTCTCGATATGTTTGACCAAAATCTTGGCCAATCCGTGTGCTGCTGCCGTAAGTCCACTTTGTGCTCATCATCGAGCACCTCAGGAGGCACGGGAATCGGTTGCCGGCATCCAAATTGCCGCAGAACCCGATCTGACTGGTGCATCTCCACGGTTGAGTAGGTGATTAGCGGGACCTTAACGTGCCAACTGTTCGGATTTTGGAGGAACTCCTCCGGAATTACTGCCCGAATTTCGGGATCCTCGTACGGTGCCCATTGAAACTATATTAACATTACCAAATTATTAGTTATATACATAATACTAGACACTACATACGAAATACTAAATTATAATAACGAAATTCGACACTTACTTGTGATTCTGACCGTTGTTCCAATAGGAGCCGTATATCCTCAAGCGAGTTAGGTATTCCAACATGACTCCTCCTCGGATGGTTCCACCTAATTAAATAAACTTTTAGCATTCAATTATACTATAAATCTACGACAAAATTGTAAAATATAATATTAAATTTACCTCGTTATCAGTGTGAATGAATATGGCTGGTCGAGTCGAGGACGTAAAAATGGAAATCGAAACCATGCCCATGACTGCAGTAGTGATAGGCAACCTCCGATTTTTGCTTTACTCGGCAGCGTCGCCCCGCACATCTCCTGGTATAACCTCGATAGCACGGTAGACCCCCAACTCAATTCACCGGCTGCTCTGAAATCAACAAGTTTCAAGAGCCATCTCAGGTGGACGAGGTTTCTAGAGAGGCCCGGCATCAGATAGCCTCCAATTATCTGAAGTATGTATGCCCGCGCATACCGTATTCTTTCTTCTTCAGTCGAATCTTCATTCGGCTCCTGGAATGCGTCTCGTAACCAAGCCATATCGATCCGAGCTCCTTGAATTTTATCCGGAATGGCACCTAGAAGCTCGTAGCATACGACCATCCAATCGAGAGATGTTACGGACCCGGTGACTACCGACCCGTCCACCGGTAATCCCAACTGTAACTGCACATCTTCTAAGGTGATGGTACACTCTCCGCATGGCAAATGGAAAGTGTGCGTCTCGGGTCTCCACCTCTCTATCAACGCGCTGATCAAAGGCGGGTCCAACTTGAACCCCCGGCCTATCGTGGCCACGTGCCAAAAACCCGCTTCCCTCAGGTAATTCTCGATCAATGGCGATAGGGGACCAGGCATGTTGCGAATATAACATTGCAACACCCGATCTACAGACTGTTTAAAAAATTATAAAATTCTAAATTAATTAAAATTGCATAATTAAAAAAATTTAATAATATTGAAAAATTAACATTCAAACTTACCATTTTCTTTTGCTCGACGGCAATGTGGTTGTTGTCTAGGCGACGTAATTCCCCGGCCATTGTACTCCGATAAAGAATTTAAAATTTTTCCAAAAAATAGATATATTAAAAAAATTATAAAGGGTTTTTTTGTAAATAGTAAAGGACTATTTTGAAATTTGAGCGTAAATTTGAAGGACTTTAAGAGAAACTTGAGAGAAAATTGAGAGCAAATTGAGAGAAAATTGAGAGAAAAATGAGAAAGGATTGAATTGTGAAAAAAATGAAGGGTTGGGGGTATTTATAGCTTTTTTTTCCTGACCGTTGCGGCCAAAAGCGCTCCCCGGGGACGCGCTTTAGGCCGTTTTCCCCCAAAAACGCGCTGACGTGGACGCGTTTTTGGGAAAAATTGTCCTTTCCGGTCAATATTTTTGAACCCTATCCTTTCCGATAATTTTTGTTTTTTTTTAATATTTTCTGAATTTTTACCCCAGTGCGCTAATGAAAATGAAGTCAGAAGCAAGTAAACTATAAGGAAAAATAGAAAAGTAAGGCTGGCAAGGAAAGAGTGAAGGAAGTAGAGGATAAGTTGGTGAGTAACTGAAGAAGACTGAGAAGGCAGTGAAAGCAGGAGAATAACCAATTATGTCCAACTCCAATGCTATAGCTAACGGAGTGGCAGGAGCTGGCGCTGGAATCATTGCTCAGATCCTCACTTATCCACTTCAGACGGTGGGTACTCTCTCTCTCTCTTTCTCTCTCTTTTTGTCTTTCAATTTTTCATGTAAATGGCTTCCATAACGAAGGTGAATACGCGTCAACAAACGGAAAGAATCGCCAAGTCCAAACCCAAACCCCCCACTGCGGCTGCTGGTACGCTTCTTCAGATCCTCCATGTACGTCCCTTGTTTTTCCTCTTTCAAATTGCTTCTGTTCCCTTGCCTCCACTTGAGATTCTCATTTCTTCATATAGGTGCTACAAACCGAAGGCTGGGGAGGACTTTACTCTGGTCTTAAGCCTTCTTTACTTGGAACTGCTGCTTCGCAGGTAGTGTTTGGATTTGACTTTTGCTTGCCCCCTCCACTGCTTTTCACCTCTTCATGCTCTACTTGTGATGTTGGCAGGGCATTTACTACTACTTTTATCAGCTATTCAAAAATAAGGCTGAGGCTATTGCTGTTGTCCGTAAGCAGAAGGGACGTGGGGATGGCACCCTTGGCATCTTTTCTTGGCTTGTTGTAGCAGCTCTTGCAGGGTAACTCTCATCCCTTTTATTATATGCCATTCCATTCCAATCCTATCTAATATACAATACTAATTTCCCGTCCTTTTGTCCGTCCAGTTGAGTGCTAAGACATGGTATAAGGATTAATAATAGTTTTATTCAATTTTAATATACATCCCCAGCTTGCTTTAAAATTAGTCGGACCAGGGCTAGGGAAAGTTAGGAAAAATAATGTGGTCTTCTCATGTCATAATTATGAATAAAGGAGATGCTTTCCATCCACTTCGAACTATAATAATTGACTAAATGATCTCTCCCAATGACCCTGCAGGTCCTTGAATGTATTGCTGACAAACCCAATATGGGTTCTTGTGACCCGTATGCAGGTCTTGTGTTTCTTCCCTTTACTATACCTCTATTATTATTAATGTTGTTGTTGTTCCTGCCTTTCTTTGTGCCTTTTTTTCCGTTGTACAACTAGTGATGTGTGGAATTTCAGTTTTTGTGAATATTCCAATATTGATGTTTATGAATGATGCTCTATCTCATCAGTACTAACTATATTTGAGTTTAATTTTCCACCTAACTTCCTACAAATACAAAGTGGCTTTGAAAGAACAAAAATTCAAAATCATGGAATGGAATGCTCACTAAACAACTGTTTGGTCTACATAGTGCTTGTGATCCCCTGAAGATAATAAACGGGGCGTTCTCTGTCTTTACTTCAGACTCATACTCAAGCAGAAAGAAAAATTATGGAGTCCAAAAAGGAAGCTCTATTAAAGGAGGCTTCTGAAAACGGCTTAATAGGTTCAACACTGCAAGAAAAATTGGATGAGCTTGAGTCAACAAAGCCTCGTCCTTATGGAACCATTCATGCGGTTCGTATCTCTCTTGCCTTTTCTTTTTAATGCCTTGGGGGTTCAGAGTTTGAGGAACGGTTGCCATTGACATAATTAGTTTCACCATTTTCTCTGGTTGCTTTTCTTTGTATTGGTTTAAATAGATTTTTAGTTAGCCTTAGTTTTAGTGGAAAGCTTCTTAAAAACTGCTAGTCATACATTTTCTGATCTTCAAAACTATGCATAATTTTATCAGATTATGGTGCAAATGACAACCGTTATATTCATTCATTGCTAGGCCCGTGAAGTTTATACCGAAGCAGGAATTAGAGGATTCTGGAAAGGCATCATACCTACACTCATTATGGTTAGTCTCTATTTAATCTATGTAAACCTGGGATAAACTATCTAGTTGAATCTGACTAATGAAGATTTTGTTTATGCCAGGTCTGTAATCCCTCAATCCAGTTCATGATATATGAGACCTCATTAAAGCGTCTGAAGGAAAAACGTTCTGCTAATAAGCATGGATTAAAAAATGTATCAGCTTTGGAGGTACAACATAATCTTTGAGATGCATTACCGAATGATCATCTTGGAGTTGCATTTTTATTTCAATTTCCTTTCTCCTTTTTCAGCATTGATGTCAAAATACTTAAAAACCTTGTTTGTTATGCATGGTTCATCTGATTGGTAGACTACTTTCTTGCCTATCAAATTTTCTACTTTTGGAACAAAAGATAGATTCAGAAAAGGTTAATCACATATTTGGTACACTAACTACTGTCAAATGTTCAATTTGATACCTATTGTTGAAAAATTAAATACCATCAATGACTTTTTCAACCTCCCCACTATGGAGCTGGTCTATTCCATAAAATATCTGAATGGTAGTCTTGTCTAAATTTCTACTTTTTTCTGCCTTGCTGTTTCTATGAGCAGGTGTTTTTATTAGGAGCCTTGGCAAAACTTGGGGCAACTGTAACAACATACCCACTGCTGGTCGTCAAGGTAAACTTTGGCAGAAATGCAAGTGTTACAATTCCTTGTTATGTCCTTTGTCTTGCACCAACACTTTTGAAGCATATTCTTACTTTATTTGTTCTCTTAAACACTTGAACAGTCTCGGCTTCAAGCAAAACAGGAGATTGGTGGGAATATATCACTAAGATATTCAGGTTTGTTTACCAAAGGAATTCGGCCCTATCATGATATTTAAAACTTTTTGGAGTTTGGACAAATTCTTATCATCTTCCTGATACCAGAGTTTTTCTGTAGTAAGATATTGTACTGGCTGAGGTGAACTTATAATGGTTATAGTTTACATTTTACTATTTTTCATCTTTTGAGTGTCAGATTTTGTGCTATTTCTCCAAAACCTTTATTGTTTCTGATGGGTACCCAGTAACTACCCGATGCCGGAAGCTGCATTTATAAGTTACAGGAATTTTGTATTCAATTATGCCTGCATTATGAATGTTCTACATCTCTTACATGCTTTAGTTTAGTTCCATTCTATATTCATGTTCTACCTTATACAAAGCTGCATTATGATTTGATTCTAGTTTAGTTACCAATATCCCTTTGTCTTGTCTTGTTCAATCTTATTCATCTGCGTGCAGAAGTAAGGATATCAATGGACATCTACATCCATTGTAACCTTGTCTGAAGTATGAAGACTTTGCCTTAAGCTTATCTGCCATGTGACATTGATATCCATGTTTCATTTGGTGTTGGGCAAGAATGCTAACTGGAAAATTTCGCTGCACAGGTACAGTAGATGCAATAATTAAAATGATGAAGTATGAGGGATTGCCTGGCTTTTACAAGGGGATGAGCACAAAGATAGTACAGAGTGTTTTTGCTGCTTCTGTACTTTTCATGTTCAAGGAGGAGATTGTGAAAGCTTACATATTCCTTGTTCATAAGATCCGGAAAGCAAAAGTCCCATTGAACTGAATGTGAAAAATTTATTTTGTAAAGGCAGGTATCTCTCACTCATTTCCTTTTTTCCTTTCTGGGGCTTTGTATTGCATGTGCCCAGTTCTTAAAACATTGTGTCTTAACCAGATCCATTAGTAACGAATTCTGAATTATTTTCAGATAATATTATGTTACAGGTAATGAAGCTCAAAGCTCTAGAGATGGTGAAAATTTCAAGCAATTTAAGCTTAACATTAAGAGACATTAAATGATCAATATATAGGAGTAGCAGGACATAGGCTTTGAGGTTATGAAAGTTTAGATGAATATATAGGAGTGAGATATTTGGCAGCAATTAGAAAACATTACAAAGCTCTTCCCTTCCCGAATTACCTTGTGCCTTTTATGTACAGCTGGTTTAATGGCTTTGCTTATTGCAACTGCATTTTGGTGCCTACTTCCTATTTTCATCGTTGGTCTTTGTTAATATGATTCATACACAATTGATAACGGCAGGGTTGTGCAGGCAGAGCCTGTTGATTAGAAAATTATGTGCACAAGCATGAGTTTTTTAGAAAGTGAAGCAAAAATGTCGCATTCCTTTGTTGAGTTGTAAAAAAACCTACCTTTCCATCTTAAGTTTACAACGCTCAACACATTCCCATCAGAATGAAGAGATATCTTTGCTTTGAAATTATTAATTTATACATATAATTATTATTCAACTAAAAACATAACAATTAAATCAAACAACAATACGCAGCCTTGGACAACCACCACATTAACATATTCTTCTTGTATCCTTCCATAATGTCTTAAGAGTAAAACTTTAATCTGTGGCCTTCAACCTTTATGTTTTCAGCATCTATTTTTTCTCAAATCCTTCTTATAAAACAATTATAAATATACAACCATCTAAAGAGATATACATGCATAAAACCTTACACTTCTGTCCCATTAAATTTGTCGCATTTTGACTTCTTATTCTTCTAAAATTATTATAAATATATTCGATAAAAAAAAACCTTTAAATGAAGTGATTAGGACATTGGAAAATACTAAATAATCAAAAGATGCAACTCTTGATAATTCTTATTGAAGACATAACATTTCATTTATGGAACATATTCTTTTACTTATAAAAGAATGTTTTCAAAATGTTCCAACAAAAACTGTAGGTTTCTGCTTCTCAAAATCCTCTACCATACTGCATCTGTGCCTGCCAATCTGCCATTAGCAATTTTCTTGAAATGAAAATACAGAGAAATCTGGTAACTCTTGAAATAACTTCGGCATTTTTAGTGCACCCAATTTAGTTTATCAGCAGGAGAGATTTATTCAGTAAATTGTTGCAGAACCAATTTAAAACACAGCATACAGCAGAGCTTCTTCAGTCAACACATTTCTGGTAAACTATGTCCTATGGGTCTTTTCAATCTTCATAAACTTTTTGACTTGGTGCGAAATGGGAATGAGCCAGGATTTGAGGGCACAATGTCATCATGGAACCTCTGGGTTCAGATTTTGTATTTGTTTTGAGCTGGGGTTAGTGAATAAAGAGTTAAGAGTTAAGAGAGTCAATGCCATTTTCATCAAGCCATGGCCTACTTATGAATGCTCTTAAATTAACCAACTAGGACAGCTGACAGAAAAATAATTCGGAGAAAGATCCTCCAATCTGCTCCACCAAAGTATTACTATCTATTTAATTTAAACAAACAGGAGTAATTATATTGCCTATTTAAACAGGAAATCAAACCGAATATTGAGAAATGAAGAGACAAGACAAAAGTGTGAGACTTATTTATTTTAGAAAAAGAAAAAGAAATGGTTCTTGAATCTTCTTCGCAAAACTGAATCATACTAGCTTTCATGATTCACCATACAAATACAAATACAAATACAAACACAATTGTACATGTATAGTATTAATAAATGTACTCTATAATACTTACATTATTACGAAGCCAAAGGAGGGGCGTGTTCAACTTTTTTACCACTATGCTGTTCAACTCCCTCAGAGCAGTTACCTTATGATAGTAGATCAGGCTGAGGCTGCGGAGTTCGGCTCAATTAACTTGCTTGCTGGTGCTTTCTCTTGTCTTTCTACATAAGCAGAGGGAAACCATCCAGCCTTGCCCTTGCATTCTCCCTCCGACCATCCACTAGGACCCACCTTAATTTTCGTATTACATTACAACCAAACATATGATTATCATCACCTAAAATATTTACATTAACATTTAACCAGGCTAGCCAGCACTGCAGTTACAAACAGCCCGTACCTGGCGAACCACAACATAATCACCAACCGCTAAGCTTAATTCCCCATCTGCTTCAGCATCAAATGGGTGTACAACCTGTTAAAACAAACATCTCAATCATGTCCGCAACTGTAAACTAAAAGCACTTGAAACCAAGCCAGTTACACAAACAACCAAAAATATGTGTGTGTATATATATATATATATATATATATATATATACCAACTACATAAGCTTGACGCACAACAATATAAAAACTGATTAAAAATTGGCATCCCACTAATCGATTTAATATCTGGGGATTTCTTCAATAAAGTTTTACATTTAAAATGAAAAATAATGGTATATGATGCCACAAATGATTACATTCATTTGCTAAATTACGGCACAAGTCTCAAGGTTGATCATACCCTAGCCAACTCAAATGCAGTACGAACATCAAGGAAGGGTTTCAATCAGCCTCCAATGAGTTTTCCGGCAATAAATAAAAAATGTTCTTTTTTTTCTAACAGACACAAGAGAAAGACAAATAAGAGACTCAAAGAAGGCTGTAGAAAGGAACACAGAAAGGTGAAAATGTGAAAAATAATCACTCTAAGTGGCTAACTGAAGCTCTAATCTAGGAAGAGGATCTTTATTGTTTTTGGTAAAACAAGAAGAGGAGGTTCAAGTATCCTAAAATGTACACGTTTTCATGGTTGTCAATCAGCTATTCTAACTGGCTGTTTACCCTAGTGGAAAAATTCCTGTACTTCTAAATTTGAGAAAGCATAAGAGGACTGAATCAAATTTTGCAGAAACCATAGCTAACTTCAGTGCTAAATTCATGTTTTTCCTTCATTACACAAGACCAACACTCCAGGCCATTTTCAGTAAATTTTAGCTACTGTCAAAGTACACTTGTTCCAAAAAATCTCTAAAAACTTCTACCTAACATAAGATGGGCCTGCTTGATATGATCACTAACAGATACATAGAATATAAGAGGAGTAAACTGACATGTCTACATTTACTTTATTCAGAGAATTTGTTCCCGACTTTAATTTATCTACAGAGGGGCTAAAAAAAGGGAACAGAAGAGTTCAAAAGCTAAACCTTTGCTATGAAAAATACATCGCTTTGATTGCTTCCCTGAGCTTCAGATTTATTCGAACTAAAGTTATCATGTGCAGAGGCGACATTCACCTCTCTCTGCAACGTCACTGAGTTCAATGACTCGTTCATCTGCCCCTCTAGAATCATCTATCCAGCAGCAAACTTTGATCATAACCTTTTGGATATGCAAAAAATAATTGAAAAGTAACAGCAATTTGGCCCCCATAAAATTCATGTACTTGATGCCGATGCCTATAGATGTCATGAGAACAATAACACAGCCAAGGGGGATTAAGTACAAACCTCAGCATGTAGGTTCTCTAAACTAGCAAGAACACGTTGATGATAAGATTTTTCGGCGTCAACCTGCAAAATGATTCTGGTGAGGGCCAAGGACCTAAGCATTACATCTAGGGGCGATGAGCATTAAATATGAACTCACTGAAGAGTCAAGACTAAGTTGACTACATCAGTTATCTCACAGATAAGTCTGAAACATCAGACAGACAATACCCTTGTGATACAGCCTTGGAAGGAAAAATCCTTGCTACTTTCATATATATGTGTGTTCATGCACACATGGAGAGAGAAAGGGAGGGAGAGAGATTCTCATTCCATGAAGGACAGACCATGCAGGTAATTGTCCCCGTATCAAATATAGACATGAATTTGACACGACATACAAGTCAGTCAAATGAGAGCATGTCAAAATTTTTTTTAAAAACAGACACAACACATTTGGACACTCAGAAACTACTAGAGTTTTTTTAAAAAAATTTAATAAGTGAAAAGCTATAGCGTGTTAAAATTTTTTCACCTTGATCCACTAAAGTTTCATCTTCCTCTGACAAGGACTTTTTTGTTCTGGACTACAAGTCAAATAAAGCAGCTAAATAATTTGCTAAACTAAATTTATGACTACCAATGTACATTCAAATGGAACCCTCAAAAAAGGGATCATTCTTTTTGCATAAATAACAGTTCCAAAACTTCTTTCAGTTGAAGGTCAATCTTATGCAGCTGTAAACATAGTGCTGCTGAGAACCAGAAAAACAGTTTTGTTTTCTGAACCAAAGAAACAGGCTCATTACAGGCATTGCAAAAAAAAATGGTTAAATTAAAATTAGCAATACCATTGCAAGAAGCAGCTGGAAAGTAATCTTTTGCTGCTGATCCTCAGCTGACAACATGGCAGCAGTTGCTTCTCTTCCTAGAACCATCATTGAGGATTTAAGGTCAGCCAATCTTGCTTCTGCTTGTTTAAGCTTCATGTAGCTTTCTGCAGATATATCAGTTTCCCTGGTTTTTGATCTACGCCTCAAAACATCTGCCGCCTGTTTGTGAGGGGGGGGGGGAAGGAAAAAAGGCTGAGAATAAATAAACATATAAAAATGAATTAAGAAGAAAGCTATAAAAAGATATGAAAAAATTGTTTAAAGGTTAGACACTTGAGCCGAAAAAGCATTTAACTCATTCCATATTTCTTTTGGAATAAGAAGGAAGTATAAGCATAATTTTGCTTGTTAATGTGTTAGGAAAAAAATTACCCTGCCTATCCTGTCAGTGAACACATAGATTAATTTCTGTGTTAACTAGATAAACCTTTGAGGAATTGGCTGAGCCATGCAATGACAATAATTTCAGGAGATTACAGTAGACTGCAGTCAGCACAGTACATCCAAATTTCTGATACCTTTTCTGTTCATTGGTCTAACCAACCAAAGTTCGCATAGCTAGATTCTGACAGTTGAATTTGGTCAACTCCAAAATTTAAAACAATGAAATACCTGAGCTTCAACCTCTTGGCGGAATCTGTCATATCGGTGGGTCAAGTGCCGAGCATCTTCTAGAGGAGCTCCTGTAATTAATGCCCGTAGTGGCTCAGAAACCTACATATATGAAACCTGTAACACAATTAGAAGCATGAAAAAGAAAAAGAAAACGTAAAAAAGGAGGGAATATCAAAGCTAGGATATATAAATGTTATCTTAAATTTTCAATACTGTTTCCTAGCAATACTTGGCATCAAGTGCACCCTTGGCATGTTTAAAACAAAGAGAACAGAACAGAAGGGCAAATAATCTATTCGAATATGGTCAAATCAAAATATCCATTTTTTTCGAAACCAGTCCAAGTTTGCTAGCAACAACTATCACAAGATAACTAATTATAACTAAATTTGGAAAAGCTATAGATAATTAAGTCCTTATTCGACCACACATTTTGATACAAAAGGCTGCATACAATTGGTAAGGCAGTTATGTACATTATGTATAAATATATATACATACTAGAAATCATGCTCAGGAAACAATAAATCAGTAAATTTTGTCACTTCTAGTGTATAAATGCCTAGAATCAGCAATAGGCATCAAACACTCCATCTTGTAATCTGCACCACATCCTTTTGAAGGCCACTGCTTTCAAGGTAGCTTGTATAATAGAATTGAAAACTCAAATTCATTGAACTCACATTTTAATTTTCTTCTGCTCTCAATCCGCAAGTTCCGTTTCTTATTAATGCCAGAGGATTCAGATCAGTGATTGCTTCTGCTGACCAACTATGTATAAAGTCTAATTTATTCTTGAAGCTACTGAACTATAATAATTTCTAATATAAAATTCTTCAAATGAACTCTGAAAAGTTTTATTCTTATTTTTAGCACAAAACAGCTTCACAAAAAACTAGTTCATGAGAGCAAACCATACACAAATTAGTGAAAGAATATTTAGTTCTTTAATTGAAGACAATGCCAAAGGGGATCATCAACTGCATAAACTATTGAAGAGTGAAGACAATGCCGAACAAGAAACAATCAGAAGGCATACTTGCATGCTTGCGTTCTAGTCTCTAAATATCTCATTTCTTTTTCACAAACCATATTGCTGTCTGCCCGAAACTATATAACCCAAAAAATAAATGTTCCAAGTTAGTTTTCTACATCTCTTATAATTATTTCATCATAATAATATTTTAAGTAGATTTCAATTATCTTTAACAATACCTATAATTTCCTCTCCAAAAGAAGCTCCTAAGAACAATTAGTATATGGTAATAAAGTTAAGAAATTACCTGCTCACCAAGGATCCCAAGCAAGGCCTCCCTTTCATCTTCTATTGATTTATGTGAATTGCCAAAGTGAACAGCGGTTTTTGCAAGAGAAGAACCAGTATTTTGATTTTCAACTCCATACTTGCAACAATCATCAGCCAACTTCCTAGCTAAAACAGTTGAGGTGAAAACCGTGAATCAGCTTTGTACAGGGATCAACACCCAGTAAATGAACCAACTATGCTTACATATTTCTATCAGCTTTGAGCTTGTTGCAATAAAACCTTCTATGCCACGGACGATGTTCCGCTGCAAATGCTGCAAGCATAGTTTAGAAGTGTAAGTTGATATGCATTTACTTACAAGTTAAAAGTTAAACCACTTTATTAGAAACTAGGACGAGTTCAGAAAGGATTGAAAAATGTACCTTAGCTGCCTTTGTAGAACTGTACAGGTCTTGAAGCTTTTGATGACATTGAAGATCAGCTTCATCAACAGTAACGTCTTCATTACTAAAATGCCCAAGATGCCTAAGTACTGCCTACAATATAGAAAAGATTTGAACCATATATTTGAAAATTACCTTAGAAACTACTGAGAGTAATGAAAAAACAGAGTAACAAAAGAATGGTATATATCTTAACAATTCTATCCCAAGTATTCTATGAAAGTGAAGAAACAGGAAAACTTAAACATTAGAAATCAACTATTTGTAAGATAGAAGGAAAATTGGTGAAGCATAGTGATCTATACGAGTGCTTTTTATCAGTCAAAAGCCTGAAGTTGAAACTTAGAAGCTTAATGAAAAAGGAAAAGAAAGAAAACCCTACTTGCTGTTGCTTGGCAACTTGCTCTCTGAGCTTGGTAGCCTGCTTCTTGATAGCTTCCATATCTAACAGAGGAAGATGAACAATAGATATGATGATTACTGTAAATCAATGTCCAAAACCAACAACAACAGAGCGAATCATCAAAAAGATGGGGAGAAATCAAAGGATAAAAGAAACCCAAAGACTGAGGATCAGAAAAAAGGCTTGGGAAGCTAGAGAAGAGGAAAGTGTCTTTCAACTGTACTTCCACCAGAAAGGCCGTAAGCTTTTTCAATTTTTTTTTTTTTTAATTTGAGATTATTTTATTTTCTTTCAAGGAATTAACAAGCAGCGACAGCCACAATATGAATGGCAGCAAATATATTATGTAAAATGATATATTACACCCTCTTGCACTATTGGTTAACCTTTTTTAGTAATACACGTGTTATTGAATTTTAAAAAGAAAACATGTTTATATGTTTAATTATTTTTCAATCTTATTAATTTCACATCTTAGTCAAAATTATTATTATAATATACGTATGAGATAAATATTAAAATTATATATAATTTTAATTTAATGTATAATTATATATATAAATTTTAATTTGGTATAATTATACACGTAAAACTTTAATGTTGATTTAATCATACTTATTTAAAGAAATAAATACATCAATTTAACATTTAAAGAAATAAATACATCAATTTATTTTTATATTGGATCAATATAATTATTTATATACAGGAGCGAAGCTAGAAATACTTTTTAGGAGTCGAAATTAAATTTTAAATTTTAATAGTTTATATTTTTATAATTTTTAAATGATTAAATTAAATTTTTATTATTGTTAAGAGGAAAATTTTAATTTTACTTTTATTAATTTAAAATTTTAAATTGCTAAAAAGCCTAAAGGGAAAATTTTTTATTTTAGGGGTTGGCCCTATCAGCCCCCAATATGCCACTATTTATGTATGTAATATATAAACATAAAATAATTTTATATAAATAATTGTGTTAATAATTTATAATAATTTATAAAAATTGAATCAAATTAAAATTTTATGTATAAAATTACATAAAATCAATATTTATATATATAATTACACATTAATTGAGATTACTTTATTAATAAATAATTCTCAATTTAGCTCTTAAAATGGTAATTATTATTTTTTCTTTATTCCACTTTTATACTTCAACTATTAAGTTGTTAAACCATTTAACTTATGGGTTAAAAATTTGACATGTGACATCATTAAAACGTGCCATGTCGTTTTATTTTATTTTTTAAATATTATAAAAATTATATTAATTAATAAAATCATAAATGTAAATTATATAAAAGTCGAAATAGTACTTAAAGAAATAAAAAAAAAGTTAAAAAAAAACCTCAAAATTTTCCAAATATATATTCTTGAAAAAAACTATAATAATTTTCTTTTTTTCAAAACACCCAAATATATTAGAAATTCTAAAAATTCAAAATAGTATATCAAAACTTCAAAAAATTGAAAAAAAAATTTAACTCTCAAAATATAAATTCTAAAAACTGAAAAATAAAAAAGTTTTAACTTAAAAATTTATATATATATATATATATGTTCTAGAAAATTGTAATAATTTTAAAAATTGCATATATATAATTTCTATAAAATATCCATAAAATTTAAACATATTAAAAATGAAAATGAAAATTTCGCCAACAACAATAGGTCAATGTTAGACAGCTATTAGTGAACATCGGTCCATGACGATTAAACGTCCATTGATCAAAGTCAACGATATATTAATAATTAAAATTTTAAAATATTTTTATTTTTAAATTTTATGAATATTTATTTTAATAAACTTAAATGTTATATTCTAAATGGTTAAAGATGTTAAGTTATAAAAATTGGAGTAGACCAAATAATAAAATAATAGTTTAAATACTAAAGTGTGACAGAGGTAATGGAATGAGAAAATTAGTATAGTTTCAACCGGCATTGACATTTTTTATAGATATGTTTTGTAGGTTATTATTTGTTTTTATTATCTGAGATAAAAAGAAATTGTTAAAATTAATTTAATATCATCCAAAATTAAAAAATAACACAACAAATTTACTGATTTTTTATATTTTATTTGGAATAAATTAATGAAGGCTTTGTTGGTGAGTGAGGTAGGCTTTGTTAAATCAAGTTTTAGCATTGTCATTGTCTTCTTGACAGTTGTGTGTTTATTGGGCCAGCTACAGCTGTGTAAATTATTAATTAAGATGTTTGATTTTGAGCTAAACAATTATATATCCGTAATCCAGTTATTTATGTATGATTCTTCTATCTACTTAAGAAAGAGGAATTGCATGTCAATTACTTTCGCCCTTTTTAATCTACTAATTTATACATTTATTTTATTTTATTTTATTTAACCAACCAAATTGTATATATATATATATATTGTTTTTAATCCATTCTGGCCGAATTGTTTTTAATCCCATTCATTGAGTCTTTGAAAGCTCTGAATGGAATTTATTATTGACTCCCCTACTCAACTTTCTACTTTTATTAAACTATCGTTCAGGTTATTTGTCTATAATATATATATATATGAACTTTTATATTTTTATAATTATTATGATTTTTTAATAAATTTAAAAAAGACGCAGCACAATCTTAATATGACACGTGGTAAAAATAACTCAAAAAAAATAAAAACGATAATAATTTTGCTTTAATGGTTAATCATTAAAGTTACATGTAAAACAAAATTGAATTGATAAAAATTCTAACTTTCTAGAGCTCAATTCAATAAATTTGTATAAAAAAGTGTTACCCCCCCAAACAGAATGAAGACGTGTGGCAGATTGGAAAACTCCATTAGTTATCGACTGGAAGGTCACCAGAAGCTTCACCTCCCATTCTAACCATCCAGACAAGCAGGAGGTAGCCATTCAAGGAGGTTAGCCATCAACTCCTCCAAGCTCTCGACTTCTATTAAGAACACGGTCTTCTTGGTCCCCACACCCCCATGTGGGTTCAACTACTTCGTACCATCAAATTAGAATGAATGACAAGATCTGTCTCGTCATAAACATCCTCGCCCCGTTGAAGACATTCGCCTTACACATCTCATAATGATGGTTTGATGGCAAGTCCCATGCGCTAACATCATTTAACACAACACCCATCTATAAATACCCTTAAAGACAATGAAGAAGGGATTGACTTTCAAATATACTAGCCTATACTCTGTTTTATCTTTGGCATCCAATCTTTAGACTTTCTCCACCTCCACTATTTGCAATCTCCGGCTTTCTACCTCAATCGGATGAATTGACCTTTGTTGTTACCACCACACTATCCTTCATACTCCTTCTTTGTTTAGGAATGATAGCAGGTTTGATATCTCTACAATTTTTGAAATATCCAAATTTGAGTATGTAAATTTGCCTAAAAATTTGAATATGCAAATTATCTGAAAATTATTCGAGTAATACTATCCAAATTCGAATTAAATATCACTATCTGTCAGATATCTAAATCCGCAAAATATCTAATTTTCACATTTTCAATCACATGTTGAAACCGTAAAATAATATAAAATAAAAAAATAAATTTAAATAAAATTTAGTTATAGTTAATAATAAATAAATGTAAATGAGCAAAAGTAATTAAATATAATCCAAACAAATTAAACATGATAATTTTACAACATTTAAATATACCTAATAACTTGAACATAAGAATTTTGAACAAATTAGAAGTTTCATAACAATCTGCAAAAAATTTAAATTTAACCTTTTCAATCATATGTCGGATATTTGAATCAGTAAAAATCTATATTTGAATCTACAAAAACCGGAATATAAATATGCAAAATGATATAAAATCAAGCCAAGAAATTAATTTTAAATAAAATTTATTCATAATAAACAATAAATAAATGTAAATTAATAAAAGCAGATAAAATAACAATCTAAACAAATTAAATATAACAATTTCAAAACAATTTAAATATACCTAAGACTTTAAAGATAAGAAATTTCAAACAAATTAAAAGTTACATAACAATCCAAAATTACTTAATTACTTAATCCATATTAATTGTATATATTATATGTTGGAAAAATTGCATTTTTATGAAACTTTGAGGCATATTTTCAATAGGTAAAGATGGAGAGTTGAACCATAAAATTATGGTTTCATATTCTACTCCATGAGACCTTTATAACAATATATTATATGCTCAAAATGGTTGAGTGATGAATAAGAAATTAATGCTCAAAGTAAGCTACTTGGAAATATTTGTTGAGGAAAAGTAAAGGCTTAGAACCCACATTGGTTAAATACCAAATGTAAAATGTGTTTATATATGAGAACCCTCTTAAAGAATGATTGAATTATTAAGTTTAGAATTTTGTCTCGCGGGCAAGGGGGGTGCAGGTCCAAACCCGATGGGGTTGAGGCACACTCGCATGACGTGGGTAATCTAGTTATATAAGGACACAACTTATTTATTTGATACCAATCAATTAAATCAAATTGATTTATTAGCTCCTTAATGGCAGATTTTGGGAAAATTTTCCAAAATTCTAACATTCTCAATACCTATAAAAGGCTATGTTTTCTGAAGCGTTTTACACATTCTGATATTTTCTCAAACCGAAATTCTGTTGCTTTCAAAATTATTCTTTTTCTTCTCTGTATTTCTCAAACATTTTGATGATAAAAAAAATGTATCGTTTGCTCATTGATCACTGCAGAGGTACTGCTGCTTTGATCTTTGTGTTGTTGTATCCTGGGAGACATTCGACCAACGTTTCTCTAAGTACCATAGGAGCGGCCAAATCTGTCTTAAAGAAACTATGTTTTATAGGCCTCAACGTTTCGTAAATTCTCTATTATTCCTTTTTATTTTAACTTTTGTTACGGTTTTATATGATTATTTGTATTTCGAAAATTAAATACAAATTGTTCTATTTATATTTCATTATATATAAAAATATTTATTTATTTATATTTATCTACTTTATTTCGCTAGCATGTTTTGTCTAACAATTCGAATAAAATTTGTTAACAAAAGTTGAAATAAAAAGGAAAAATAGAGATTTTACGAAACGTTGATGCTTGTGAAATATAGTTTCCTTAAGACAGATTTAGCCGTTCTTATGGTACTTGGAGAAACGTTGGTCAAATGTACACTAATAAGTTTCGATGTACACCAACACACTATCCCATACAAAGTGATCTAATTCACGTTAACAATTGAATATTAAAGGCTTTAGTCGGATTCGCTTGTAACCAATCCTGCAATGGGAGAGAAAAACACAAACGTTTGCCTATGAAGAGGTAAGAGACCGTTCCAAATCAAAGCTACGCTTGGGCAGTCACGAAGTAGATGAATCATGCTTTCTTACTATTGTTTTTTCTTTTTTTTTTTTGGTATATTGTGTGAATGCATTTGAGGGGTGATTTGTTTTTTTTTTAATACATCTTTGTTATCTTTCTGTTCTTTTGCTGGGTTTTTGGAGAATGAGTGTTTTTGTTTAGTTAAATCAAATAGGGAATTATACTACTATTATTGTAACAGCCCAATTTTAATAGTGTCGGAACAGTGATTCGAGATCACTAAATCTGACGAAAAGTTAGAAAATTTTGTTAATCGATAATTATAAGTTAAGTGTGATTTTAGAAATATTTTAAAATTAGTGAATTGTGTGAACTGAAAGAATTAATTAGAAAAATTGGGCCAAAAACGAGGTATTGAGACCTCGAATTTATAAAGTGAGCCATAAATATTTCTAAAAATATTTATGGAGTGTCATTAAGTTATTATTAAACTTTCGTTAGAAAATTTTAACGTTTGGGTAGGAAATTAAATGAAAAGGACTAAATTGAAATGAAAGTAAAAGTTCAATTATAGATTAAAAGAAATTATGAAGGGTCAAAATGGTAATTATACCATTTTGTATAGTGAGGCGGTATAACATAGAAAAATCTGAGATTTTTAAGGATTATTATTATATTATATTATATTATTATTATATATATAAACAAACAAAAGGAAAGAAAAAAAGGGGGGAAAGAGAACAGAATAGGCAAAAGAAACAGAGAGCATACGAAACAGGGGAGAAGGAAAGAAAAGAAAAAGGAAAAACTAGGGATTTAAAGCTTGAAGTTTAAATTGGTAAGTCAATCAAGTCCTATTCTCTTAATTTTGATGTTTTAGAAGCTTTAAAGCAAGATTTTGATGAAACTAAGTTGACATTTTGAGAGTTTTTAGGTTTTCAAGTGTAGTTGATGTTGAAGAAAAAGATGAATCAGGGATTAAATTGAATGAAATTTAAGTTAGAATTAGTAAGAGGATTAAATTGTAAAGTATGCTATAAGCTGTGTTAGAGGGATTAATTTGGAAGAAATTAGAAATTAAAGTTTTAATATGAATATTAGATAGTCAAGTTGAATATGGAAGGAATTTAAGAAGAAGCAAAGTATGAATTAAGTTAAGAAAGTAAGTAAACTTAATCAGGATTAAATTGTAAAATGAGTTATAAGAAAACAGTTTTGGGAAAGCAGCAGTAAGGTAACTTTGAAAAATCACCAAAAATGGTATAAATTGAATTAGAAGTTGACTGAGATATGAAATTAAAGCTTATTGAGTCTATTTTCATATGAAAGAAACAGAGAAAGAAAATAAATTCTGTATTTTGAGATATTTAGATTTTGGTAAGACTGGTTCAGAGTGAATTCGAGATCCCCTGTTCTGACTTGGAAAAATCATCAAAAATTGTATAAAAATAATTTGGGAACATAATTTATATGGTTAGATTTCTTAATGAGTCTAGTTTTAGAATAAATAAACTATAACATCATCTGAATTCTATATAAAAAGATAATTAATTTTTAGTGAAGAAGGGTCGGAACTGCCAGACAGCAGAACAGGGGTGAATTTAAAGAATAAACTGTACTAATTGGCTAATAAAAAATTCTGAAAATTTTATGGCAAGAAGATATGTGAGTCTAGTTTCAGGAAAAATTAACGGTTCTTCATTTGGAGTTCTGTAGCTCTGGAAATAAATAATTTAGTGACTATAACTCAAATGGACAGTTTTGAATATACTTATGAATAATTAATGAAATTATTGATAATGTTACTTATAGCATGTTATATACATTAAGGATGTGGAATGGAGAGGAGGAGGAGGAAAATATGTATGAATATTCAGCTAGCATGGCTAATTTGTAATGTTTTAGGCTCAGGGACTAAATTGAATAAAAGTAAAACTTTATGATTAGTTTTGTAAAAATGTTGGAAATGACCAATTTACATGGAATGGATTATTTTATTATTGAAAATTGCAAAATTGAATGAAATTATTAATTTAGATTAAGATCGGTTGAAAATCGATGAAAATAGAAAATTACCAAAATGCCCTTAAATCTTGGTATTTCTGCAAATTTAGCCAGGTAAGTTCGTATAACTTTAATTATGTGATATAAAGAAATATAAGTTGATAGTATGTGAAATATTGATATGATGAATTAACTAATTTATGTTTATGAATAAACGGCAAGAGAATGATATTTATCATTACATGTAAATATGTGATTATCTTTAATATGTAAATAAAAGGTAATTAAATAGGTTGAGACGAGAAATAAATTCAAGTAAGACATGAAATGAGAAAAATAAATATGTTTAAGGGATAATATGTTTGATTTTGATTGGTTTCAAATATAAATGCTAGATGAAATAAAATGTCTGATAAATAAATTTGTAATTCCGGTAATGCCTCGTACCCTATTCCGACATCGAATACGGGTAAGGGGTGTTACATTTAGTGGTATCAGAGCTTAGGTTTAGTCGGTTCTCGGACCAGACGTAATAGGTGTGAAGTCTAGAAATGTATGCCATTATTAATATATAACTTAAAATATAATGTGATATCTCCAGACTTTGATGATATTTGTATCACTATTATTCAAACTTTATCATTATTATGTGTAATTTATTAATTATGTGTGATAAGTATTTTAAGGTAAGTAATTTAAGATTGGGTACTGAAAATTGAGACTGATACTGAACTGAATTATGGAATACTGAATATTATTTTGTGTACTGAATTGAATTGTGAAGTTATTGAATATTGTTATGTGTATTGCATTAAACTATGAAATTATTGATGTAATGAATTACTGCAATACTGTGAAACTGATTGAAATAAGAAGTGAAAATAGAATGAACTGGAATTTAGAAAGTTATTTAAATTACGTAACTGAATTATGAATTATTTGAATATTTGAAGGTAAATTAAATAAAGAAAATATGTGAGTAATTGAAATGTATATTGATTGGAAAGTAATTAGTGATTTTAAATTTGATTGGACAATAAATTAAAAATACGAATTGAATAAAAATGCATTAAATTATGAATATGTGTAAATATATGAATCATTTATTGATTGAAAAGTGGAATTGAATCGAAATCTGGTTATATGTGAATATTTGAAATATGTATTGGTACTGAATTGTATACTGATTAGAAAATGGAAAAGTGAATTTGAAAAAAAAAAAAATGAAAAATGAATGATTTGAACACCCTATTAACTTATCGGACTAGATTGGATACAAATGGCATGCCATAGGATTTGTGATATGATGAGGAGATATTTCTGTATTATATTCTTCGGTTTATCCGAAGAGGCATTTAATGCCTTACTGGTGTGTTTGGGAAGATATGATATATTGGTGTGTTTGGGAGGATATGATATACTGGTGTGTTTGGGAGGATATGATATACTGGATATTGGTGTGTTGGGAGGATTTCATTATTTTGGTGTGATTGGTTGGAATCCGTGTATCCGCCAAAGTCCGAGTCTTGTTAATAGGGATAGATATGAATATTAAGTAAAATTAAAATGAGAATTGATTTCCCTATTAACTTGTCGGACTAGTCGGATATAATTGGCATGCCTTAAGATTTGAGAAGGGATTTGGAGATAATGAAGTTATTATATCCTTCGGAATTATCCGAAGAGGCACTATGTGCTATACTGGTGTGTTTTGGGTGGATTATATTATATTGGTGTGTTTGGTGGATTATCTGAATATGGTGTGTTTTGGAGGATTACATGATTATTCTGGTGTGTTTTGGTTGGATATTCTGGTGTGTTTGGGTTGGAATCCGTGTATCCGTCAAAGTCTGGATTGTTAATAGGGTGAATAACTGAAATGGGAAAATTAAATAAATTTGATTGACCGTACTACAAAAAAAAAAAAAAAGAAAGACATTATGAGTTGAATTGTGAATTGAATTGAAATGTGAGTAAGTTAAGGTTCATGAATTTTCTAAAATATCGAATTATTGATATTGAAATCTGTTGAATAAACAAAATGAGAAAATCGATTGAATTTGATCAGTTGAACTATTGAAAGTATGGAAAAGTGGAATTAGGAATTGAAATGTAAATTGAAATTGAGATATAAAATTGAAAACTTGAACCAAAGGTTCATAATTTGATTAGATAATATAGATGATATATGATGCTATTTGATGAAAGACTATTGTTGAGGTATAAAATTTAAAGTATAAATTAACACATATGACTTATATTATTACATGTTTGATGTCTATTATTTAATAGTAAATGTTAAATTTAAATTATGTGTATAGTAAGTGAAATATGAGGTAAGTGTTATTGTTGAATTAAATGGAAATTGAATTAAGTGATGGATAAGTATTATATTGAATTGTATATTGATGAGAAAGTAAAATTAAATTTAGTTGTGAATAAATTGAAAATGAAATTGGAATGGATATAAATGATAAACTAGATAAATATGTGCACAAAGGAGCTATAGAATTATAGAAATAATGAAGTTCATGATCCAAATAATAAGGAAATTTCGAGGACGAAATTTTTTAGGGGGGAAGAATTGTAACAACCCAATTTTAATAGTGTCGGAACAGTGATTCGAGATCACTAAATCTGAGGAAAAGTTAGAAAATTTTGTTAATCGATAATTATAAGTTAAGTGTGATTTTAGAAATATTTTAAAATTAGTGAATTTTGTGAACTGAAAGAATTAATTAGAAAAATTGGGCCAAAAACGAGGTATTGAGACCTCGAATTTATAAAGTGAGCCATAAATATTTCTAAAATATTTATAGAGTGTCATTAAGTTATTATTAAACTTTCGTTAGAAAATTTTAACGTTTGGGTAGGAAATTAAATGAAAAGGACTAAATTGAAATGAAAGTAAAAGTTCAATTATAGATTAAAAGAAATTATGAAGGGTCAAAATGGTAATTATACCATTTTGTATAGTGAGGCGCTATAACATAGAAAATCTGAGATTTTTAAGGATTATTATTATATTATTATATTATTATATTATATTATATTATTATTATATATATAAACAAACAAAGGAAAGAAAAAAAAGGGGGGAAAGAGAACAGAATAGGCAAAAGAAACAGAGAGCATACGAAACAGGGGAGAAGGAAAGAAAAGAAAAAGGAAAAACTAGGGATTTAAAGCTTGAAGTTTAAATTGGTAAGTCAATCAAGTCCTATCCTCTTAATTTTGATGTTTTAGAAGCTTTAAAGCAAGATTTTGATGAAACTAAGTTGATATTTTGAGAGTTTTTAGGTTTTCAAGTGTAGTTGATGTTGAAGAAAAAGATGAATCAGGGATTAAATTGAATGAAATTTAAGTTAGAATTAGTAAGAGGATTAAATTGTAAAGTATGCTATAAGCTGTGTTAGAGGGATTAATTTGGAAGAAATTAGAAATTAAAGTTTTAATATGAATATTAGATAGTCAAGTTGAATATGGAAGGAATTTAAGAAGAAGCAAAGTATGAATTAAGTTAAGAAAATAAGTAACTTAATCAGGATTAAATTGTAAAATGAGTTATAAGAAAACAGTTTTGGGACAGCAGCAGTAAGGTAACTTGAAAAATCACCAAAATGGTAGAAATGGAATTAGAAGTTGAGTGAGATATGAAATTAAAGCTTATTGAGTCTATTTTCATATGAAAGAAACAGAGAAAGAAAATAAATTCTGTATTTTGAGATATTTAGATTTTGGTAAGACTGGTTCAGAGTGAATTCGAGATCCCCTGTTCTGACTTGGAAAAATCATCAAAAATTGTATAAAAATAATTTGGGAACATAATTTATATGGTTAGATTTCTTAATTAGTCTAGTTTTAGAATAAATAAACTATAACATCATCTGAATTCTATATAAAAAGATAATTAATTTTTAGTGAAGAAGGGTCGGAACTGCCAGACAGCAGAACAGGGGTGAATTTAAAGAATAAAATGTACTAATTGGCTAAATAAAAAATTCTGAAAATTTTATGGCAAGAAGATATGTGAGTCTAGTTTCAGGAAAAATTAACGGTTCTTCATTTGGAGTTCTGTAGCTCTGGAAATAAATAATTTAGTGACTATAACTCAAATGGACAGTTTTGAATATACTTATGAATAATTAATGAAATTATTGATAATGTTACTTATAGCATGTTATATACATAAGGATGTGGAATGGAGAGGAGGAGGAGGAAAATATGTATGAATATTCAGCTAGCATGGCTAATTTGTAATGTTTTAGGCTCAGGGACTAAATTGAATAAAAGTAAAACTTTATGATTAGTTTTGTAAAAATGTTGGAAATGACCAATTTACATGGAATGGATTATTTTATTATTGAAAATTGCAAAATTGAATGAAATTATTAATTTAGATTAAGATCGGTTGAAAATCGATGAAAATAGAAAATTACCAAAATGCCCTTAAATCTTGGTATTTCTGCAAATTTAGCCAGGTAAGTTCGTATAACTTTAATTATGTGATATAAAGAAATATAAGTTGATAGTATGTGAAATATTGATATGATGAATTAACTAATTTATGTTTATGAATAAACGGCAAGAGAATGATATTTATCATTACATGTAAATATGTGATTATCTTTAATATGTAAATAAAAGGTAACTAAATATGTTGAGACGAGAAATAAATTCAAGTAAGACATGAAATGAGAAAAATAAATATGTTTAAGGGATAATATGTTTGATTTTGATTGGTTTCAAATATAAATGCTAGATGAAATAAAATGTCTGATAAATAAATTTGTAATTCCGGTAATGCCTCGTACCCTATTCCGACATCGAATACGGGTAAGGGGTGTTACAATTATGCTATGTTGTAATCAAGTAGGGGTCAAATTGATAAAAATTGTAAAAGTTGTGGGACTAATTTTTTTTTATTGTACCTAATTTTTCAACAGAATTAATGGAAAAAGTTAATGGATGGATAGAATCTGAGCAAATCGAAAGATAGAAGGGTTAATTTTGAGTAAATAAAATTTAAAAAAATTAAATTTGCACAAATCGATAAGTACAAAGACTATCCTCAAATTTGAACCTATTTTATAATCTCTCCTTGATTAAATTGGACAAGTGAGTAATAGTAAACAAAATTTGAGGACATAGGCACACAACCTTTGTAAAGGCTTTATATAACATTCTAACTTCTTTTACTATAACATTCTTTTAGTGTAACAAATATTAGCTATGGCATGTGAAATTCATAAGGGTTGATGAAAGTATAAATATAGAGGTTGATTGTTGAATTTAAAAGAACTATAGTGAATTATCGAAACCAAATAATATTGTAAATATCGAAAGCTATTATTATACTCAAACAATTGTAAGAGACGTAATAGACGATAGTCAGCACGTATTACGTATAATAAATATATACAGACAGTAATCAAGAAAACCAAGAGAATCCAATTTTCAGATTATGCATTACTTCAACATATCTTAACCATAAACAATTTCTTGAGAATCTCATATATTAACTTCATATAGCTTCTTAGTTTCTTTTACCATAACAATTTTTTAATGTAGCAAATATTAACTAAGCATGTGAAATTCATAATGTTGGTGGATGTATATAAACATAGAGGTTGATGTTGAATTTAAAAGAATTATAATGAATTATGGAAACAAAAAAAAAAATTGTAAATATCAAAAGTTATTATTGTACTCGAACAATTGTAAGACACATAAAAGATGATATTCAGAACTTGTTACTTATAATAAATATATACAAATTGTAACGACCCGTTTTTAGTGAAATCAGAACAGTGGTTTTGGGACCACAAACCCTTGTCAAAAAAATTATTTTAATATTATTTTGTGGTTTACAGCATGTTAGAATTATGGTATAAAAATTTCGTTAAGAAATTTTATCGTCTATATGCTCAACTTGTGATAAAGGACTAAATTGTGTAAAGTGCGAAAGTTGGGTTCTATTAGCTAAAAGTGTTAAATAGCTATAGAACATTATAGTGGAGGTCCTTATATGGTAATTAGACCATTAAATGAGATAGTGGATGTGCATGTCATTGTAATTATGAAAGTTTTAAAGTTAGGTAAGGGTAAAATAGTAATTAGGTAATTAAAGACTAAAATAATAAAAGAAAAGATGTCATCTTCCTCCCTTATCCATGCTTCAGCTGAAATTCACCATTAAAAGAGGAGAAATTTTGTTCAAGCCTTTTTACTTGCATGTAAGTGATTTCTTGTCCCATTTTTGTTGATTTTTATGTTTTCGGGACCGTTGTAGCTTAATCTAGATAAATAGAGGACTAATTTGCAATATGATTGAAAGTCTAGGGTTTTTCCATGAGATCGTATTGGTTGTTTTTGAAGTTTATTGGAAAAAAATGAATCTTTGTTGTTAGATAAACAACTTTTGTTAAAGGATTTTTAATGAAATTGTCAAATAGGGGCTAATTTGAGAAATGTGAAAATTTTGTGTTAAATATGTGAAATTGTGAATTGTATGGGCTGTTATGAGCATATAGTAAATTCAACTAGGCTTGGTTAGGGATGAAATTGTATGAATTTCATTTTTCGAGCCTAGGGACTAAATTGTAAAGAGGTCAAATGTTTAGGGGCAAAATGGTAATTTTTTCATAACATGAAATTGGATTAGATTGAGAGAATAATTATTAAATTATTTAAATTTTAATTTTATAGATCAAGAAAAGCTATGTTCAGAATTAAATCGAGGGAATGAAAAAGTAGTGGATTGATTGGTTGACTTACTCCGTGCTAATTCGAGGTAAGTTTGTGAAATTACAGTGCGTATCTATATACTTTATTTGAAACATATGTATGTGAATTGAGTAGTTACAATGTATAATTATCGAAAGCATAAATGATGAAGTTCGAAGAATACCGAGCCTCATTTGAACCTTAGAAATTCGTAGGATACAAATGACATGTCATTAGGGTTACCATTTTGGTTGAGGTCTTGCATGTGTTGCCGACTCACCACAGCTCGTATGAGCTTACCGATTCTTAGCTTGTATGAGCTTATCGTATTTTTGCTCGAATGAGCTTACCGATTATGGCTTGTAAGAGCATACATGTACAGGAATTGACAGATTTATAGTTCAGTACACCTTGGGTGTACTACCTACGTATCTAATAACTTTTCTAAATGGTTCAACGGGCATAGTTTTATTATGAGATGATACAAGTTCGATATGAACAAGCACATGTATTTACATGGAAATGGTTGATATTTGATATATATATATATATATATATATGCACTTACATGGCATACATGTTATATGTACATGTAATTCAATTAAATGATGAATTCATATATGAGTCTCGGTTTTATGTGAATATATGACTAACAAGATTATGGATTGTATGATAAGCTTTGGCCAAATTGAACTGTGTCTTGCTTTGAGTTTCTTATGTAAATTGTAGTCAATTGGTAAGTCTATTACGTATCATACGAACTTACTAAGCTTAATTGCTTACTCCGTTTTAATTTTCGTGTTTTATAGTGATTCTGGAAGCTCGCTCGGTTTGGAAGTTGTCGGAGATCGTATAGCACTATCAAACTCTCATTTTGGTATTTTGGACTTTATATATTTTGTTTAAATGGCATGTATAGGTGTTTGGTTAATGTAGCCTATATGTCTTATTGTGTTTTGGCCATTTAATTTGGCTTGAAAATGGTATATGTTTGGTTATGTAAACATGTATAAATGACCTTATGGTATTTGGTGTATAGTTGCTATGTAAATGCCTTGTTTGTGAATTGGTATTTTGGGTACCAAATGGTTAAAATTGAGATGTGGTATGCATGTTGAATTTAGCCACAATGTCATATATATGTGTTGACCATTTAGGTATATTTTGGAAGCATATTTTGGCATGTTATAAATGGTCCTTTGAGGTACTTAAGAGTATCATGATTGTGTGTGGTATTATAACATGTTATAAACTTGATATTTATTGGTTTTGAATGATCTATTTATGCCATGGTTGTATGAACATTGTTGAGTTTAGGTTGGTACCAAATTGGGTGAGAAGTATAGCTTGGAAAATAGCCTATTTTTGTCCACATGGGCAGAGACACGGGCGTGTGTCTCAGTCGTGTGTGACACACGGTCAGGTGACACGGCCATGTGTCCCCTGATACTTCTATAGAATCAAGTCAGTAGCTTCACACGGCCTAGCACACGGCTTGGCACACGGGCGTGTGGCTTGGCCGTGTGACCCAAGTCAGTGAGTTACACGAGGTCGAACACGGGCTGGGACATGGCCATGTGATCCCATTTTGAATGCTCACATGACCTGAGACACGGGCGTTTCTTTGGCCATGTGAGACACATGGCCTGGGCACACGGGCGTGTGTCCTTTGCACTTTAAAAATTTTCCATGTTTTTCTAAAAATTTCTTAAGTACTAGGTTTAGTCCTGAACCACTTTTAATGTCTATTTAGGGCCATCGAGGGCTCGTAATAGGGACTATACGATTGAATTTGATTGGCTTTTGTTGGATTGATAAATGAACATGAAATGTATAATTGTTTGAGTTATAAGTCTAATAATACTCTGTAACCCTGTTCCAGCGTTGGATTCGGGTTCGGGGCGTTACACAAATATTGATAGCTAAATTCAATTAACGACACAGAGAAGAGAAAATCCAGTTTCTAGATACGTAGTGCTTTAACATATCTCAACAATAAACACTTTCCTAAGAATTTGATACCTTTACATCTAATTTTTTTTGTCTCAATCTGCAAATTAGTTCACTGAACACAAAAGTTAAATCCAAAATTGTCAACTTCTCACTCCCTATATAAACTTGAATATGTAGCCTCTTATTTTCACATCAATTCAATTGCAAGTTGTTTGCTAATAGTAAGTGAGCAACAACATTGCCTCTTCAAGGTATAGGCATAGATACTCAACATTGCCTCTTCATGGTATAGGCATAGATGCTCTTTCTTTTTCTCCATTTGTGAACAGTTTGAGCAAAGTAGTTTCTAGTTTCTTGTAGTTTAAGTAATTAAATTTGGTCTTGTTTTATATTGGATTTTTGTACTTGTTATTCAATAACATGTTTTAATCTTAGGAATCCATGGCACTGGCTTTAGTTTCAGGTGATCAACCATCGGACAAGGATAATTGGGACAATGGAAAACTAGCACGCAAGCGACAACTAATTGTTCTAAGGAACACGTAAGAGAAAATCCCTTTCCAAGATTAGAACCTCAGGCTTCCAGTTTGAAGTTCATGTTTTAACAGTTGGGATGTCTCGTTGACTTGTCCAGTCTTATTCTGCATTTAACTATTAGTTCAATAATTACATAGAAATTAAAAAATGACTTCATTGCCCATGCAAAATGCCTAAATAGTCATGCTGATAAACATTGATCAGTTGAGATGGAGGGGAATTGAACCGATGCAATCCAAAACCATGTCCATGTAGCAGCTTCACCATTCCATCTGCCAATTGATTCCTCTCTCCATAAACATGTTAAAATGAAACCTCCCACGGTCGCTCACACGAGGACTTTATATCCCGCATAAGCCGAATACTGCTTTTGCCTTCATGAACTGTCGTAACCAACTGCACCGCCTCAATGCTATTGCACGCAGTCCCAAGTCCCCAAAGCTCTGCTTCGAGTTCATTACAAGTTTCCAAGAAGCGAGTGTAATATCCTTAAATCGGGGTCTCTGCATTTTGATTGTGTTTGCGTGTGATGTCGTGTCAGCTGTGTTGGTTTGGTATGTTTTGGGGTCTAGGCATGACCTCGGGATTAGTCCTGGGTCATGGCGAAAATTTTGTTTTAGCACTTAAGGAAAAGGAGCTAGGGGAATTAAGGGTTAAAAGAATTTATTGGAGGTTTTAGACACAAGAATTACCTTGGTAAAGTGGCAAGGGGGCGCTACTCAGGTACAAGGGAGGTGACGTCACAGGGAGCAAGGAGGACCTTGGTTCGAGCTGCAGAAATCCCTTCCTGCTATTTATTTTTGACGCCACAGGCAAGGAGTGGAGTGCTCAGGATGGACTCTCTTGGATGGATGAGGATTGAGTCAACTTGTTTGAAATGGATGAAGAGGAGAGATTATAGGAATTTGACTCATTCAAATTCGATTGAATGAGTGGATAAGAGGAATTTAAGGAGGGATAAGGGGGACGACATGTGTTTGAAGGGAGTAGGTTGTGTTTAGCCGAATTTTTAGGTGTAGTGTGAGCTTGGGGAAGCAATCGGTTGGTGCTTGAGAAGGGGGTGCCGAATGTTCTTAGTAGCCTTGGGAGGGTGCATTTTCGGCTAGTTGGGAGAGTCTCTTCTTTTGCGTTTAGAGTCATAAACTGAAACCCTTCTCTTCTTTTTGTTTTGGTAGTCGAACCTTCCCACTTGAATCCATTCTTTTCTCCCATTGATTGTAGCAAGAACCGAAACCTCAATTGCACCCCTCTCAATCTCTCTTTTCTCTTTTCGGCATTTCAGGTACTTGGCCGAACCATCCTTGTTTTTCTTTGTAAAAGCCGAAACTCAAGTGGCCATTCTTCCTCTTTTCTTTTCGGTTCTCTTTGGTTAGCCTACATTGTCGAAATCACCTTGCTCACTTCCTTTCTTCCTATTTTGATCATAGCCGAAACCAACAACCCCACCTTTATTCGACACCTTTTTTCTCTCTTTCAAATCCCCTTGTGCCGAAACTTCATCCACTCTTCCTTGCCGAAATTAATCCTATTCCATCTTCTTCCATCTTTTCCTTGTTTTGAAAAGCCGAAACCGTGGGAGTCTCTTCTTCTCTTCTTTCAGTGATTGGCCGAATACTTTGCTCATTAGCCCTCTTCTCTTGCGTTTTCTTTTTGTCATATCAAGTGCCGAATCTATCTTGTTCATTTGGATTAGCCGAATCTCCTGTAGCCGAAACCTTTAACATCAATAGGAAGGAGTGCAGCCCGAATCAGTGGATCTTTGGGATTTGATTGCCGATCTAGGTAAGGTTTTAACATGTCAAGATCTATTTCTTATTCTTTCAGAAGCCAAAGGCTAATCACCTGTGTGTCTTAGTGCTAGCCGATTGCAAGGGAGATCATCACGTAGTTTCGGGATTTGGTTGGGAACCAAATCGGCGTTAAGGTAAGGAGCTATTTTCATGTGACATATCCTTCGGGATTTCTATTTGGGGCCGAATGGTTTTTTTTAGTTACTAATTAGGTGTTGGCCGATTGTAGGAAAGTGGAAAGCAACGTTTCGGGATTTCGTTAGTTTCGTGTAGTTTCGGGATTCTTACCTAAATCTGCGATTAGTCAGGTGTGTAACACTTACACACTTTATTAGTATAATATGCCTATTATGTTACTGTTATAGCTAATGAAATCGGTGATTATGCCTTGTGGGCATGAGCTTGGATTCCGAGTAAGTCCCCTGTTATGTGATTTTTGATATAACTCATCATGTTTTGTTCAATGCTATGCTATGCGTTATTGCATAATTACATGATATTATGACACGTATGATATGGACATGATGATGGGATTGATGAGAGGAAGGGGGATGATTTATTTGGACTGTCACCAGTGGTTTTGACCACAAGATGGGTTGGCCCCATCACTTGATTTGTGACTACGGTCACCAGTGGTTTTGACCATACTATTATTATTTGTGACTAGTCCCAGTGGTTTTGACCACCAGTTGTTTTGACCACACTTATGATATTTGTGACTACGGTCACCAGTGGTTTTGACCACATATGGATATTGTGACTCGTCCCAGTGGTTTGGTACCACAGTGGGTTGGCCCCACATGATTATTACGGGATTGTCATCAGTGGTTTTGACCACACGATGGGTTGGCCCCATCATTTGATTTGTGACTACGGTCACCAGTGGTTTTGACCACACCGATATATATTTGTGACTTCGGTCACCAGTGGTTTTGACCACATGGGGTAGATAACGGAGTACGGATGGTTAGGTTATGGGTTGCATGATTTGCATGTTTTGCTGATGATCTGTGTAAGTGCTTGAACTATCGGGTTGGGGATTTATACACTGAGTCTCGGTGACTCACCCCTTCCCTTATATTTTGCAGATGAGGCATAGATCTCGGGTATGGAGCCAGGGAGGACTCGAGGTGGCCATGCAAATTTTTTTCGGGTTTTTGACTTTAACTTATTATCTCGGTTTATTTATTTACCTTAAATTTGGTTTTGGTTTTGTAATAAGGCCGCTAAATATTATTTTGGGTTTTATTATTTGCTTTTATTTTGATTATATTATACATATGTTGGATGTATTGAATTGTTTAATAACCGGTAAAAAAAACAATGTTTTTAAAACTATATCTCTTCGGGTTTTTCAAACGTTACCATCGAGTAATAGAGTTCACAAAATAATAAGGTAACTTGGATGTTTTTTTTTTTATAACTCTAATTTTCAAACCACTCTAAAGGCAAATGGTTTTAAACTTGATTGTACCCATCGCATTCAGTTTTAATAAGTATCCAACGTTTTCTAAAATCGATAATAACAAATGGGTTTTCAATCACGAGTTTTCCAAGTATTACGACAACTACTAAACAACCTCAACATCATTTATTACTGAGTTTTCTGAGCTCTAAAGCCATAAAAGAGTCTTCTTTAAAAATTATCCGACAAACTTATGTTTTCAAACTGTTTTCACTCCGTAACATACCAGATTCGGTCGTGGTGTGTTGACCGGGTTTGGGGGTGTTACAATTGTGGTATCAGAGCCAGATTCAACAGCTCGGCTGTGGGCCCGAGGCCCAAAATGTTTTAAAATAGATCATGAAAGGCTTTTATGGGAAAAAGAATAGTGGTGAAACCATGGCACCGAGTCTCCGGCACCAATCCGCCCAGGTAAGTACCCCAAACTATTGCTTTCTAATATGATTATATGATTATGATGATAATGGCATGACTGAATAGTAGTAGGAACTACTCTAGAGACTTAAACTATAGGATGAATGTACCCGCGAAACAACCCCTTATTAAACTTTTCATAAGACTGTGCTTTAACAGACAGTGGAATAAAAGTCTAACGTATAAAACTATTAATCAGCTGGAATATATCGGTAGATATGAGTGCACGTGGACGTGGGCGTAACACTCGTGGACGAGGTAGGGGTAGGATGACGGTCTCGGAACCAGTAGGGTCCGGACATGGTTCGGAAAACGAGGTACCACCGCCGCCAGCTGTAGGCGCGGAATATCAAGATCAGACGGGTGGTAATGATGCGGTGTCACAGGCTATGCTGCGGTGCTAGAAAGGGTTGTGAGTGCAGGTGTTGGAACAGGAGCTCGGAAATCGGTGACCGAGCGACTTAAAGCTAATGGTGCGGAGGTATTCAGAGGTGTATCTGGCGTGGCACCTAGTACGGCGGAATATTGGTTGGAGGCGACGGAACGCATCATGGATGACCTGGATTTTTCAGCTGAGGAAAAGCTGAAAGGCATAGTATCTCTGCTGCGAGATGAGTCATATCAGTGGTGGCTCACAGTTAGGGACGGAGCAATGGCGGATGTCCTCACTTGGGAATTCTTTAGGACAGCCTATCAGAGGAAATACATAGGGGCTAGTTATGTTGATGCGCAGCGCAGGGCGTTCTTGAACTTGGTCCAGGGTAATAAGACTGTAGCGGAATATGAGGCAGAATTTCTCCGATTGAGTCGGTATGCTCGGGGTATTGTGGGTACAGAGCATGAGCGATGTGTCGATTTGAGGATGGGCTGACAGACGAGCTGCGAATGATAATTGCCCCACAGCAGAAGCGAGAGTTTGCTGTTTTAGTGGAGAAGGCCAAGGTGGCTGAGGGGGTAAAACAGTCTGTAAGGCGGAATCAGGATAAGAGTTGGAATAAAAGGAGTTCTGGGTTATCTGGGTTTGCCGGGAATCAGCAGAAGAGGGTTAGATATAGTGGGCCGAATCAAGCTGTTAGGCCTGCTGCTGCTAATACTCAGTGGCCGCCACGGTGTGCTCGGTGTGGAAAGTCTCACACGGGAGAGTGTTGAACTGGTAACAGGGGATGCTTTGAGTGTGGATCGATGGGGCATCGAGTTAGGGATTGTCCACAGAGATCAGCTAGGCTGCAGTCTGAGGATCAGAATTGTGTGCAGTTTAGGAGGGATAATCAGCAGTCACAGAGGGGACGTGGTTTAGTCAGGAGAGGTAATGGCTCTGGTAGAGGCCGTGGAGCACCGGGCAGAGGCGCAGGTGGTACAGAGGTGAGACAGCCTGGGTTAGTCTACGCAGCGAGGCGTCGAGAGGAGGGGGATGCACAGGACATCATAACTGGTACGTTCTTAATTTTTGAAGTACCTTATAATGCTTTAATTAATGTTGGTTCGACGCACTCGTATGTTGCTAGTAGCATAGTGGAAACCCTGAACTTAGACTCTAAGATTACTTCTAGGAAGATGACAGTGATAAGCCCTCTAGGTCACTCTATAGAAGTAAGTAAACTGTATAAGGATGTACCCCTAGAACTTCAAGGGGTCGTGTTTTTGGCTGACTTGATGGAACTGCCATTTGGGGAGTTCGATCTGATTCTCGGGATGGATTGGCAAGTTAAGTATCAAGCTAGTTTGGATTGCGCAGCTAAACGCATGGTGTTGAAGACCATGGAAGGTGATGAGGTGGTAATGATAGGTAATAGGAGAGATTACTTATCTAATGTTGTCCCTGCACTGAAGGCTGAGAAAATGGTTAGGAAGGGTTGTGAAGCATTTTTGGTGCATGTTTGTGCCTTGGAAGCTAAGGATGCAGCTGTGAAGAATGTCCGAACTGTGGGAGAATTTGCAGATGTATTTCCAGAGGAACTCCCGGGACTACCTCCTGACCGCGAGGTTGAGTTCGGTATAGACTTGTTACCCGGAACCGCGCCAGTATCTATTGCTCCATATAGGATGGCGCCAAAAGAATTGGTGGAGTTAAAGGCTCAGATTCAGGAATTGTTGGACAGAGGTTTCATCCGGCCGAGTGTATCGCCTTGGGGAGCTCCAGTGCTTTTTGTTAAGAAGAAGGATGGTACAATGCGGATGTGTATAGACTACCGCCAGCTAAACAAGTTGACAATCAAGAACAAGTATCCGTTGCCCAGGATTGATGACTTGTTTGATCAACTCAAGGGTGCATCAGTTTTCTCTAAGATCGACCTTAGGTCGGGGTATCATCAGCTCAAAGTGAAGGAGGCTGATATTCATAAGACGGCATTTCGTACTCGGTATGGACACTACGAGTTTCTGGTAATGCCTTTCGGTTTGACCAATGCACCGGCAGCATTCATGGATATAATGAATCGGGTGTTTTAGCCGTATTTGGATCGATTTGTCGTGGTGTTTATAGACGACATTTTGGTGTACTCGAAGTCTGAGGAGGAACATGACGCGTACTTCGGGTGGTTCTGCAGGTTTTGAGGGAGAAGGAGTTATTCGCCAAGTTTAGTAAGTGTGAGTTCTGGATTAAGGAGGTGACTTTCTTGGGTCATGTAGTATCAGCTGAGGGGATTAGGGTGGATCCTCGGAAGATCGAGACAGTGTTGGATTGGAAATCACCTAATTCGGTTGCAGATATTCGAAGTTTTCTGGGTTTGGCAGGATACTACAGAAGGTTTGTAGAAGGGTTTTCTTTGATTGCAGCGCCGTTGACTAAGCTGTTGAGAAAAGGGGTTCTGTTTGTGTTGGACTGAGAAACATCAAGAGAGTTTCGATAAGTTGAAGAAGATTCTGACTGAAGCTCCGGTTTTAATTTAGCCTGAGGCAGGAAAGGAATTCACGGTCTATTGTGATGCATCACATACTGGCTTAGGGTGTGTGCTGATGCAAGATGGAAACGTGGTAGCGTATGCATCTCGGCAGTTGAGGCCTCATGAAGGTAACTATCCGACACATGACTTGGAGTTGGCTGCAGTGGTTTTCGCCTTGAAGATTTGGAGGCATTACTTGTATGGGGAGAAGTCGATAGTGTATACGAATCATAAGAGTCTGAAGTACCTCTTGACTTAGAAGGATTTAAATTTGAGACAGCGGATTCTTCAGGAAGCTCATAGCAGCCCATACGCTATGCATCCTGGAGGCAGTAAGATGTACCGTGACTTAAGGGAACAGTTCTGGTGGCCAGGTCTTAAACAGGAAGTAACTGAGTTTGTGGGCAAGTCAAGGCTGTGCATCAGTTACCGTCAGGACTGTTGCAGCCGGTAAGAATTCTGCAGTGGAAGTGGGAAAGGATTACGATGGATTTCGTCAGTGGGCTTCCCCTTACGCCCAGCAAGAAGGACTCAGTTTGGGTAATTGTGGATCGTTTGACTAAGTCAGCTCACTTCATACCGATAAGGGTTGATTATTCACTTCAGAAGTTAGCCAAGTTGTATGTGGCGGAGATAGTACGGTTGCATGGAGTGCCTGTGTCAATCATTTCGGATAGGGATCCCAGGTTCACGTCGAGGTTCTGGAAAGCTTTGCATCAGGCTTTAAGTACAAGGTTGGATTTTAGCACAGCTTTTCATCCGCAGTCTGATGGACAGTCTGAAAGGGTAATTTAGATTCTGGAAGATATGTTAAGGGGCTGTGTTCTGGATTTCAGCGGTAGTTGGGAGGAGTACCTACCTTTGGCAGAGTTCGCTTATAACAATAGTTATCAAGCGAGTATTCAGATGGCACCATATGAGGCACTATATGGAGGGAAATGTCATACTCCGACGTGTTGGACAGAACTGGGTGAACGACGTATGTTGGGTCCGGAGTTGGTGGCTAAAACAGAGGATAAAGTTAAGGTGATTCGGGCTCGTCTTAAGGAAGTGTCGGACAGGTAGAAGTCTTACGCCGATTTTAAGCGCAGGGATAGTAAGTATGCAGTGGGTGATAAGGTCTTTCTGAAGGTGTCGCCCTGGAAGAAAGTATTGAGATTCGGTCGGAAGGGCAAGCTAAGCCCTAGATTTATTGGGCCGTATACGGTGTTGAAGCGAGTAGGACCGGTAGCTTATCAGCTTGAGTTGCCAGCAGAATTGAGTCAGATTCATGACGGCTTTCATGTTTCAATGCTTAGGCGCTATCGATTAGATCCGTCACATGTTGTGCCAGTGGAGGAGTTAGAGGTGAGTCCTGATTTGTCTTTCGAGTAGGAACCGGTACGGATCTTGGATCGTGATGTCAAGGTTCTGCGTCGGAAGTCAGTTCCCTTGGTGAAAGTATTATGGCGGAACCATGGTACGGAGGAGGCCACGTGGGAGCCAGAGGATGTGATGCGGCAGCAATACCCTCAACTCTTCTGACCAGGTAATTTCGAGGCCGAAATTATTTTAAGAGGGGTAGAACTGTGATATCCTTAAATCGGGGTCTCTGCATTTTGATTGTGTTTGCGTGTGATGTCGTGTCAGCTGTGTTGGTTTGGTATGTTTTGGGGTCTAGGCATGACCTCGGGATTAGTCCTGGGTCATGGCGAAAATTTTGTTTTAGCACTTAAGGAAAAGGAGCTAGAGGAATTAAGGGTTAAAAGAATTTATTGGAGGTTTTAGACACAAGAATTACCTTGGTAAAGTGGCAAGGGGGCGCTACTCAGGTACAAGGGAGGTGACGTCACAGGGAGCAAGGAGGACCTTGGTTCGAGCTGCAGAAATCCCTTCCTGCTATTTATTTTTGACGCCACAGGCAATGAGTGGAGTGCTCAGGATGGACTCTCTTGGATGGATGAGGATTGAGTCAACTTGTTTGAAATGGATGAAGAGGAGAGATTATAGGAATTTGACTCATTCAAATTCGATTGAATGAGTGGATGAGAGGAATTCAAGGAGGGATAAGGGGGACGGCATGTGTTTGAGGGGAGTAGGTTGTGTTTAGCCAAATTTTTGGGTGTAGTGTAAGCTTGGGGAAGCAATCGGTTGGTGCTTGAGAAGGGGGGTGCCGAATGTTCTTAGTAGCCTTGGGAGGGTGCATTTTCGGCTAGTTGGGAGAGTCTCTTCTTTTGCGTTTAGAGTCATAAACCGAAACCCTTCTCTTCTTTTTGTTTTGGTAGCCGAACCTTCCCACTTGAATTCATTCTTTTCTCCCATTGATTGTAGCAAGAACCGAAACCTCAATTGCACCCCTCTCAATCTCTCTTTTCTCTTTTCGGCATTTCAGGTACTTGGCCGAACCATCCTTGTTTTTCTTTGTAAAAGTCGAAACTCAAGTGGCCATTCTTCCTCTTTTCTTTTCGGTTCTCTTTGGTTAGCCTACATTGCCGAAATCACCTTGCTCACTTCCTTTCTTCCTACTTTGATCATAGCCGAAACCAACAACCCCACCTTTATTCGACACCTTTTCTTCTCTCTTTCAAATCCCCTTGTGCCGAAACTTCATCCACTCTTCCTTGCCGAAATTAATCCTATTCTATCTTCTTCCATCTTTTCCTTGTTTTGAAAACCCGAAACCGTGGGAGTCTCTTCTTCTCTTCTTTCAGTGATTGGCCGAATACTTTGCTCATTAGCCCTCTTCTCTTGCATTTTTTTTTGTCATATCAAGTGTCGAATCTATCTTGTTCATTTGGATTAACCGAATCTCCTGTAGCCGAAACCTTTAACATCAATAGGGAGGAGTGCAGCCCGAATCAGTGGATCTTTGGGATTTGATTACCGATCTAGGTAAGGTTTTAACATGTCAAGATCTATTTCTTATTCTTTCAGAAGCCGAAGGCTAATCATCTGTGTGTCTTAGTGCTAGCCGATTGCAAGGGAGATCATCACGTAGTTTCAGGATTTGGTTGGGAACCAAATCGGCGCTAAGGTAAGGAGCTATTTTCATGCGACATATTCTTCGGGATTTCTATTTGGGGCCGAATGGTTTTTTTTAGTTACTAATTAGGTGTTGGCTAATTGTAGGAAAGGGGAAAGCAACGTTTCGGGATTTCGTTAGTTTCGTGTAGTTTCGGGATTCTTACCTAGATCTGCGATTAGTCAGGTGTGTAACGCTTACACACTTTATTAGTATAATATGCCTATTATGTTACTGTTATAGCCAATGAAATCGGTGATTATGCCTTGTGGGCATGAGCTTGGATTCCGGGTATGTCCCCTGTTATGTGATTTTTGATATACCTCATCATGTTTTGTTCAATGCTATGCTATGCGTTATTGCATGATTACATGATATTATGACACGTATGATATGGACATGATGATGGGATTGATGAGAGGAGGGGGGATGATTTATTTGGATTGTCACCAGTGGTTTTGACCACAAGATGGGTTGGCCCCATCACTTGATTTGTGACTACGGTCACCAGTGGTTTTGACCACACTATTATTATTTGTGACTAGTCCCAGTGGTTTTGACCACCAGTGGTTTTGACCACACTTATGATATTTGTGACTACGGTCACCAGTGGTTTTGACCACATATGGATATTGTGACTCGTCCCAGTGGTTTGGTACCACAGTGGGTTGGCCCCACATGATTATTACGGGATTGTCATCAGTGGTTTTGACCACACGATGGGTTGGACCCATCATTTGATTTGTGACTACGATCACCAGTGGTTTTGACCACACCGATATATATTTGTGACTTTGGTCACCAGTGGTTTTGACCACACTGGGTAGATAACGGAGTACGGATGGTTAGGTTATGGGTTGCATGATTTGCATGTTTTGCTGATGATCTGTGTAAGTGCTTGAACTATCGGGTTGGGGATTTATACACTGAGTCTCGGTGACTCACCCCTTCCCTTATATTTTGCAGATGAGGCATAGATCGCGGGTATGGAGCCGGGGAGGACTCGAGGTGGCCATGCAAATTTGTTTTCGGGTTTTTGACTTTAACTTATTATATCGGTTTATTTATTTACCTTAAATTTGGTTTTGGTTTTGTAATAAGCCCGCTAAGTATTATTTTGGGTTTTATTATTTGCTTTTATTTTGATTATATTATACATATGTTGGATGTACTGAATTGTTTAATAACCGATAAAAAAAACAATGTTTTTAAAACTATATCTCTTCGGGTTTTTCAAACGTTACCATCGGGTAACAGAGTTCACAAAATAATAAGGTAACTTGGATGTTTTTTTTTTTATAACTCTAATTTTCAAACCACTCTAAAGGCAAATGGTTTTAAACTTGATTGTACCCATCGCATTCAGTTTTAATAAGTATCCAACGTTTTCTAAAATCGATAATAACAAATGGGTTTTCAATCACGAGTTTTCCAAGTATTACGACAACTACTAAACAACCTCAACATCATTTATTACTGAATTTTCTGAGCTCTAAAGCCATAAAAGAGTCTTCTTTAAAAATTATCCGACAAACTTATGTTTTCAAACTGTTTTCACTCCGTAACATACCAGATTCGGTCGTGGTGTGTTGACCGTGTAATATCTGGGATATAGGAGTTATGCATTTTAACTTAATTATATGTGGTAGCATGCCTATGTGTGGTTGGAGTGTGTTTTGGGGGTTTCGGGAACTTTAGAATGTAGGAGAATGCCTTAGAAAAATATTGGATTTTAAGTCTTGAAGTGGAGCTAAGCAAGCTAGCCCTTAAGAAAACTTGTATGAGGAATGGGACACAAGTGACCAGCTGGCAAAGTAGCAAGGGAGGCACCACTTAGGGCCTTGGAAGGTGACGCCACAAGCAGTGGAAGGGGGCTTAGGTTCGAGCAGGAAGGGAAGCATTTGGAGCTTTTATTTTGCTGCAAGGAGGAGCAATGGTGGACGGCACAAGGACTTCAAGTGGATGAGGATGAGACTTGGTCATATTCTTTTAAAAATTCGGCTAAAGGGAGGAGATAAGTGTTGACTCATTCAAATTATTTTGAATGAGTAAAGAAGAAGAAAAATAGGAGAAAAGCAAGGGGGAGCTAGAGTTTGAGTGATAGCCGAACTCAGGAGAGGGGAGTGAGTTGAGGCACATTTGGTCATGCAAGGGGGGCTAGGTGCCGAAATGCTTAAGGTCATCAAAGTGCCATTTTCGTCACTTTCTAGTGCCGATTTCCAACTTCATTCCCTCCTAAACTTTCACCTTTTTCTTTCATAATCAAACCCCACCAAAATTCACTCTTTTGCCTCTCATTTAGACCTTGGCCGAATCATCCAAAGACCATTAGGGTCAATTGCCTTTTCTTCTTTTTCTTAATTGTTTAAGGGTAAGCCGAATCTACCATCTTCTCTTCTCTTCTTTTCTTTTTATTGTGCTTAGGCCGAACCTCTCTCTCCCAAAGTTCACCATTGCCGCAACCTCTTCAACCCAAAACACCACCATTGCCGAATCTCCCTAAACTTCATCCCTTTTCTTCTTATTTGTTAAGGTCGAATATTCCTTTGGACATAAAAGCCGAATCTCATCAAACTTCAATTTCTTCTCTTCTTCTTTTCACAATCCATCAAAAGCCGAAAGCACAAGTAAGCCTAACCGATTTCTTCATCTATTTCTCCTTCAAAGTCGATCACTCTCCAAGTAGCCGAATCTCTCTGTGTTCCCAAGCAAGGGTGAAATCGATCTCAGCGTTAGGGGTAAGGATCAACTGTCATTCGTTGTTCATTCTTTTTTTTTTTTTGGATTAGCTGAAAATTGGGAATCTAATCCCTTTTATTCTCCTTGGCCGAAATCTTGAAGGGGGATTTCGAGATTTATTTGTAGCTGACTACAGGGGGAGATCTTTCGGGATTTTGAGATCTAAGGTAAGCAAGTGTAACCATAGGCCGAAGGCCATTTATTGTGATCATCAAATGTTAGAATCGAATCTAACATATACTATGTAGGGATTTCGACAGACTCCATAGACAAGTGACGATTTCGGGATTTAGATGAGCAAGGTAAGTGATATTAAAGTATTCGGCTAAAGGCCATGTTGTCTATTAAGGTTGGCCGATTCTGACTATGACCTTTTAGGGGCAAAATGACAGGGATTAGGAGAGGTCTCGGGGTTCAGATCTTTTCGGTAAGGTGTTTAAGTTAAAAACAACGTTCGTTTAAGATCCCGTATTTTAGTTAACCGGGTTTTCTGATTAAGTGTGCGTCAATGGATGCGAGTACCAGTAAAGGGGAGAAAGGGATAGTGCCTACCCCTAAGTTCAAGAAACGCTTGGTTTCTGCTGTTCGTAATTGGCCACCGGGGTGTGGGCCAGCGTCGGAAAGGGATAAGCAATTCACTGTTATCCCTGCTAGTGAGAGTGTCGGTATCGATAGTATCGTGCTTACAGTTATCAGGTGTGTAGCCTACCCTAAATTTCCGATAGATTGATAGTATTAATGATAGCATGTGTTAATAAGAAATCTGTGTGAATATGGCTATGGGTACCATACTGTGGTACGATGCATTCAGGTACGTAAACCCCTTAATATACTCAGTTAATGATGTTATAAGTATGGATTTGAGATAAGTATGATTCTGTTATGACTCTGGGGTATATGGCATGATATTTGAATAATATGTATGTTGCATGGGCATATGGGTGATTTTGATAAAGGGGAAGTGTTCTGGTGGTTTTTACCACATTATCCGGTGACTTATGTCACAATATTATGTATCCGGTGACTTCGGTCACATATTATGATTCCGGTGACTCTGTCACAATTATCCGGTGGCTATGCCACAAATTATAAGGGCGATGTGCAGTTGACTGCAGCGACTGCCTTCGATGGTGTGTAGCGGATGGAGGGTCGATTTAGTAATCCCCACGGTGTGATTGGCAGGTACGGGTGGTGTGTAGAGGATGGATATCTAGGTGGGTTCGGGATTGCATTTCATTTTATATGTATATGTGATTTAATCTGTCGTTATCTGATTTGCTAAGTTATGGGCTTATGACTAAATGTGATTAAAATGGGCTTTGCCAAAATGTTATCGCTAAGGCTATAATCGATTGGGCTTTTAGTGTACTGTTACACATTGAGTCTGTTGACTCACCCCTCGTGGGATATCTTTTTCAGGTGACGCTTAGCGTGATGGACCGGGTCAGCGAGGACTACGTGGTGGCCATTGCTCAACTCAGTATTTCGGTTTTCCTTTTAATTAAACTTACTACGTTTTCTTTTATTATTTCGGGATTTATTTTGGGTTATGTTTTTGTAATAAGGCCACCATTAGCTGTGCTATTTATACGCTTTAAATTTTATTCTGCTACGATCAACTTCAACTAAATAATTAAATATTTTTGATAACCGAATTAAATTGTTTTGACACCTAAATACCTATGGTTTTCAACTTAATAATAAGTTCTAAATCCGGTTCTTCTTTTGATTTATAAATTTTCTAAAATCATAAAGATAACGTTTTAATAAGATACAAACTTAAATCACAACACGGTTTTCAACAAGAACATACTTCAAATTTATTTTTCTTCGAAATCAACATGTTTTCCAACATAGCAAAAATGAGTTTTTCTCAAGGAGCATGCCAAATCTGGTCGGGGTTTGTGGGCCGGGTTTGGGGTGTTTCAGACCGGGTTTGGGGGTGTTGTAGCGAGAATAGCCTAGCAACCTGTAACAGCCCCTAACCCTAAACCGTCACCGGAACAGGGTTACAAGGTATTACCAGACATATCAGACAATTTACTAATTACTCACAAATAAAATAACATTCATAGTATAATTTAATAATTAAATCCCTATATTGGACTCTCAATGCCTAAAGCATATATTAAAAGTAGAATGGAACTTGTTCAATCATTCTAGAATTTTTTTTTATAAAAATTTCGGCAGCATTTCTGCTTATTTTCACCTAAATCCCCCTGCAAATTCAAATCAAAACAACCAATACCAAATTATCATTTTATAACTTTATATCATTTTCCTCATCCAAAACATTATAATCATTTAAGTACAACCAAAATCATCTAACTTAAGTATATATATATTTATAATTCATATAACTATCTAGTACATGCCACTTAACAAAAGGAAGAAATTCATCACCAAAATCCTCTTGTTGGAGTCGGGTTTGATTTGGATGCTGGATCGGATCAGAAAATCTACTAACCTGCGCATGGAAAACAAACCGTACGCTGAGTATTGGAATTACTCAGTGGTATTATCACAATTCAATTTATAACAATGATCAAATATCGTAAACATACTTAGATAAATAACACATTATACCTATAATTTATACTAAGTTATTATATTTCCAATGTAACAATTTTAATCTTTGAATTAATATCTCATCCATAGAATTCCAATTGTTCATGAACCTTTGGTTCATCTCTCAATCACATATAACTACTCAATTCACATTTCAATAGGAACCATTCATGAACTTTGATTCATGCCATCAATCACATAGCATAATTTCATTTCACAATATCTCTTTAACTATTCATTCAGAGGTTCAAATAATCAAATTCATATGATTTTCTCATTTCACATAATTACCCCTATTAACATGACTCGGACTTTGGCAGATACTCGGATCCAACCAAACACACCATACTGGCACCCAGTGCCTAATCGGATAGTTCGAAGCAATATAGTGACACCCAATGTCTCATCGGCCTAGCCGAAGTAAAGTGGTACCCAGTACCTTATTGAATCTATTCGAAGTAAATAATATGACACCCAGTGTCTCATCGACTCAAGGTCGAAGAATCCCTGAACACTTCCAATCCTATGGCATGCCAATTATATCTGACTCAGCCCGACTAGTTAATAGGGTAATTAAATCACATATCCATATCACTTTCACTTTCATTTTCAACTGATCATAATCATTTGGATTCAATTCATACATATTATTAATGCAATCTCAATCTCAACCTCAATCTCAAATCACTTCCAATTTTAATTTCACAAATTAATTCAATACACCTTTCATTTCAATCATATGTAGTTCAATTTTTAATTCAATACTAACACATATTCATCAATTAAGTCCAAGTCATATTCAATTCAAACATCAATACTTACCTAAATTTCATTTTTCATACACATACATTGAAATTAAACATGCAATTATAAATAACTTGAATTATGATAATACAAACCGATAATTTCTCGAGCTACTCCTCGATCACTTTTTCCTTCCCCTTCGTATTAGACGTCTCGGTTTCCTTGTTTGCTACGAAAATAATTACAACAATTTACATTATTAATTATAGCATTAAATTACAACAAATAATTGAATTTTATTCAATTCCTACCCTTTCTCTTCATTCCACATTCTTTGTACACAATTCTATTATTTACTTATAAGTTCTTTCAAGGCTATTTACCTGAGTCATTGTCACTAAATTATCTATATCTTGAGTTATAGAATTCCAAATCAACATCCGTAAATTTTTCTATGAAACTAGACTCACATATCCTCTTACCATAAAATTTCAGAATTTTTGATTTATCCAATAAGTATAGTTTATTCTTTAAAATCACCCCTGCTCTGTTGTCTGACAGTTCCGACCACTCTTTACTAAAATTTAATTATCTTTTTATACAGAATTCAAATGATGTTCTAGTTTATTTCTTCTAAAAATAGACTCATTAAGGAATATAACCATATAAATTATATCCCATAATTATTTTTTTTAAAATTGTTAATGATTTTTCCAAGTCAGAACAGGGGAGCTCGAAATCACTCTAAACTAGTCTCACAAAAATCTAAATATCTCAAAATACAAAATTCTTTACTTTCCCTGTTTCTTTCATATGAAAATAGACTCAATAAGCTTTAATTCCACTTATACGATTTTTAGTGATTTTTCAAATTTACTCTACTGCTGCTGTCCCAAAACTGTTTTCTTATAGCTTATTTTACAATTTAATCCTAATTAAGTTTACTTATTTTCTTAACTTGAATTTCTATCAATTTAACCCTTAATTCATCATTTTCTTCAACATAAACAATGTCTAATAATTAACTATCTTTCAAAATATCAACTTATCTTCATCAAAACCTTGTTTCATGGCTTCTAAAACATCAAAATTAAGTAAAAATGGCTAAACTGACTTACCTATCAACTTCCAAGCTTCAAACTTTCAATTTTTCCTTTCTTCTTTCTTTTCTTTCCTTCCTTCTTTCCTTCTCTGTTTCGTTTGCCTATTCTGTTTCTTCTCTTTTATTTCTTTGCTTTACTATATAATATAATATTATATTAATAAAGTTATCTAATAATAATATATTTTAACACATAAAAATCTTAGATTTTATGCTTATGCCGCCTCAAGTTTGGCAATTGGCATAATTTCCTCTTTAGTCCTTTTTATTTTCTATAATCTTTAATTAGACTTTCACTCTTTATTCAATTTGGTCCTTTTTCCTAACTACTTTAAATTAAACTAAATTCACTTATCAAAAATCTAATTCAACCTATACTAACTTCATAAATATTTTTAATAAATATTTACGGACTCGTTTTCCTAGGACGGAGGCCTTAAACTCACTTTTTCGGTGCCCGTAGAATTTGGGTTATTACACAACCAATTGCCACAGTGATCCCGCAACACACCTCTAGCAGCTGCACTCCCCCTCCTCTTATGGACCCATCAGAGTTGAACTTCACCTAGCCCTCCTTCGATAGTGTCCATACTTGATTGGTCAAGGACTGCGACCTTCGTGTTCCACTCATAGCCTCCAACATGCGCAGCCACATCCTTTTTGCTAAAATTCCCTATTCCAAACACTAATAAGTTTCGATGTTTCGATGTACACCAACACACTATGCCATACAAAGTGACCCAATTCACGTTAACAATTGAATATTAAAGGACTCGTTTAATTCACGTTAACAATTAAACTAAATTCACTTATCAAAAATCTAATTCAACCTATACTATTTTCGTAAATATTTTTAATAAATATTTACGGACTCGTTTTCCTAGGACAGAGGCCCTAAACTCACTTTTTCGGTGCCCATAGAATTTGGGTTATTACAATTCTTCCCCCTTAATAAATTTCGTCCTCGAAATTTACCTGAGAATAGATGGGGGTACGGTGCTCTCATAGTTTCTTCAGGTTCCCATGTTGCTTCTTCCACACTATGACTTCTCCATAACACTTTCACTAGAGGAACCTTTTTGTTTCTTAATTCATTTATTTCTTGTGCTAGAATCTCAACTGGTTCTTCTTCATAAGACAAATCCGGTCGAATCTCAATAATTTCAGTAGAGATAACATGAGAAGGATATGATCTATATCTTTGAAGCATTGAAACATGAAAAACATCATGAATCTTCTGTAATTCTGGAGGTAAAGCCAAACAATAAGCTACTGGTCCAACTCGCTCTACTATTTCATATGGCCCGATATAACGAGGACTTAACTTTCCTTTCCAGCCAAATCTGAACACTTTCTTCCAAGGAGAGACTTTAAGAAATACCTTGTCACCAACTGAATATTCAATATCTCGCCGTTTCAAATCAGCATAAGACTTCTGTCTATCAAAAGCTACTTTTAATTTCTCTTGTATCTTTTTGACTATTCCTTCGGTTTCTTGGATCAACTCAGGCCCGATTATTTTTCTTTCATTTAATTCAGTCCAACACACAGGTGATCTACATCTCCACCCATACAATGCTTCATACGGAGCCATCTGAATACTTGATTGAAAACTATTATTATACACAAATTCAGCTAAGGGTAGATAACGTTCCCAACCTGATTCAAAATCAATAATGCAAGCCCGAAGCATATCCTCTAATATTTGAATTACTCGTTCAGATTGCCCGTCAATTTGCGGATGAAATGCAGTGCTGAAATTAAGTCTGGTACCTAGAGAACCGTGTAATTATCTCCAAAATCTTGATGTAAACCGCGGATCCCGGTCTGAAATAATAGATATAGGAATACCATGCAGTCTCACTATTTCTCTAATATAGATCTCAACCAACTTCTGTAAAGACCAATCAGTTCTGACTGCTATAAAGTGAGCAGACTTAGTAAGCCGATCAACTATCACCCAAATAGCATTCTTTTTGTTTGTTGACAACGGTAATCCCGTAACAAAATCCATTGTGATTCGATCCCATTTCCAATCTGGAATATTAATAGGCTGAAGTAAACCTGTTGGTACCTGATGTTCCGTTTTTACCCACTGACATGTCAAACATTTACCAACATACTCGACTATAACTCTTTTTATTCCAGGCTACCAGTATAGCTCTCGTAAATCCCGATACATCTTCGTACCTCCAGGGTGCAAAGCAAATGAACTATCACGAGCTTCTAGAAAAATCAACTCTTTAAGTTCTGAAGTAACTGGAATACAAATTCGATTACGGAATCTCAAACAACCTTGATCATCAATACTGAAATTTTCTACTGGGCCACTCAATACCATCTCTCTCTTCTTCAATAACTTATCATCTTTCAACTGTGCTGATTTGATCTGATCAAACATTACCGGCTTAATTCTCAACTCAGCTAAAAGACTTCCATCATCACTGATACTGAGCCGTGCAAACATTGCTCTTAATTCTATTGCAGCTTTTCTATTTAGTGCATCAGCTACTACGTTTGCCTTTCCCGGATGATAATCTATGACACAATCATAATATTTCAAAAGCTCGATCCACCATCTCTGTCTCAAATTTAACTCCTTTTGCGACAGAAGATATTTGAGACTTTTATGATCGGTATATATATAACATTTTTCACCAAAAAGATAATGCCTTCAAATCTTTAATGCAAAAATTATAGCGGCCAACTCCAAGTCATGAGTTGGATAATTACACTCGTGTGATTTCAACTGTCTAGATGCATAGGCTATTACCTTCCCGTCCTGCATCAGAACACAACCCAGACCATTCAAAGAAGCATCACTGTATAATACAAAATCCTTACCCGATTCTGGTAATGTCAAAACTGGTGCCTCGGTTAACATTTGCTTCAACATATCAAAGCTCTTCTGACACTGAACATCCCAGATAAAAGGAACATTCTTCTGTAGTAACTTAGTCATTGGCAAAGCTATCTTTGAAAATCCATTCACAAATCTTTTGTAATACCCGGCTAAACCAAGAAAACTACGTACCTCAGACACATTCTTTGGTACTTTCCATTGAACAATTGCTTCAATTTTTCTCAGATCAACTCTAATTCCATCTGCTAATACCATATGTCCCAAAAATACAACCTCTGATAACCAAGACTCACATTTACTAGGCTTTCCATACAACTGCTTCTCCCGTAATATCTGTAGTACAATTCTAAGATGTTAATCATGTTCTGACTCTGATTTAGAATAGGCCAGTATATCATCAATGAAAACTACCACAAACTGATCCAAATATGGCTGAAAAATACGGTTCATCAAATCCATAAAAGCAGCTGGGGCGTTAGTCAACCCGAATGGCATTACTAAAAATGCATAGTGACCATATCTCGTACGGAAGGCTGTCTTTGATACATCACATTCTTTTACTTTCAACTGATAGTAACCTAACCTTAAGTCAATCTTCGAAAACACAGAAGCTCCTTTCAACTGATCAAATAAATCATCAATGCTGGGAAGTGGATACTTATTCTTGACTGTCACCATTTTTAACTGTCTATAATCAATACAAAGTAGCATCGAGCCATCTTTCTTTTTAACAAATAGCACTGGAGCTCTCCATGGTGAAATACTCGGTCTAATAAATCGACGGTCTAACAAATCTTGTAACTGTATCTTTAACTCTTTCAATTCAATGGGCGACATACGGTATGGAGGCATAGAAATTGGACTCGTACCCGGGTACACTTCAATAGCAAATTCAACTTCTCTATCTAGTGGCAAGCCTGGCAGCTCTTCAGGAAATACGTCTGGAAACTCGCAAACTGTTTTAATTTTACTGCATTGGCTACTAACTGAATTTGAATTAATAACATAAGCTAAGTATGCTGTACAACCCTGCTGTAAGAACTTATTAACCTTCATTGCTGAAATAACACGTGTTAGCCCACTATTCCGAATCCCCTTGATCTCAATATTGTTAACATCATTAGTCTGAATGCTGGATTTCTTCTTATAACAGTCCAAAATCACACCATGTTCAGACAACCAATCCATACCCAATATTATATCAAAATCTCCAAATGGCATAATCAACAAATCAACTGGAAAAGTTTCATTCTGAATTTTCAACGGACATCTCGGACATACTTGATTTACTATTACTGTTTGCCCTAACGGACTTGACACTTCTATTGTTACACTAGACATTTCAGGTTCAAATTTTCCCAATTCAACCAACTTCGAATTTATATCTGAATTTGAAGATCCAGGGTCAATCAAAGCATAAACAGGCTCAGAATATAGTAAAAATATACCTGTTACAACATCATGTGCATTGCCATCTTCCCAGGCTCTAACTATATAAGCTCTGGCCGGTACTCTAGCTTCAGACTGCTGGGTCACTATATCACTCCCTCCTCTCGTACCTCCTCCTCTAGATACTGATCCACCACTAGTTAATCCTCTGCCTCTAGCTGTAGATACCGATCTCTGTGATATCACAGGTGTAGCACTATTAGTCTTCGGACAGTCTATGATGAAATGATCTTTAGAACCACATCGAAAACAGCCGCTAGCTAATTTCCAACATTCTCCTCTATGTTTCTTCCCACAGTGCTGACAATCTGGAATTTCTATTTCTTGAGATGGACCTCTTACACTACCGGTAGACACTGTAGTTTGTTTTTTAACGATTTTTGTCTCATCTATTTGTTCAGAAACTAGATCTCCATCCACCTCTAGAATCTCGAGATCTTTTAAATGAAGGATTCGAACTCATAGTTCCTGTACGTTTCCCAACTGACTTTAAAGCTTCAGGCTTTTTGTCTAGTCCCAAGACTTGCTCTACCATCTTAGCCCGCTCGATCAAATCAAAAAATTTAGTGATTCGTTGGGACACCAATTGCAGTTTTATTTCATCTCTTAATCCCCGTAAGAATCTTTTACAACTATCGGCTTCAGTTGGTACAAACTCTGATGCATATCTACCAAGTCTTGAGAACTCCCGTTCATAATCCACTACTGTCATTTCACCTTGTTTAAGCGTCAAAAATTCTTTTTTCTTGTCTTCCATATATATATATCCCCAATATACTTCTTTTGAAATTCTTTTTGGAATAGATCCCATGTTACCTGATCAGTCGGTAAATGTCTGATTACGGATTCCCATCACAGATATGCCTGTAACACCCCAAACCCGACCCAAACACTACAATCGGATCTGGTATGTCACTAAGAAAAATTTTGTCAAACATGTCGTATTTTCAGAAAAGCCCAAAAATATTTGATATAGGATATGCCTTTGTAAAATAAAACCCAAACTTAATTACATGCCTTAGTTTAATTAAAATAAATGGTTCCGATAACTAAAAACAAAAATAATTTAAACCCATAATAAAGGAAATAAAACTAGTAGCCCATGGCCTTATTACATCGTAGTTTAAAATCCATTAATTAAAATAAAATATAAAATAATTAACTTGAGTCTTTTTGCCAAATCTACATATTCTTTTGCATGGCCACCTTGCGTTCCTCTCCAGCCCGGTCTGAAGCACTAGGTATCACCTGAAATGTTAATTAAAAGGGTGAGTCGCGAGACTCAGTGTGCAACCCTCATGCACCACTAGATGTTGGGCCTGAGGCCTATAAAACAGATTAATAATTTCATTTATAAAAAAAATAACAAATAATATGCAAGGCCCAACCCGTTTGCCTAGGTTTCCATCCGCTACACGCCCCCGTACCAGCCATTCACACCAATGGGGATTTCTACAATCGACCCACACCGCTACACGCCAAGATGGCAGTCATGCTGCTCATCAACATATTATGGCCGAAGCCCTTATAACAGATCATGACATTAGTCGCTACAACATATAACAGATCACGGTATAAACCGCTACACATATAACGTATAACTTCCTCCTTTCATCAACCCAACCCATGCAATCATATACAAGCAAATTACTTATAACATTTAATCAGATTATTCACTGGCCTGGCGATTTGCGTTACCCTTTTTGGGCTTCCCACATTAAGTCAAGATTTCGGCATTTATCATTACATATAAACTTATGAACATATATTAGTCACACAGATCTAAAGGGTGGGGAAGTATTACACACTTGATATCGTGAAATCTCCTATCCTTAGTTGATATCCAAACCTACTACCCTCAGTGTAAAGCCTTGCTCAAAAGCCGAAAAATCACAAGAAGATTTAGCCCTTCAATATTCGGCCAAGGTTAATAAATCTCAACCTATACATTAAAACTAATAGATCTCTTACCTAATTTGTCGAATCCCGAAAGTCCTTAAGAAAACGTCACCTTCCTACCTTCGGCTTTTCCACAAATCGACACTACAGATCTCGGCAAGAAAGGATTCGGCTTCAAACAAGAGAGTAAAATCGACAGGGCCTTAGATAATTGATTCGGATTAGAAACTTGATAAAAGAGAATTGAATAAATTGTAAAGAAGCAAAATCCCGAAACTTACTAGATTAGAGAGGAGTATTCAAGTATGGTGCACCTTCGGGAAAATCAGCCTTGAAGATTTGGTTATAGGAGAAGGAAAATATGAACAAAAGAGAATTCAGCTTTTAGAGAAAATACTGAGGAGAGGAGAAAATATCTAGGGAGTTTCGATTTTGAAAAGAAATTAAAACAAATGGAAGAAGAGAATTTCGGCTAGGTGAGGAAGAAGAGAGAAAAATTGAAAGAAAGGATGATCACTTGGCTTATATAGATTTCGGCAATACAATCCCCCTCCCAGAGTTGGATTTTCGGCCAACTCTGCTGTCATCTGATAGCTTTTATCCCACCTATTATCTTAATCCCTTAGCTCCTCAAAAATAGCCCTAATCTTTCTCTTCCTATTATTAGCACTTTATTACTAAAATAAAAGAATTAAATCCCCTACATTTTAGCAAGTGTGCCGTCCACCTAACTCTCCTAGGCTGCCGAATTTTTGACCCAATCTTTTGGGCTCCAAGCGGCCAAATTTGGGCCCTTCCCAAGTGCTTGTGATGCCACTTTAAGCCCCCCTCTACTGTGCCCCTAGCTACTGGGCCACAAGCCCAATATATCAATTAAATTACCCAAAACACTATTTTTAAACCCTAAGGTGACTAATCCAAATATTTAATCAAGGCCTCAGTTCAACCTTAATTTTTTAAATTACAAATTAATCAAGTACCACATATAAATGCACAGGCCTATATTTAGGATATTACAGTTCTACCCCCCTTAAAATAAATTTCGTCCTCGAAATTTACCTGATCAAAAGAGATGGGGATGCTGTTGTCGCATAACATCCTCTGGCTCCCACGTCGCCTCTTCTGCGCCGTGATTCTGCCATAGAACTTTGACCAAAGGAACGGACTTCCTTCTCAACACTTTTATATCTCGATCCAAAATTTGTACTGGTTCCTCCTCAAAAGATAAATCTAGCCTTACTTCAATTTCTTCCACTGGCACTATGTGCGATGGATCAGATCGATAACGTCTCAGCATCGAGACATGGAACACGTCATGTATCTGCTCCAACTCTGAAGGCAACTCCAAACGATAAGCCACTGGCCCCACACGTTCTAACACCCTATAAGGCCCAATAAACCGAGGACTTAGCTTACCCTTTCGTCCAAACCTCATTACTTTCTTCCACGACGATACCTTCAAGAAGACTTGGTCTCCTACTGCGAATTCCACCTTCTTCCGCTTTAGATCCGCATAAGATTTTTGCCGATCAGACGCTTCCTTCAATTGAGACCGTATTAACTTAACTTTTTCCTCCGTTTCCAAAACTAGTTCCGGACCCAATACCTGACGTTCACCCAACTCCGTCCAACAAGTTGGAGTACGACATTTCCTTCCATATAATGCTTCATACGGCGCCATTTGAATACTAGCTTGATAGCTATTATTGTACAGGAATTCAGCCAAGGGTAAATACTCCTCCCAACTACCCCTAAAATCGATGATGCAACCCCTTAGCATATCCTCCAAGATCTGAATTACCCTCTCAGACTGACCATCAGACTGTGGGTGAAAAGGGTATTAAAGTCTAACCTTGTTCCCATTGCTTGATGAAGAGCCTTCCAAAATCGTGACGTGAACCTAGGGTCCCTATCCGATATGATCGACACCGGTACACCATGTAATCTTACAACCTTAGCCACGTACAATTTAGCCAACTTTTGCAAAGGGTAGTCGACCCGAATCGATATGAAGTGAGCAGACTTCGTCAGCCGATCCACAATTACCCAAATTGAATCTTTCTTGGTGGGTGTAAGGGGTAACCCACTAACAAAATCCATTGTGATTCTCTCCCACTTCCATTGGGGAATCTTTATCGGCTGCAACAATCTCGAAGACAACTGGTGTTCAGCTTTGACTTGCTGACACGTCAAACACTTCCCCACATATTCTGTAACTTCGTGCTTCAAACCCGACCACCAGAAGTGGTCTCACAAATCCTGATACATCTTAACTCCTCCAAGATGCATAGCATAGAGGCTACTATGCGATTCCCGAAGAATCATCTGCCTTAGCTCCTCATCTTTTGGCATACAAACCTTCCCACGGAAACACAAAACTCCATCATTGTTCAGACTATAGTCCTCTACTTCACCCTCCTGCACTTGTCGGATTCGAGTACTTAAGACATCATCCAGAAGTTGCTTCTCCTTGATTAGACTTGTCTGCATAGGTCTTACTTGTAGCTCAGCCACCAAACTACCATCCTCATACAAACTAAGATGAGCGAACATCGCCCTTAGGTCTACTATCACTTCCTACTCAACGCATCTGCCACCACATTGGCCTTGCCGGGATGGTATTCAATCGAGCAATCATAGTCCTTCAAGAGCTCGATCCACCTACGTTGCTGTAAATTTAACTTCTTCTAAGTAAGGAGATACTTCAAACTTTTATGGTCGGTGTAATTACCGATTTTTCCCCATACAGGTAATGTCTTCAAATCTTTAGAGTAAACACTACCGTCGCCAATTCCAGATCATGCGTAGGGTAGTTCAACTCATGCGGTCTCAATTGTCGAGACGCGTATACCATAACTTTTCCATCTTGCATCAGCACACACCCTAACCCTGTGTGTAACGCATCACAATAGACGGTAATTCTTTTCCCGTCTCTGGCTGAATTAACACGGGTGCTTCCGTCAGAATTCTCTTCAGCCTCTCAAAGCTCTTCTGTTGTTTGTCAGTCCACACAAAAGATACTCCCTTCCTCAACAACTTAGTTAATGGTGCCGCTATTGAAGAGAACCCTTCAACGAACCTTCGATAATATCCTGCTAATCCTAAGAAACTTTGAATTTTCGCCACAGATTTCGGCGATTTCCAATTTAACACAGCTTCGATTTTCCAGGGTCTACCCTAATCCCCTCTGCGGAAACCACATGCCCTAGAAAAGTCACCTCCTTCAGCCGGAACTCACACTTACTGAACTTTGCGTACAGCTGCTTTTCCCTCAGAATTTGCAACACCACTCGAAGTTGTGCATCATGCTCCTCCTCAGACTTGGAATAAACCAATATATCGTCGATAAATACTACGATGAACCGATCAAGGTATGGCTGAAACACCCGGTTCATCATATCCATAAATGCTACTTGCGCGTTCGTCAAACTGAACGACATTACCAAAAACTCATAATGACCGTAGCGTGTTCGAAATGCCGTCTTATGAATGTCTCCTTCCTTCACCTTTAACTGATGATATGCCGACCTTAGATCAATCTTAGAAAAGACCAAAGCTCCTTTGAGCTGGTCGAAAAATCATCGATTCTCGGTAATGGGTACTTATTCTTAATCGTCAATTTATTTAGTTGACGATAGTCCACGCACATACGCATGGATCTGTCCTTCTTCTTCACGAATAGGATCGACGCTCCCCATGGAGACACACTCGGTCGGATGAATCCTCGATCCAATAGCTCTTGAATCTGAGCTTTGAGCTCCACCAGTTCCTTCGGCGCTATTCGATAAGGGGCAATAGATACCAGAGCCATACCCGGGAGTAGTTCTATTTGAAACTCTACTTCGCGATCCGGGGGTAATCCTGGCAACTCCTCCAGAAAGACATCCGCGAAATCCTTGACTGTTCGAACCCCATCGACAGTCACCTCCTTAACATCCAAAGCAATAATAAAAGCTAGAAAGGCGTTGCATCCTTTCCGAATCATCTTAACAGCTTTCAAGGCCGACACTACGTTGGACAAATGGTTCCTTCTTTCTCCTAACACAACCACCTCCCCGCCTTCCGGGGTACTTAATACCATACGCTTAGGCCCACAATCCAACTTAGCACGATGCTTTGACAACCAATCCATTCCTAGGATAAGATCGAACTCTCCAAATGGCAATTCCATTAAGTCTGCCGGAAACACTACCCCTTGAGTCTCTAAAGGTACATCCTTAAACAGCTTGTCTACTACCCTAGATTGTCCTAGGGGACTAACCACAGTCATCTTCCTAGTAGTTGTTTCAGGATCTATACTTAAGGTCTCAGATATGGAACATGCAACAGAGGAATGGGTTGACCCAATATCAATCAAAGCAAGAAAAGGGCTGTTAGCTATAAGAAACGTACCGGTTATGACATCCGGTGTGTCACCATCCTCCTGTCGACGAACTGCATAAACTAGACCCGGCTGCCTTGCCTCTACATTACCTGCACCTCTACCAGGTGCTCCACGACCTCGACCAGCCCCATTTCCTCCTCTACCTGCACCATGACCCCTTGGTCTAGGCTGATCGCCTCTCTTCACCTGATCAGTACCTCGGCCCACTGGCTGTACCCGATCTATCTGAGGACAGTCCTTAATCAGATGTTCTGTAGATCCACACCTAAAGCATCCACCTATTTTTATTCTGCACTCCCCATAATGCGTCCTCCCACATATAGAACATGCTTGATTTTGGCTCGTCGGAGCACGAACTGGCCCATCAGCCCTAGGCCTCTTCTGAAAATTCCCAGATGCTCTTGATGGCCCAAAACTCCTCTTACTCTTACCCCGATCCTTATCCCTTTCTTGTCTCTCAACCCATTTCACTTCCTCAGCTATTTTAACCTTATCTACCAAAACAGCAAAAACTCTCTCTCGTTGCAGTGCTATCAGAACCCTTAACTCATTTCGCAGCCCATCCTCGAACCGAACACAATGTTCATACTCCGTTGCTATAATTCCTCGAGCGTAACGGCTCAAGCGCAGAAACTCGGCCTCATATTCAGCCACAGACTTACTTCCCTGTACCAAGTTCAGGAATGCCTTCCTTTGGGCATCTATATAGCTAGCCCTGACATACTTTCCCTGAAATGACTCCCTAAAGAAGTCCCAGTCAATCCGGTCTGCGACAGTACCTTCTTTCACCGTGAGCCACCACTGGTAGGCCTCATCTCGGAGGAGAGACACGACCCCTTTCAACTTTTCCTCTACCGTGAAGTCTAAGTCATCCATTATGCGCTCAGTCACTTCCATCCAGTACTCAGCTGTGTTAGGGGCTACCCCAGAAACTTCCCTAAACACTTCTGCCCTATTGGCCTTAAGCCGCTCTGACACAGATTTTCGGGCTCCTGTGCCTATGCCTACTCCAGCAACTCTCTCCAGGACTCGCAACATCGCCTGGGATACAGCATCATCTCCGGTCGCCTGATCTCGTAACTCTCCCTCCACAGCTGGAGGATCCGGCAGTTCGTTACCTGACCCATGGCCAGACCCTATTGGCTCAGACAAGGTCATCCTACCCCTACCGCGTCCACGCGGCAGACGTCCTCGACCCCTTGTACTCATTCTTCCGATTTGCATTTTTCTGATTAAGAATTTTATGAATCATTACTTCTTTCCACTGATTTATCACGATCAGTCTTATGATTAATAGTTTTAAAAAGTAGTTCTTTCGAATTCATACACAATACAGTCTCAAGTTCATTCATTCAATCATCAGCATTCATGAACTCGCGTTCATTACAGAAAAGTAGTGTTGTTGTTGCTGTTGTTGTTGTTTTCACTACCCAGAGGTATTTTCGTAATTTTATCCTACAGGGGTATTTTCGTAATTTTATCCTACAATGGTATTTTCATAATTTTTCAAAATAAGGTCCTTGGTGATTTTGTGAAGTAAGGGTATTTTGGTAATTTTTCAATTTCGGGGGTATTTCGGTAATTTTACACTCCGGGGGTATTTCAAAAATTTTGAAATTCGGGGGTATTTCGGTAATTTGGAAATTTGGGGGTATTTTGGTAATTTTGAAATTTGGGGGTATTTTGGTCATTTTGCAAAACAAGGGTAGTTTGGTAATTTTTTTCAAACTTTGATGTTGTTTGTTGTTTTTTTTTCAAAAAGGGTATTTTTGGAAAAAATCCAGTTTCATGGTTCGGGTTATTCTTGTAAACGTGAGATTTTCGGGTAAATTTTCGAAACACAGGTATTTTATAAGTTCATGGTTGATTGGAGATTCAAATATGTTTTGCAAATTTTAGAAACCTTGGGATTTTTTTTTCAAAAATAGGGTGGTCGGTCCCTTTCGGGTTTTAACTATAAGGTTTAGCCCATTAATAAATCCTTGTAGCTAGGGTGAATAGTCACTACGCTCCAGGTAGGATTCTAGTGAAGATGAGGTGAGTCGCTAGGACTGCTTAAGTACCAAGCTCTCCCTGAATCCACTCCTAGACATGCGTATGCCCATTGCCACACCCTAACTTGGCTAAGGTGAACAGTCACTACGCACCAGGTAGGATTCCAGTGAAGAGGAGGTGAGTCACTAGGACTGCTTAAATACCAAGCTCTTCCTAAATCCAATCCTAGACATGCGTATGCCTGTTACCACACCCTAGTCCTGTGGCTTGTTCACGGTTTTGTTTAGTGAAATTAAGTCTTATGAGATTTTAGGAGTTGTTTAAGCTAAGCCTAAAGTCCATCAAATCCTATTTAAACTAATCTACGTCCCATAAAGCCCATCAAGCCCACATATGTAACATCCTAGGAAGGGCCTATGCAATTTTCAGATCAATTGTATGAAATGACAAGTCTTAAGTTTTATGAATAAATTTTTGATACTTTTGGAAACCTAGAAATGAATGAAAATGGAAATGAAAATGAAAATGGAAATGAAAATGGAGATGGAAATGAAAATGGAAATGGAAATAGACATTTTTGGAAACTTAGACATTTTTGGAAACTTAGACATTTTTGGAAACTTAGACATTATTGGAAATGATCCAAAAATGGAAACTTGAACATTTTGGGAAACTTGAATAATAAGAGAGAAATAAAGGAGTTTTATTCACATAAATATGTGAATAATAAGAGATAAATAAAGGAATTTTATTCACATAAATATGTGAATAATAAGAGAGAAATAAAGGAGTTTTATTCACATAAATATGTGAATAATAAGAGATAAATAAAGGAGTTTTATTCACATAAATATGTGAATAATAAGAGAGAAATAAAGGAGTTTTATTCACATAAATATGTGAATAATAAGAGATAAATAAAGGAGTTTTATTCACATAAATATGTGAATAATAAGAGAGAAATAAAGGAGTTTTATTCACATAAATATGTGAATAATAAGTGATAAATAAAGGATTATTTTCTAATGAGATAATTGAGGAGATAATTGATGGATTAAAGGCTTTTATCTTTTAAATAAAAGAGATAATATTATCAAAAAGAGGAGTGGTGGCCAAGTAAAGGACTCCTAGGCTGATAACTTTGGCTATAAAAGGAGGACAGGAGGGCTACTCATCAACATTTGCTCCCTCTTCCTCTCTGCCGAAATTCTCCCTAGGCAAAACCCCTCTCTGCCGAATTTTTATTAAGCAAAATCCCTCTCTTTTTCTTCTATTTTCTTCTCCGTTCTACTGTTAAGCTGAATCTTTGTGGATTCTAAGAAAGAGGGCAATCATCCACAACATCAAAAGGGGATTTTTCGGGAAATCTAAGGATCTAAGGTAAGGATTATAAATATAAATATGCGGTTAAAGATTATGATTCACGTTTTCAAAGTTAGATCTAATCTAACACGAAGTTATAGGATTTCAACAGGCTTATAAAGAAATCCTCTTCAGATTTGGAATCCCATCATAAGGTAAGGGATATTCAGCCAAGGCATAAATTGTTTAAGTGTTTTCCATTATTTCAAAAACCGAAAACTGACTTGGTTACATACCTAGTATTAGCCGATTTCAAGGAAGAGGAATTCTAGCAACTGTTGGGACTTGATTAAATCAATTCGGCAACTAGGTAAGTAATTCTAGTAGGATTTGGTTTTAAGACCAAATAGGTTTATTTATATGTTTTAATTAATGGCCGAATATAGGAGTGAAAGATCTAGATCGGTAGATCGCTCTACGGGAATTCACGGAAACTATTAAGCGAATCAGGTGTGTACCCTTACTAACCTTCGATATTTCATATGGCTATTATTTTAATATATGAATATGTATAAGAATGTGAATGTGGCTAAGTACCACAAATGTGGTAAAAAGTACCCAGGTACGTTTCCTACTTCCGATAGGATTACGAATATGATATATATATATTTTGAATATGTAATATGAATGAGAAATAAGATATGTATAAATATTTGGGGCATATGGGATATTTGTGAAAGGGGAAGAGTAGGTGTTGACTTTGGTCTCACCAACGAAGGTGTTGACTTCGGTCTCACCAACGAAATATGGTGACTACGGTCACATTATTTGAATATGGTGACTACGGTCACATTATTTGAATTTGGTAACTTCGGTTACATTATTTGAATATAGTGTCTAATGACACAACGTATATGGGCGATGAGCACGTCGACTGCAGCGACTGCCTTCGATGGTGTGTAGCGGATGGAGGGTTGACTTAGTAGTCCCCACGGTGTGACTGGCAGGTACGGGTGGTGTGTAGCGGATGGACCATTAGGATTGGGTCTGGGTTGCATCATCATGTATTGTATATGAATATGAATTGATTTGAACTTGTATGCCTGATTTATTGAATATTAGTACTGTGTGCACATTGAGTCTGTTGACTCACCCCGTTGTGGGAACCATTTTCAGGTGATGAACAGTGACGGACCGAGACGGTAGACCTTGAGGTGGCCATGCATCAATTTGAAGATTCTATTTATTTCAAACTTTATTTCTTTTTAGAACATTTAACTTTATTATTGGATTTTATTTGATGTAATAAGGCCATAAGGCCCAGTGGATTTTATTTATTTTTGTTTTACTTTTATTTATTATGTCATGAACTATTTTGATTAAAATTCAAGTAAAAGCTTTTCTTTAAGAATAAACCCCAAAATTATTTTGTCACCTTAATTAACTTGGATTTTCAAAATTAACTAAATGGGCTTCCAATCTAAGCCCAACCCAAAACGACACTTCTTGAAAATCTTACAAGTTTTCTCTAAGTAACAAAGAATTTGAAAACCAGTTTACTTAAGGAACAAACCAGATCCGGTTCAGGCTCGTGGGCCGGGTGTGGGGTGTTTCAGTTGGTATCAGAGCCCAGTTTTAAAACTCTCGGCCTGTGGGCTCAGGCCCAAAACGTTTTCAATTCGACCCCAAATGAATTTCTTTGAAATAAGCAGGTTTTATGGCATGGCACCTAAGTCTCCGACCCGCAGTCCACCAGGTAAGTACCTTTAACCATCTGTGTGATTATGTGAATTATGAATTGTAAAAGGGTAGAAAAGGCATGGAACGTAGAATAGTGTGATAGGAACTTGAACCCTAGGATTAGACTACTCAAACACTTGAAACTCATAAGACTTAATGAACTTAACAAACCTATGACTAAGTTATTAAGCTAGGGTGTGGCAACCCCTGTACGCATGTCTAGGATTGGATCCGGAAGAGCCTGGTATTTAAGCAGTCCTAGTGACTCACCTCCTCTTCGTAGGTATCCTACCTGGTGCTTAGCTTCGGTTCGCCCTAACTCAGAAGGCTCAGTGGTGTGGCAACCTCTGTGCGCATGTCTAGAAAGGTCGGTGAGAGCTTGGTATTTAAGCAGTCCGCGTGACTCACCTCCTCTTCATTCGAATCCTGCCTGGTGCGTAGCTTTGGTTCACCCTGACCAAGAGGGCTCGGTCATAGGCTAAACACAAAGAATAAAACCCGAAAGGGACTTAGCCGTTTTTCTATATAAAAAAAAATACCCTTGGTTTATAAAATGACCAAACCACCCATAGTTTTAACAAAATTTCATTACTTTATCAAATGTTCAAAAACCCTAATTTGTAAAATATCAAACTATCTTGATTTTGGAAAATTACAAAATTGCCCCTAACTTACAAAATTACCAAAACGACCTTGATTTCCAAACTTTTTGCAATATCATTGCTTTGAAAAGTGTAACTCTCAAAGGAACCCTCAATGTTTTACAATCTTAGAAAATATCCCTAACTTATTAAATTTTACAAATTTACCCTGATTTTTGGAAAAATTATCAAAAAGGCCCCTGAGATCAAAAAATTACCGAAATACCCCTGGATTTCAAAATTCTTCCAAAATTTCCCCGGAACTTTAGAAGTACCAAAATACTTTCGTAAAAATCACCAGGGAACTTTTTATTTCTGAAAATTTACGAAAATACCCCTGTAGGATAAAATTACGAAAATGCCCCTGGGTAGTGGAAAAGCAAAATAACGAAAACAACAACAAGAATTACAACGTTTCTTTGAATGAACGAAAGTTCATATTTGTTGATGGATGAATGAATGAATGCAAGACTGTATGCATGTATGAATACGAAAGAACCACTCTTAAACTCTTCTTCATAAGATATCATCGCGGGTAATAAGTGAAACAAGAATACTAATACATAAAATTCCTTAATCAGATCTCGTCGATAATGAGCTCAAGAGGACGTGGTCGTCGTGGAAGAGGTAGAGGAAGGATGACTGTTTGATCGGGACAAGGTTCTGACAATGAGATACCACCACCACCATCACCCCCAGCTGTCAATGTTGAGCAGCAGGCTCAGACAGGGGAAGATGCCGTGTCGCAGGCTGTGCTGTGAGTTTTGGAATTGGTGGCTGGTGCAGGAAACAATTCAGGAAATCGTAAGTCTGTGCCTGAGCGGCTCCGTGCTAATGGAGCTGAAATGTTTAGAGGAGTATCGGGAGTGGCACCCAGTACAGCTGAGTACTGGTTGGAAGCAACTGAGCGCATCATGGATGAGCTCGACTTGACCCCCGAGGAGAAGTTGAAAGGGGTGACGGCACTGTTACGTGATGAAGCGTATCAATGGTGGTTAACCGTTCGGGACGGTGCCACGGCGGAAGATCTGACCTGGGAATATGCTAAGGAAGCATTTCAAAAGAAGTATGTGGGAACCAGGTATATAGACGAGCAAAGGAAGGCTTTTCTGGGGTTGGTACAAGGAAGTAAGTCTGTCACCGAATATGAAGCGGAATTCTTGAGGTTGAGCCGATATGCCCGAGGAGTAGTGGCGACTGAGCATGAACGCTGTGTTCGTTTTGAGGACGGACTTAGGGACGATTTGAGACTTTTGATAGCACCGCATCAGGAGCGGGAATTCTCTGCCTTGGTGGAAAAGGGTAAAGTGGCTGAGGGAATTAAGGACGCCATCAAGCAGGCTGTGGACAGAAATAAGCCCAAAAGAGGTTTTGGGCCATCTGGAAAAGGCCACAAGAGGCCAAGAGTTGACAGGTCACAAAGTCAACAGGTTGGTACGGGCTGGCAATTTCGCCCTTGTGAACATTGTGGAAGGAAGCACGGGGGAGAGTGTTGGAAAAAGGCGGGACGATGTCTCAAGTGTGGGTCCAAGGACCATATGATTAAGGATTGCCCCAAGCTATTAGATGAGAGCCAACCAGCAGCTCAGAATGCTAACCAGGCTGGTAGAGGCGGACAGCAGCCTCAAAGAGGTCGTGGGTCGGCCAACAGAGGTAGTGGCAGAGGCCGTGGAGCTCAGGGCCGAGGTGCAGCTAACGCCGAAGCAAGGCAACCGGGTTTGGTTTACGCGGTTCGCCGGAGGGAAGAGGGAGACGCGCCGGATGTTATAACCGGTATGTTCTTTATTCATGACAAACCCTATTTTGCTCTTATTGATGTGGGCTCAACTCATTCCTATGTTGCATGTAGTGTGGTTGAAACATTAGGCCTAGACTCTGAACTTTCGGATAGGCAGATAACTGTAGTAAGCCCTTTAGGCCAAACGGTGAGGATAGATAGGATCTTTCGGAATGTACCCCTAGAGATTCAGGGAGCGAACTTTCGGGCTGACTTAATGGAATTACCCTTCGGAGAGTTTGAGCTTATACTTGGAATGGATTGGCTAGTAGAGCATCGAGCCGTGTTGGATTGTGCGGCTAAACGTATGGAACTAAGAACCCCGGAAGATGAGGTAGTAGTGATGATCGGAGAAAGGAGGAACTACTTGTCTAACGTAGTTTCGGCACTGAAGGCCGAGAAAATGGTTAAGAAAGGATGTAAAGCATTCTTAGCCTTCGTGAGTGCGTTAAGAGGAGAAGAGGAAGGTGTCAAGGGAGTTAGAACAGTAAGGGATTTTGAGGATGTATTTCCGGAGGAGTTGCCCGGAATACCCCCAGATAGAGAAGTGGAATTTGGAATAGATTTGCTACCAGGAACAGCTCCTGTGTCAATCGCTCCCTACCGAATGGCACCAAAGGAGTTAGTGGAGCTCAAGGCTCAAATCCAAGAGTTGTTGGATCGTGGGTTCATTCGACCCAGTGTGTCTCCGTGGGGAGCACCGGTTCTCTTTGTGAAGAAGAACGATGGAACTATGCGGATGTGCATAGATTATCATCAGTTGAACAAACTGACCATCAAGAACAAGTATCCTTTGCCAAGGATAGATGACTTGTTCGACCAACTGAAAGGGGCAGCTGTGTTCTCAAAGATCGACTTAAGGTCGGGGTATCATCAACTGAAAGTGAAGGAGGCTGATATTCATAAGACCGCTTTTAGGACAAGGTACGGTCATTTTGAATTTGTGGTGATGCCGTTTGGGTTGACGAACGCACCGGCCGCGTTCATGGATATGATGAATAGGGTTTTCCAACCCTACTTGGATAGATTCGTCGTGGTGTTCATCGACGACATTTTGGTGTATTCCAAGACGGAGGAGGAGCACGATGAGCATCTCCGAGTTGTGTTAGAAGTGTTAAGGGAAAAGAAGCTTTATGCCAAATTCAGCAAGTGCGAATTTTGGCTCAAGGAAGTGGCGTTCCTAGGACATGTGGTATCCGCAGAAGGAATAAGAGTGGATCCTAGGAAGATCGAAGCAGTGTTGGATTGGAAATCACCTAGGTCGGTGGCTGAAATCAGAAGTTTCTTAGGCTTGGCAGGCTATTACAGAAGGTTCGTGGAAGGATTCTCGTCAATAGCCGCACCTTTGACAAAGTTACTAAGGAAGGAAGTACCGTTTGTGTGGACGGATAAGCAACAGGAGAGCTTTGAAAAGCTTAAAAAGGTGCTGACAGAAGCTCCGGTGTTAATTCAGCCGGAGGCAGGTAAGGACTTCGTAGTATATTGTGATGCTTCGCACACAGGGTTAGGCTGTGTGCTAATGCAAGAAGGAAAGGTAGTCGCTTATGCATCTCGACAGTTAAGGCCGCATGAGGTGAACTACCCAACTCATGACTTGGAACTCGCGGCAGTGGTTTTCGCCCTCAAAGTTTGGAGGCACTACCTTTATGGAGAAAGGTCAGTAATTTACACGGACCACAAAAGCCTTAAGTATTTGTTGACTCAGAAGGAGTTGAACTTGAGGCAACGAAGGTGGGTGGAGTTATTGAAAGATTATGACTGTTCGATAGAATACCATCCGGGCAAGGCGAATGTGGTAGCTGACGCCCTAAGTAGGAAGGTTGTGTCGGATTTAAGGGCTTTGTTCGCTCACTTAAGTTTGTATGAAGACGGAAGCCTGTTGGCAGAGTTACAAGTCAAGCCAACCTGGCTGAAGGAGGTGAAAGAGGGACAGTTGGCGGATAAGGACTTAAGTACTAAGTTACAGCAAGTACGGCAAGGAGGATTAAAGGATTATGGCGTCAATGATGAAGGAGTACTGTGCTACAAGGAAAAGGTTTGTATGCCGAGGGATAAGGAGTTGAGACAAAAGATTCTTCGGGAAGCGCATGGTAGTCCTTATGCTATGCATCCCGGAGGCATCAAGCTGTATAGAGATCTAAGGGAACAATTTTGGTGGTCAGACCTGAAAGGAGAGGTGACTGAATTTGTGGGGAAATGTTTGACATGTCAGCAAGTAAAGGCTGAACACCAAGTCCCATCAGGATTGCTTCAACCAATTGAGATTCCCCAATGGAAGTGGGAAAGAATTACCATGGACTTAGTTAGTGGGCTTCCCCTTACGCCCACTAAGAAGGACTCGGTATGGGTGATAGTGGACCGTTTGACCAAGTCCGCACATTTTATCCCTGTGAGGATCGACTATTCCCTTCAAAAGTTAGCCAAGTTATATGTGGCGGAGATCGTGAGGCTACACGGGGTACCGATGTCGATCATCTCTGATAGAGACCCAAGGTTTACGTCTCGATTTTGGAAAGCACTTCATCAAGCATTAGGCACTAAGCTAGACTTCACTACGGCTTTTCATCCACAATCAGACGGGCAGTCTGAACGGGTTATACAAGTGTTGGAAGATATGCTAAGAGGCTGTGTGATGGATTTCCAGGAAGTTGGGAAGATTACTTGCCTCTAGCTGAGTTCGCCTACAACAATAGCTATCAGGCAAGCATTCGGATGGCACCATACGAAGCATTGTATGGAAGGAAATGTAGAACACCAACTTGTTGGACCGAGTTAGGAGAACGCCGCGTTTTGGGTCCAGAGTTAGTGGCGGAAACTGAGGAGAAGGTGGAATTAATTCGGGCACGGTTGAAAGAAGCTTCTGATAGACAGAAGTCGTACGCAGACCTTAAGAGGAAAGAAATTGAGTTTGAAGTAGGAGACCAAGTGTTTCTAAAGGTCTCACCTTGGAAGAAGGTAATGAGGTTCAGTCGAAAAGGGAAGTTAAGCCCAAGGTTTATAGGGCCTTATCAAGTATTGAAGCGAATTGGGCCAGTGGCATACAAATTAGAGTTGCCACCAGAATTGAAGCAGATGCACGACGTATTTCATGTATCCATGCTACGTCGCTATCGATCGGATCCATCGCATGTGGTATGTGTTGAAGAAGTGGAGCTAAGGCCAGACTTATCCTACGAGGAAGAACCGATCCGGATCTTGGAACGTGATGTGAAAGTACTACGAAGGAAGTCTGTTCCTTTAGTCAAGGTGTTATGGTGCAATCATGGATCGGAAGAAGCTTCGTGGGAGCCAGAAGAGACAATGCGACAGCAATACCCTCAATTGTTTAGTTAGGAAATTTCGAGGACGAAATTTTTTTTAAGGGGGTAGAACTGTAACATCCTAGGAAGGGCCTATGCATTTTTCAGATCAATTGTATGAAATGACAAGTCTTAAGTTTTATGAATAAATTTTTGATACTTTTGGAAACCTAGAAATGAATGAAAATGGAAATGAAAATGAAAATGGAAATGAAAATGGAGATGGAAATGAAAATGGAAATGGAAATGGAAATGGACATTTTTGGAAACTTAGACATTTTTGGAAACTTAGACATTTTTGGAAATGATCCAAAAAATGGAAACTTGAACATTTTGGGAAACTTGAATAATAAGAGAGAAATAAAGGAGTTTTATTCACATAAATATGTGAATAATAAGAGATAAATAAAGGAATTTTATTCACATAAATATGTGAATAATAAGAGAGAAATAAAGGAGTTTTATTCACATAAATATGTGAATAATAAGAGATAAATAAAGGAGTTTTATTCACATAAATATGTGAATAATAAGAGAGAAATAAAGGAGTTTTATTCACATAAATATGTGAATAATAAGAGATAAATAAAGGAGTTTTATTCACATAAATATGTGAATAATAAGAGAGAAATAAAGGAGTTTTATTCACATAAATATGTGAATAATAAGAGATAAATAAAGGATTATTTTCTAATGAGATAATTGAGGAGATAATTGATGGATTAAAGGCTTTTATCTTTTAAATAAAGAGATAATATTATCAAAAAGAGGAGTGGTGGCCAAGTAAAGGACTCCTAGGCTGATAACTTTGGCTATAAAAGGAGGACAGGAGGGCTACTCATCAACATTTGCTCCCTCTTCCTCTCTGCCGAAATTCTCCCTAGGCAAAACCCCTCTCTGCCGAATTTTTATTAAGCAAAAATCCCTCTCTTTTTCTTCTATTTTCTTCTCCGTTCTACTGTTAAGCTGAATCTTTGTGGATTCTAAGAAAGAGGGCAATCATCCACAACATCAAAAGGGGATTTTTCGGGAAATCTAAGGATCTAAGGTAAGGATTATAAATATAAATATGCGGTTAAAGATTATGATTCACGTTTTCAAAGTTAGATCTAATCTAACACGAAGTTATAGGATTTCAACAGGCTTATAAAGGAATCCTCTTCAGATTTGGAATCCCATCATAAGGTAAGGGATATTCGGCCAAGGCATAAATTGTTTAAGTGTTTTCCATTATTTCAAAAACCGAAAACTGACTTGGTTACATACCTAGTGTTAGCCGATTTCAAGGAAGAGGAATTCTAGCAACTGTTGGGACTTGATTAAATCAATTCGGCAACTAGGTAAGTAATTCTACTTCTAGTAGGATTTGGTTTTAAGACCAAATAGGTTTATTTATATGTTTTAATTAATGGCCGAATATAGGAGTGAAAGATCTAGATCGGTAGATCGCTCTACGGGAATTCACGGAAACTATTAAGCGAATCAGGTGTGTACCTTACTAACCTTCGATATTTCATATGGCTATTATTTTAATATATGAATATGTATAAGAATGTGAATGTGGCTAAGTACCACAAATGTGGTAAAAAGTACCCAGGTACGTTTCCTACTTCTGATAGGATTACGAATATGATATATATATATTTTGAATATGTAATATGAATGAGAAATAAGATATGTATAAATATTTGGGGCATATGGGATATTTGTGAAAGGGGAAGAGTAGGTGTTGACTTCGGTCTCACCAACGAAGGTGTTGACTTCGGTCTCACCAACGAAATATGGTGACTACAGTCACATTATTTGAATATGGTGACTACGGTCACATTATTTGAATTTGGTAACTTCGGTTACATTTGAATATAGTGTCTAATGACACAACGTATATGGGCGATGAGCACGTCGACTGCAGCGACTGCCTTCGATGGTGTAGCGGATGGAGGGTTGACTTAGTAGTCCCCACGGTGTGACTGGCAGGTACGGGTGGTGTGTAGCGGATGGACCATTAGGATTGGGTCTGGGTTGCATCATCATGTATTGTATATGAATATGAATTGATTTGAACTTGTATGCCTGATTTATTGAATATTAGTACTGTGTGCACATTGAGTCTGTTGACTCACCCCGTTGTGGGAACCATTTTCAGGTGATGAACAGTGACGGACCGAGACGGTAGACCTTGAGGTGACCATGCATCAATTTGAAGATTCTATTTATTTCAAACTTTTTCTTTTTAGAACATTTAACTTTATTATTGGATTTTATTGATGTAATAAGGCCATAAGGCCCAGTGGATTTTATTTATTTTTGTTTTACTTTTATTTATTATGTCATGAACTATTTTGATTAAAATTCAAGTAAAAGCTTTTCTTTAAGAATAAACCCCAAAATTATTTTGTCACCTTAATTAACTTGGATTTTCAAAATTAACTAAATGGGCTTCCAATCTAAGCCCAACCCAAACGACACTTCTTGAAAATCTTACAAGTTTTCTCTAAGTAACAAGAATTTGAAAACCAGTTTACTTAAGGAACAAACCAGATCCGGTTCAGGCTCGTGGGCCGGGTGTGGGGTGTTTCAACATATATGTCACACAATGGTTTAGAATACTTACCTGGCGGACTTGGGCCGGAGACGCAGGTGCCATGCCGAGCTAACAGACCTGTATCATTTATAAATATACATGTTTCAAAAACCCATTTCTGGAAAACGTTTTGAGCCCAAAACCCCAAAAGCTGAGTTTTGAACCGGGCTCTGATACCAATTTGTAACACCCCAAACCCGGCCCAAACACTACAACTAGATCTGGTATGTCACTAAGAAAAATTTTGTCAAACATGTCGTATTTTCAGAAAAGCCCAAATATATTTGATATAGAATATGCCTTGTAAAATAAAACCCAAACTTAATTACATGCCTTAGTTTAATTAAAATAAATGGTTCCGATAACTAAAAACAAAAATAATTTAAACCCATATAAAGGAAATAAAACTAGTGGCCCATGGCCTTATTACATCGTAGTTTAAAATCCATTAATTAAAATACAATATAAAATAATTAACTTTAGTCTTTTTGCCAAATCTACATATTCTTCTGCATGGCCACCTTGCGTTCCTCTCCATCCCGGTCCGAAGCACTAGGTATCACCTGAAATGTTAATTAAAAGGGTGAGTCGCGAGACTCAGTGTGCAACCCTCATGCACCACTAGATGTTGGGCCTTAGGCCCATAAAAAAGATTAATAATTTCATTTATAAAAAAATAACAAATAATATGCAAGGCCCAACCCGTTTGCCTAGGTTTCCATCCGCTACACGCCCCCGTACCAGCCATTCACACCATTGGGGATTTCTACAATCGACCCACACCGCTACACGCCAAGATGGCAGTCATGCTGCTCATCAACATATTATGGCCGAAGCCCTTATAACAGATCACGGCATTAGCTGCTACAACATATAACAGATCACGGTATAAATCGCTACACATATAACGTATAACTTCCTCCTTTTATCAACCCAACCCATGCAATCATATACAACCATCTACTTATAACATTTAATCAGATTATTCACTGGCCTGGCGATTTGCGTTACCCTTTTTGGGCTTCCCACATTAAGTCGAGATTTCGGCATTTATCATAACATATAAACTTATGAACATATATTAGTCACACAGTTCTAAAGGTGGGGAAGTATTACACACCTGATATCGTGAAATCTCTTATCCTTAGTTGATATCCAAATCTACTACCCTCAGTGTAAAGCCTTGCTCAAAAGCTGGAAAATCACACGAAGATTTAGCCCTTCAATATTTGGCCAAGGTTAATAAATCTCACCTACACATTAAAACTAATAGATCTCTTACCTAATTTGTCGAATCCCGAAAGTCCTTAAGAAAACGTCACCTTCCTACCTTCGGCTTTTCCATAAATCGGCACTACAGATCTCAGCAAGAAAAGATTCGGCTTAAACAAGAGAGTAAAAACGACAGGGCCTTAGAAAACTGATTCGGATTAGAAACTTGATAAAAGAGAATTGAAGAAATTGTAAAGAAGCAAAATCCCGAAACTTACTAGATTAAAGACGAGTATTCAAGTATGGTGCACCTTCGGGAAAATCAGCCTTGAAGATTCAGTTATAGGAGAAGGAAAATATGAACAAAAGAGAATTCGACTTTTAGAGAAAATACTGAGGAGAGGAGAAAATATCTAGGGAGTTTCGGTTTTGAAAAGAAATTAAAACAAATGGAAGAAGAGAATTTCGGCTAGGTGAGGAAGAAGAGAGAAAAATTGAAAGAAAGGATGATCACTTGGCTTATATAGATTTCGGCAATACAATCCCCCTCCCAGAGTTGGATTTTCGGCCAACTCTACTGTCATCTGATAGCTTTATCCCACCTATTATCTTAATCCCTTAGCTCCTCAAAAATAGCCCTAATCTTTCTCTTCCTATTATCAGCACTTTATCACTAAAATAAAAGAGTTAAATCCCCTAAATTTTAGCAAGTGTGCCGTCCACCTAACTCTCCTGGGCTGCCGAATTTTTGACCCAATCTTTTGGGCTCCAAGCGGCCAAATTTGGGCCCTTCCCAAGTGCTTATGACGCCACTTTAAGCTCCCCTCTACTGTGCCCCTAGCTACTGGGCCACAAGCCCAATATATCAATTAAATTACCCAAAACACTATTTTTAAACCCTAAGGTGACTAATCCAAATATTTAATCAAGGCCTCAGTTCAACCTCAAATTCTTAAATTACAAATTAATCAAGTACCACATATAAATGCACAGGCCTATATTTAGGATATTACAATGCCTCACCCTGTAATAAAGATACAGCACATAACAGGCTTTCTCGTGACGTACATTTTAACTGCTGTAAAATTCTTTTTGTTGCCTCCATCCAGTTTTCAGCTACAGACGGATCAACTCCTTTCAGACTTGAAATTCTGTGGCACCGTATTTTCTTAGTTCCTTAATAGGGGCCCGTCTAGGAACAGGTACAGACGTGGTAGCAAGTATAGACTCCGCTATTCGCTGAAGAGCATCAGTTAAAACCCTTACTACATCATAATCATTTCTACCATTTTCATCTCTCTTCCTAATGTTCTCTCTTTCTACATTGGGAGGCTGATTTCTAATCGGATTTACACTAGGTGTGCTGACTCGGTTTCATCTAAATCATATGATTCTTCATCTCCAGTGAACATTTCTTCATTTAAATCATCAATGTGTTTATCAGACATCTTTAATGTATAAATTAAAAATAAATAAATAGGTCAGCATCCAAATTCTCGACTCAATTTTCAATTCAAAAGTGGCATGTACTACTAAACTCACTTCCGAGCTCGATTTGGCCCGAGAATCGGCTAAACCTGATAAGCTCTAATACCAATAAAATGTAACACCCCCTAACCCTAAACCGTCCACCGGAACAGGGTTACAAGGTATTACCGACAATTTACTAATT